>OU015746.1:112194424-112221751 GCA_907169655.1 Acomys percivali | reverse complement strand
CACACACACACACACACACACACACACACACACACACACACACACACGCATGCAAAACATCCATTCACATTTTTTAAAAAATGAAATATCTCTACCAATGGGGGGAGGTAAGTCAGCTGTTTCTTCTGTAAACTTTGTTTTCTTAATTTCACAGAGGTTTGCTGGCTAAGGGCTTTCTGGCAGTGGTCCAGGCAGCCTCAGGTTCAGTATGGGTCTCCACGGTTGCAGAAGGAAGATATTGACATCCTGACATCAGTGAAGGTATAATCATGTCAGCATTTAGAATTTGTTTAATTAGATTTCATTTGAAAATGAGCTCTAGCACAAATAATTATTTGGAAAGCCATTAAACAAAACAAGCTTTAGGGAGCCATTTGGTTGTAAGAAATGTTAAGGTTTTACACCTGTTTTTAGGATTGCCTGGGGATAAACCAGTTAGAAGACATTTCCAGATAAAAGATCTCATATATCTTGGATATTAAGTGTCCTCCCATGCCTTTATATGTTCAAAGCTTGTTCCCTAGTTGCTGACATTTTTAGGAATTGTGGGAACCTTTAGGAGTTGGGGCTAGATAAAAGACAGGCAGGTAGGAATGAGCCATTCTGGGGGCAAATGAGATCTTGGGTTCTCTTCCTCTGTGTGTGTTTCTGGATCCATTCGGTGAGCAACTTTGCACGTGAGTGGGATCCATCCCTGATGTTCTGTTTCACCATGGCTCAAATAAATTCCGGACGTGCAAGCCAGCCTAGCAGGTATAAGTGCTTGTCATAGAATCCTGGTAAGTTGAAGTCAATCCCTGAAAAGGTAGAAAGAGAAACCACTATACAAAGTAGTCTCCTGACCTCCTGACAAGTATGCCTACTCATACACAATACACACAGATACACACACACATACACACAGACATACACAAAAAAAATACTCCTAAATTGTGAATGAAGACATAGTATTCCTTCTCTTAATGGCCTGATCAGCTATAATCAACAAAAGGTGTGTTTGTAGGGTGTGGGACACAATACACACACACACTACTCTGAAATTGTGAGTGAAGACACACCATTCCTTCTCTTAATGGCCCGATCAGCTGTAATCAGGAAAAGGTGGGTCTGTGGGGTATAAGGCACAGCACACACACACACACACACACACACACACACACACACACCACACACACCACACACATGCACACATGCACATACACACACACTCCTCTGAAATTGTGAGTGAAGACACAGCATTTCTTCTCTTAATGGCCTGATCAGATATAATTAGCAAAAGCTGTGTTTGTGGGGTGTGGGGCCTACAGGCTAGATTCTATCCCTGGATCCTTTAAAGTCAACAACTTTCATAAAACTCTTGTTTCCTTTCAGAGAACTACAAACATGATCCTCTGCTGGTGATTTGTTTATCTAATTTCAGTTACCTGTGGTTACTCTCCATCTGAAAGTGTTAAATGAATGTAATAGGTTAGTAATGGTTTTGAAAATTGCTTGATAGAAATGAGATGCCAAAGTTCAGCTAATGCTTAAAAATAAAAGATAAAAAAAAACTTGAGGGTAGGTATGGTGGTGCACACCTGTAACCCCAGTCCTTTCAAGACAGAGACTGAAGGATTACTCCCAATTGGAGGCTAATTTGGTTGATGTAGTAGGTTACAAAATAAAGCTCTAAACCAGGCATGGTGGTGCATGCCTTTAATCCCAACCCTCAGGAGACATAGGCAGATGGATCGCTGTGAATTCGAGGCTAGCCTGATCTAGAAAGCGAGTCCAGGACAGCCAAAGCTACACATAGAGACCCTTCTTGAAAAACCAAATAAAATAAATAAAAATAAAATAAAGCTCTATCTTTAAAAAGTAAGAAAATAGCTTATCATCAGCACGGTCTATATTTCCTTGCCTCCCTTTCACTTCTGCAGTTTTACCATGTCAACCTTGTGTTTATTGTTAGAAATATGTATAGAATACACTGATTTGCCTGATCCAAATAATTGATTAAGTGGAATACTATGCTGTTTAAGATTTTGAAATAGATTTCCCTCATTTATCATCCTCAAGATCTCTCACTGCCTTCATGAAATATTTCTGAATCTTTAAAATAACCCAAAACTCAAAACACTGTGGTCTTGGGCATTTTGGATAAGGGATATTCACTGTACATTTATCACCATTGCTCACTGTACACACCATGTGGTGTTTTGCTAAATGTTTACTAAGCTTCATTATCAACACTGCTTCTTGGAAGTCTATTTCTGCTTAACATTATATCTTTGGATAATAGTTCAGCATATTTCATATATGCACTCCTGAAAGGAAGAATAAGTATGTATGCTCCACTTTAATATAGTCTCCTTTAGACAATATTAGAGAAAGTTCACACTGTTTTACTAAGTACCTGGACTCAACAGTTTATCAAGAAGGAGTGTGTTCAAGGTAAAGGCTCCAGGGCCCATTCAAGAATATAAAACATCAGGACAATATGGCAATACCATGAAAGAAAGAGAACATGGTCTCTTTTAAAGGTCTATTATGTCTCAATTTATATAAAAAATAAAAATAAAAATCTGCACCTTGAGGAATCTAGCCTTGACCTTGATGAAGGCCATTTCCAATAAACTGAGAAACTGGGATACATCCAGAAGACACCTTCAAACTCACTGCTATTTTCTTGGTCTGTATTTCTTTCTTCACCTTCTGCCCTTGAAAACTTGGACACTCTGTTAATGTTAAGATTAATAGTGTCTTTCAAGAGCTTGTATAATTGAATGACAGACTAACTTGAAGTCCTGCTAGATATATCTCAAGAAGATTATGGATTTGTTTTTCTGTTTAGATGTTCTCAGGAGTGTAATTATAGCATCTTAATAGAGTTCGGTTTTCACTGGAACTATGCCCTACCTTTAACCAGGTACTCACTCCTTTCTTTATAAAAATAGATTTTATTATATTTATTTATTCATGTGTGAGAGGGGAAGAGATGGAACACTTATGCCACAGCACGTGTGTGGAGGTCAGAGAACTACTTTCAGGAGTCAATCTTTTTTCTCTTGTCACGATGTAGGTACTGGGGATGGGACCTCCAGGATTTAGGCTTGGTGGCAAGTACTTTCACCCACATAGCTACCTCACCAGTCCTAGATGATACTTTCTTGAATTATTGAATGATACAAAAACCATCAGGTCATAACCAAGGAGAAGAAGTCCAGTGTCTGGCATGGCTAGTCCAAGCCAGAGTTTCTCTAATATTAGACATGAAAGAAGCAGAGGGTGTGACCTGGCAGCTTTGAGGAGCAGCCTTCAAGTGCACATTTGGTAAGTTCTGATGGTGGAACTAGCACTTGGAGACCCACTATTTTATATTCTTTTACCTTTAAGTTTTTAAATCTTTCTTTTCCATTTTTCTTTTATTGTAAATACATTCTTTTCTGATAAATTTTATGCCAATTGTAATTTCCCTCTATTCCTCCTACTTCCTCATCACCTTCCCATTCCTCTAAAATCCACCCCATTTCTCCCTCTCTCTCATAATAAAAGAGCAGGCTTCTAATAAAGAACAACTAAGCATGAAAATAAATAATAAGATAAAAGCAAAGATTATCATATCGAAGTTTGACATGGCAGCCCAACAGAAGGAAAAGAGCCCTAAGAGCAGGCACATGAATTAGAGATCTACTCATTCTCCCACTGAGGAGTCCCATAAAAATACTAAGCTACAAGCTGTAATATGTACATAGGGGACCTGCTGTAGACACATGTAGGTCCTCTGCTGGCTTATTCAGTCTCTGACTTCATATGCACCTTGCTTAATTGATTCAGAGGACCTCGTACGTCTGGTATTCCCATCCACTCTGGCTCTTACACTCTTTCTGCCTCAAGGATTCCCTGAGCTCTGAGGATAAGAAACTGATGAAGACATCTCACTTAGACTCCTCCTGCCTCTCTCCATGTAATATTGGCTGTCAGTCTCTGCATAGCTTCCTATGGCTGCTAAAGGAAGCCTCTCTAGTGATGACAGAATAAGGCATCGATGTATAAGTATAGCATACTATAATTAGGAGTCATTTTATTCAATACTTTTTAAAAGACCAGTGGTTGTTGTATCCTATGTCTCTGAGCTGTCTAGTCTCTGATACTTGGTCACCCAGCCAGTGTAGGATACGGATTCTATCCAGTGAAGTGGGCCTTAAGTCAAACCAGATATTGGTTGGTTACTTCCACAAGTTCTGTGCTACCTACCATTGTCCTAGACTATGTTCAGGCAGGATAGACTTTAGGTCAAAGGTTTTGTGGCTTGGTTGGTGCCCACCTTTCTCTTTTGGTAGTCAGCAGAGTACTTTTCTGCATCAAAGACACAAGAACATAGGAGTGAAGGCTACATGTAGGCACAAGCTGGACTTTTCCATGTGGATGTTGTTCTTAACAATGAGGCCAAGCTGTCCATTTGTAGAGAACAACCCATTGTCTTATCATCAGTTTGGGTTGTTTGGGTACTTTTAGATGACAACTTGGCCAATAACTCTATTGAATGTAACCAAGTCCCAATACTGTAAGCCTCCTTTTGTAATGAGAGATGCCCAGCTGAGCCCTCATTAGACTCACCTTGATATATTTTAATAAGTTCCCATAGCACTGGATTTCCCAATCATCACACAGATGCCCCTGAATTCCAGCTGTCTCTCTACTCGCTCTTTTTCTCTAATCTATCTCCTCTACTCTTCCCCTACTTGCTCCTCCTGTTCCTGGTTCCTCACTCCCTTAATCTACCTGTAAAATATGTTCTATTTCTCCCACCCAGGGAGACCCATATGTGAAAACTAGAAACTTCCTCTATACCAAACTCCTCTGGGTCTACAGATTGTAGCTTACTTATCATTTTCTTAATAACTAAATAAACAAATATATCATATTTACCTTTCTGGGTATGGGTTACCAAACTCAAAACAGTTTTTTTTCTAGTTCCATCCATTTGATTGCAAATTTCATGATATCATTTTTTAAACTTCTGTGTAAAACACCATTTTGTGAAGGTACCACATTTTTCTCCATGCTACTGCTGAGAAAACATCTTTGTGTGTATGTACAAGAGTGCTGGCATACTTGGGTCTTGAGGTAGATTGATTTCCAATTTTCTGAGGAACTGCCATATTGATTTCCATAGTGGCTAACAGATTTGCACTCCTACCAGCAATAAATGAGTATTTCTCTTGCTCCACCTCTTTATCATATAAAGTTGTCACTTTTGTTGTGTATCTTTGTCATTCTAACAGGTACAAGATGGAAACGCAAATCAATTTTGATTGGCATTCCCTGATATCTAGAGATGATGAACATTTCTTTAAGTGTTTCTCAGACATTTAAGATTTCTCTATTAAGAATTCTCTGTTTAGGTCTGTACCACATTTTAAAAATTCAGTTATTTGGGTGTTCATATCAAGTTTCTTTAATTCTTTATATATTTTGTAAATTACTCTTCTATTGGATATGGAGTTGGTAAAGAACATCTTTCTCCACACTGCTGGCTACCACCATGTCCAAGTGATAGTATCCTATGCCTACAAAAGCTTTTGTATTTCATGGGCTGCCACTTAATAACTGTTGATCTTAGTGCCTATACTACCATTGCTCTGTTTAGAAAGTTGTCTCCTGTGCCAATGTATTAAAGGCTATTTCCTACATTTTCTTCTACCAGGTTCAGTTTATATGATTTTATGTTGAGATTTGAGGTCTTTGATGCACTTGGACTTGAGTTTAGTGCGGGGTGATAGATATAGATTTACTTTCATTCTTCTGTATACCAACATCCAATTAGACCAACACCATTTGTTAAAGATGCTGTCATTTTTACAGTGTTTATTTCTAGATCCCTTTTGAAAAATCAGGTGTTCATAGATGTGTGAGTTTATGTCTAGGGTTTCAGTTTTATTCCATTGATCAACATGTCTGTCTTTATGCCAATACCATGCACTAAAACTCTGTATACAACTTGAAATCAGGGAATATGATATCTTTAGGTGTTCCTTTATTTTTTAAGGATTGTTTTAGCTGTCCAGGGTATTAATGTTTTTCTATATCAAGTTGAGAATTTTTCTTTCAAGGTCTGAGAAGAATTGTGTTGGAAGTTTAATGAGGATTGCATTGAATCTGTAAATTGCTTTTGGTAGGCTAGCCATTTATACTATGTTAATTCTATTGATCCCGGTGCATAGGAGAGCTTTCTGTCTTCTGATATCTTCTTTAGTTTTGATCTTCTAAGACTTGAAGTTTATATCATACAAGACTTTGACTTACTTTGTTAGAGTAATTTGTTATCTCAAAATATTTTTATATTACTTGAGGCTATTGTGGAAGGTGCTGTTTCCCTGGTTTCTTCTTTGGTCTATTTGTCATTTGCATATAGAAAGAGGTCTACTTTTTTGGAGTTAACTTCATCTTGAGCTACTTTACTGAAAGTGTTTTTCAGCTGTAGGAGTTAAAATGGTGGAATTTTTACAGTCACTTATGTATACTATCATCTGCAAATAACAATACTTTGATTTCATCCTTTTGAATTTGTATCCCCTTGGTCTCCTTTAGTTTTCTTATTCCTCTAGCTAAGACTTAAGCACAATATTGAATAGATATGGGTTAGTTATTATGCATGATTTTACAAGAATTTCTTTGAGTTTCTCTCCATTTAATTTGGTCATGGATATAGGCTTGCTGTAGACTGATTTTATTAAGTTGAGGTATGTTCTTTGTATCCATATTCTCATACTGGATTTGTCAAGTGCCATTTCTATATCTAATGGGATGTAGTAAAGTATATAGGGCTTTTTCTTTCAGTTTGAGTGTATGATGGATCAAATTTACTAATTTTTACATATTGAACCATTCCTGACTTTCAGGGTTGAAGCCTACTTTATTTTATTGAGAATGCTCATAAGGAAAAATGGTCTGTAATTCTCTTTTGTTGGATCATTATGTAGTTTGGCTATTAAGGTAACTCTGACCTCATAAAAATGATTGGGCAATGTCTTTTTACTTTCTGGAATATTTGAGGAATGTTGGAGTTATCTTTTCTTAGAAAGTCTGGTAGAATCCTGCACTAAAATTGTCTGGTCCTTGGCTGTTTTATGGATAGGGGACTTTTAATGACTGCTTCTATTTCACAGTGATTATACATCTATTTAAATTGTTTCTCATGTCTTGATTAAACTTTAGTAAGTGGTATCTATTGAGAAAATTATCCAGTTCTTTTACATTTTCCAATTTGGTGGAATACGTGTTTATGAATTATGTCCTTATAATACTATGGATTTCCTCAGTGTCTGTTGTTGTGTTTCCCCTTTTGTGTCTGATTTTATTAATTTGGATATTCTTTCTTTTCCTTTTAGTAAGTATGGATAAAAGTGTGCTATCTTGATTTTCTCAAAGAACTGGCTCTTTATTTTGTTCATTCTTTATATTGTTTTCTTTGTTTCTTTTTTATTGATTTGAGCCCTCAGCTTGGTTATTTTTTACGATCTACTCTTCTTGGGTGTGATTATTTCTTTTTGTTATAGAGCTTTTAGATATGCTGTTAGCAAGCTATTATGAGATCTCTCCAATTTTTTATGTAAGAATTTGTGCTATGAACTTTCAATTTAGCAACACTTTCATTGTGTCCCATAAGTTTGGCTATGCTGTGTGTTCTTTTTCATTGATTTCCAGATGGTCTCTAATGCCTTTCTTTATGTCTGTCTTAACTCATTTTTCATTCAGTTAATAGTCATTCCTTTTCCATGAGTTTGTAATCTTTCTGCAGTCTCTGTTTTTGTTGTTGATATCCATCCATCTTTAACCAGTGTTAGTCTGATCATACTTCAGTTCTCTTGTATCTATCAAGACATTCTTTATGACCTAGAGTGTGTTCATTTTTGGAGAAAGTTCTATAAGGTGCAAAGAAGAAAGTTTTTTCTTTGTTTTTGTATGAAATGTTCTGTAAATATCTTAGATCCGCTTGGTTTATAACATCTGTAAGCACCAGTGTTTCTCTGTTTAGGTTTGTCTGGAACATCTGTCCATTGGTCAGGGTAGAATATTAATGTCTCCCATTATCAGTGTGTGAGGGTCAACATGTAATTTCAGCTCTAGGAGTATCTTGTGTGTGTTTTTGAAGCTGTGGTTTATTGTCCATAAATTTAGGACATAGATGTTCAGAATTGAAATGTTATCTTTGTGGATTTTTCCTTCAGTGAGTACATAATGTCTTTTAACTCTTTTGAATAGTTTTGGTTTGAAGTCTATTTTATTAGGTCTCAAAATGGCTATACCAGCTTGCTTCTTTGCTTGAAATATCTTTTTCCAATTATTTATCCAATATTGTCTATCACTGATGTTAAGGTGTGTTTCTTAGATGTAGTAGAAGATCCTGTTTTTGTATCCATTCTATTAGTCCTTTGTTTGGGGCAAATTAAGACCATTGATATTGAGAGATACCAATGACCAATGCTTATTGATTTCTATTCTTTTGTTGTTGTGGCTGCTGTTGCTACAACAGCTGCTTCTGTTGGTGTGTGGGTGCCGTCCTTCTTTTGATTTTTGCTGCTCTGAGATTTTTATCCTGTGTTTTCATGGGTTGAGGTAACCTCCTTTGGTTGGAATTTTCCTTCTAGCACCTTCTGTAGGGATGGGTTGTGGAAAGCTATTGTTTAAATTTGACTGTATCATGGAATAACTTGGTCTTTTTCCCTTGCAGCTTTTAATATTCTTTCTTTGTTCTGTACATTGAGTGTTTTGATTATTATACAATGACAGGACATCCTTTTCTGGTCCAATGTATTTAGTGCTCTATATGCTCTATAGGCATCTATTTCTTTAGGTTAGAAATATATATACATATGTATAATTTTCTGAGCCTTTGAGCTGGTATTCTCCTTCCTTTATCCTATTAATATTAGGTTTCTTCTTTTCATAGTATCCCTAATTTTCTAGATGTTTTGTGTCAGCTTTTAAATTTAACATTTTCCTTGACTGATATATTCATTTCTTCTTGACTGTATGGGATTCTCTCTCTTCCATCTTGTAATTCTGTTGGTAATGCTTGCCCTTGTGATTCCTGTTTGAGTTCCTAAATTTTTCCCTCAATCTGTATTTTCTTATTGACTCTATTTCCATTTTCAGGTTTTGAACAGTTTTATCTGTTTCCTTTCACTCTTTGTTTATATTCTCTTTGACTCTTTAAGGGACTTACTTATTCATTTTCTTTACATACTTGTTGGTTCTTTCCTGCATTTATTTAAGGGATTTGTATATTTCCTCTTTAAGGACCCCTACCTCATCATATATTTAATTTTGAATACTTTCCCTTGTGTGTCAGCTCTGTGGTGTATTCAGGGTCTGCCATGGTAAGATAACTGGACACTAGTGGGGACATACAGCTCTGGCTGTTATTGATTGTGTACTTATACTGGTGTCTAGGCATCTGGGTTTGGAATGATTATGGCCCTAAGTGTTGATTTCTGGCTTTGTCTTTGCTTGGTGTGTATTTTGTTCCATGGTTTCTGTTTCCTTTCTGGATTTTCAATGATTATGCTGGCTACGTTTTGCCTGTTTTCCTGGCTGGCCTGCTCAGTTGATATTCAAAGTGAGTGACTGCTGTTGTGTTGAGGCTGGGATGTTGGGATGAGTTGAAGAAAGGAAGGATGGAGCACAAGATCTTTGTGTTGTTTTGGGCTTGGTGTCAGAGAGGAGATACTGCAGAAGATTTTCTGTTACAGATCTGGCATTGGAACTGGAACAGCAAAAGAAGAGGTGTGAATCTGCCTTCAGCATACCTGTTACTTTGGGAGGAGTGGTTCTTGAATTAGCAAGTGGCACTTTCTGGGGTTGGTGGCTGAGACAAGGCAAGAGTGCATGGAAGGATGTTAGAATGAGATCTGTGGGATCCACAGAGGATGGAACCTGATGTCAGGGAAGGCTACCAAGGGTGTTCTGCTGCAGAGATGGGGATGAGACTTGGGTATTGGATCTGGTGTACCTAAACCAGAAGAGGATATCTACAATCAGACTACCTGCTTTGCTGCAGAGATCCACTATTCTAAACTATTCACAAACAAGGACATGGCAGCCTGGATCACTTTAATTGTTGAATTAATATCCACAATATGTCTTCATGAGACCCACTCAGCTTTTAATCCTACTCTTACATATACGTATTCATACTTATATACATATATATGAGTGTGATATATATGACTTATATGTTATATATGACATGCTTATGTGATTATATATTATATATTAATATATAATAATTTCCCCTTATCTGTCCTCTGTTTAATGCCCTTATTTTCTGATAAGCACAGATGCTTTCCTCCTCTATGAAAACTGTAATGTGGAAGCAATATTATTCAGAAAGTCTGCATAATGAATTGTATGGTTCACTAGAAGACTCTGATGATGGCAATCATATTGCTCCCCTATCAATATGACTTTCACTGGATGCTATAATTCAACTAAGATAGTTTTCAAGAGTCACCATCAGGATTGGAGAGAAGGTGAAACAGTTAGGAGTACTTGATGTTCTTCCAAAGGACCAAGTTCAGTTCTCAGGACCCAAGGCCAGAAGTTTATGATACCTGTAATCACACCTCCAAGAAATCTGATGCCCTCTTCTGGTCTACATAAGCAACTGCACACACATGGCTCAAACTGCACACACATGCACATACATTTATTATTTTGATTTCCAAAAAATAAACTTAAAAGGAGAGACCACCATCTTATTGTTATAAAAGGAAATATGTAGAATACAGAGAGATGAAGTTAGGCATGGTGCCACTCACCTGCTATTCCTGCATGTTACTCCTGCATTCTAGAGAGAGGGGTGGTGTGTTTTAGGCCAGCCTAAGCTATATCTGGATTTCCAGAGCAGCCTGGGATGTTAGTGAGACTTTGACTCAAAAGGTCAAATAAACAAAGAAAAGGTATGTACAAAGATTAATCTCTAACAAAGATACTTTTATTTGGAAATACAATTAAAAACAAAAACATTTACACCCAAGGTAGATTGATTATAGTTAAGTGTGGAAAACAAAGGCAATGTTGAAGTTTCTATTAGGGCAGAGAACCTACAAAAGCCATTTTGTTCAAAGTTCATGGGTAGTTTTGTAGTTTGTGTGAACATATAAACTCTGATTGGGCAGTGGTGGTAACAGTTAAGCCAGTCTGAAGATCAGATTTAGCCATTCAGTTTTCAGTTGTTAAACATAAAGAGTTTTAACCATAGAGAAGGTGGGTTGGTAGCAGTGGTGCTATGAGACATTTTCTGGAACAAGTATTCATGAGCTGTGTGCCATCCTTTCTTTCATACGAGTAGGGAGTACCAGGCATGACTCTGCTTTGTATTATGGATTTTCAGAGTGGAAAGAACTCCCAGTAGATAGTCTAGTAAGCTTATACTATCATATCATGCCCATGTCATCTCTCATATTTAACCTCAATTTTATAGTATTTTATTTTGCCATGGATCACAGATAAAGATGGGATGGAGACAGCACATGCCCACTAGCTGAATAAAAGCAGTTATGGCTCTTTAAACTGTTCTATCCTTTGACTAAGGGGGACCCCTTTTGAGCTCAACTCTGATTTCTACCCAAAGACACACATCATAGCAGCACCAGATGTTGGTTTGCAACTTGTACTTGTACTCTTTGCCTGTAGTGTCAAGTCAATCTTCAATGTCAGATTTGTCTGTCTGCACTTGACCATGCAGTGAGAAGCATATAGCTCTCCTAACAATCTTCTCCCACAAATGATGAGGCAAATCCTCCCCACTGCAATCTGTGTCCTTTCCCTCAGCCCTCAGCGAGTGCTGTCCCTGGCACAGAAGGAGGCAGGTTTCCCTTAGATGTTTTGTACAAACACCCCTGGAGAGGGATTTCCTCGCAGAGGGAAGTCTTTCAGAAGGTAATGCTTACCTCCTTGCCACCTCTTTATAACAGGAATTATTCTGCTCCCTAGAGAGTCGGGTGGAATTGGTAATTACAGAAGAGAATGCTACATACATCTGCTCTTTTATTTTCCCTCTCAGACTGGCTGATGAAATCTTCACTAGGCTCTCAGGTGTGCTGTAACATCTTATCAATTTTGAAGAGGCCGTGTATTACTAAAACCAATGTTAGCAATCCTATGAATGATTCACATTGTGAAATAACAAATCTCTACATTTTGCCTTCCATGGAACAAACAGCCCTTTAAGCACATTGCGTAGAATAACTAATTTCTCACAACAACTGAATAAGGTGGGCATCATTAAGAGCTGTATTTACAGAAATGGGCATTCATCACATCACTGGGATCATGTGGCAAAGTCCTGGAAATGGACTCAAACCCAGTTTGGTATATTATCTACCATTTTTATTATCTACATGCTTCAGAAAATAAGGAGTGCTGTTTGTGGTTGCAGTTGTGTAGGGTAAGTTTGGAAGAAACTCTGTGTTATCTTGAAGATTTGCATATTAGATATTGGAAATTAGTTCAATTCAGTCCTCACAGAGTTACCCTGCAGGGTAACAGAGTTCTTAAAAGCTTTCCTACACAAAGCAAACTCATTGCACAAGTTTAGTCTCAACTCTCCCAACTTAGTTTTATATCCTTTTTATCTGCTAGCATCACCCTAGCACTCATCCTATCATGTTATAAGTTTTAGTGTAGTCATTACTGTCCTTACTAAAGTTGTAAATACTTGACATTTCTACTTTCCAATCTTAAAATGGTTCCTATGCGTGGTGAGGTGTATTGAAGATTACATTTCAGCACCTAAGTCTAGTGATGGCACAGAACTCTAGGGTCAGCTGGCTCCGGGTGAAACTATGATGTTCACAGTTGAATAGTTCCATGGTTTGGACAAAAGCCACACTTCATTCTTTCTTTTTTCTTTTTTCTTTTTCTTTCTTTCTTTCTTTCTTTCTTTCTTTTTTACAGACCCTATCTAGACAATTATTTCTGGTGTTTTGTCTGATATTTGGTGGATGATAATGTTCCACACTTTACTTAAACTTTTATTGATTTCAGAGCAAGAGTAGGTTCTTTGTTCTTTTGGGTCCTCAGACCCAAGAGCCTAGAGACTAAACGTAAAGGATAACTTCAGTGAGATCAGATTGGATCATAAAATCGCACACAGCTCAGAACTATATCCCCATGGTTCCCTACTTGACTTGTCCATCAGCCATACAATGTAGAAGTCAGCACATGCAGTGACAAGCAGTGGCTGCTTGCACTTGCAAACCCAGTTCACAGAAGACATTGCACAAAGTAAGTGAGGCTCAACATGTTTCCACTTGTATAGCAACACCTCCTCCACAGTTTTGTAAACGCACAAAGGCTGTGTAAGCAAAGAATGGCTTTCACAAAAACAGGCTCTATGATTTACAATAGAAAAAAGAACAAAATGACCCACTGAGACAAGTGGAATGTGGGCAGCAAGCACCCTGCCTGTTTCAAAACAAGAGGAACCTGGTCCAGAGCTTGGATCTAACAAGCAAACAGTACAATCTAGAAAGTGCTCCAGTGGGGCTGTGAATAAATCACTCTTCTGGTCTCTACAATAAGATTTCCCAAACCTGAGCTTCTACCTGCTTCATTAGTCCCAGAGCCTGTTGTACACACTGAGGAAATGGGTATTCAGCTTGATGTAACAGTCTACTTGACAAAACTAGAAGCTGTTTTTAAAGGAATATTTTCCTAAATTCCTGAAATTCTGGACACTGCTAGAAGAAAGTGAATGAGTTTGTGGACAAGAGAGGCATTCAAAGAAAGAATAAGCAGGCTACCAAGATGAGACTTGACAGCCTATGACCATATAGTGGGGGATGAGGTCCTCCTTGGTCTTAGACCTACGGGAGAAGAATATGGTGAAAGCGGGAGGGAGGGAGGAATGGGAGGATACAAGTGATGGGATAACAATTAAGTTGTAGTATGAATAAATTAATACAATTTAAATTATAATAAAAAAGAATGGCCTAAAGTAAAAGCCATTGTTTGCTGTGTATACCCTGGAAGCAGTGACTTGAATCGAAGATTCCATGGAAATATATCTTTGCAGCACTGCAGGCATATCTAAAACTGAAGTATGTACACTGACTCCTGTTGTAACTAAAGATGAGACCGAAGTATCTCAGTAAGATTTTAAGATATTTTCTCCTCTGTTTGCAACAAATGCACTCCACCACAAGCTCCTAGCATCGTCACCTCCAAGCATGAGTGTGGCACTAGGTGCTCTTAGTGCATAGTCTACTACCATTTCAAAGAGGTAGCCCCAGGTGCTCTGAGCACAGGCAAGAATTGTGCATCTTGAAGTGCAGCTTATAGTCCTGACTCCTCCACCCTCAGAAGATGTGTTCTGGTCAGGTGGGCAGCAGGTGAATAGCCAAAATGTGTGAGCCCAGTGGTCTCCTGTCTCAGCTATTGACTCACATTGCAAAAAAAAGGTGGCTATTAGACATTCCATGAAAGTGGAATTAAAAGGCTTCCCGGGCATAGGCATATAGAGTGTGTTATCCTAAGTTCTTGACTGCAGACAAGTACCACATTATCTCCAAACCCTGGTATAGTGCCAGGCCCTCTGACTAAAGAGCCAGGAGTTCCCAAGTGCTCTGACAAAACACAAGGAGAGAACAGTTTCCAAAAGCAATTAATTACAGTGCTGCCAGAAGGGTCTCCTATGATCTGATAGAAAGAAGGAACAGTGCCACTGGCACTAATTTCTTCTTATTAACACATTCTCGCCTAATAGTAACAGGCATGATTATGATGGGTGCTAGGACATTGAGCAGGAAAACAAATATCTCCCTGAACAGATGTGCTTTTCATAGAACAAGTCTCTCCAGCTGCAACTCAGGATGACACCTGAGTTGTCAAGTTAGCCTCCTTAATGTGAGCAGTGGTACTTTGTGTCTGACTTAGCCCTCAATCCACTGGAGGCCCCCAGACATAAAGGTCGGCCACAGGTCAGACAAATCAACCCCAGCGTTTCAATGACCCTTTTGAGCTACAGGTATAGCAAATGAAAACGGGCCTTCGGTGGTGATGGCTGAAGATGAGTTCTTGACCTTCAGTTTTGAGCATCCTGGTGAGAGCTCCAAAGGCAGAAGGAGCACTGCCTGGGCTGATGGAGAAAACACCTAGAATGTAGCCACACGCCAGTGGATAGTGGCAGGTATGCTGATAGTGAAGGCAAACCTCAGCAGCTGCCATTTGGGTGTTAGGGTGCAAGAGAATGCACATGGAGCTGGGTGGGGGAGGGGGGACAAGGACACCACAGTTGTGAAGACAACTGTCACATTTGGTAGCTTCAGGCTGTACTCTACCAGGAAGCTCAAACATGGCTTAAGAGGTAGCTCCAAAATCCTGCTGAAGTGCTAAAGGACCATGTGAACAGCTGCTGGTTTACACCCAAGGCAATTCTGGTGCCAGATGACAAGTCCTCAGAGCAAGAAATCTGCACAGGAGATAGAAAAAAGTTTCTTACTAAAGACATGAGATGACAGGAAGCTAGAAATCCAGGAAGGAGGCGTGGTATCCGTATCAATCTCTTCAGACCCAAAGGAAGAGTTGAAAGGCAAGTCTGCAGAGGTGAGGTTCTCCACTTTGCGATGGAGGTGCTCAGGAAACAGTGACAAGGGAGCCCGTAAACAAGGAAACCAGGAAGAGTGGCTCCAGGCTGCTGCCCCCCTGAGGCCCCCAAAGGGCAACTGAAGTGTGATTTCCAGGACAAAAGAAAAGTTGACAGGTATGTCACAGATGCTCACCATAAATGCAGCCAGGCCAGTGACTGTCTTCTCCACACTGCCTAGTCAAAATGAAGAAAGGTGACTCAGTGGGTGAGTACAAAAAAAAAGGGAGATCAATCTCCATGTTGGTTACATCAAAGCCCAAAGGAGGCTGACATGCTGGTTATGAGATAGAAGAGTCTGGAACAATATAAATGTTCTGATTGGCAAAGATTGGGAGGCTAGACTACCACAAGAGTCCTCATACACATGTCTATGAATGTACACTACAAGAGAAAGGATTAAGAAAGAAACTCAAGTTTCTGGGAAGCGTGAGGTCAGAATTGGATGCTGTAGTGGAGACTCAGGGACCTCAGTGATAATTTCAAAATAGAATCTAGAATATGGGTATGAGCCTAGAGCGAAATTCCAAAGGAAAAAAATAAAAATGAAGGCACAAGGAACTATGAAGTTCCTTTTACAGTTGGTATCTGGTATTCAGGAAGGTACAGAGACAGACCAAAGGGACTCCTTTTTTAAAAATTCATTAATTTATTTATTCACTTTACATCTCAATCGTAGCTCTCTTCCTGCTCTCCTCCTGGTCCCACCCTCTGTCTGTCTCTGTCTCTGTCTCTGTCTCTCTGTCTCTCTGTCTCTCTCTCTCTCTCTCTCTCTCTCTCTCTCTCTCTCTCTCTCTCTCTCTCTCTCCTCCCACCCATCCTTCATCGTTCCTCAGATAAGGGAAGCCCCTGACAACCCACCCACCCCAGCTCATCAAGTGGCACCAGGACTGTAAGTAGATCAGTGACATCAATTCCTGGGAATGAATTTGTAGATGGGATCTGCAAGGGAAAATGTCCAAATACAGAGAATCCACTAGAAGCAGAGGTACCAACACCACAATCTAAGGCAGGTTTAGTGTTATCCTCCAAAATCCTGTGCTTCGGTTAGCTCTTAGCTTTCTTTTTCAAGTACAAGTTCAGACCACCAGTGACTACACAACGATGCTTACTTTCACAACAGTACTAACAGTGGCAGCAGCTGAGGAGGCCTTCAACAAGAAAATGTAGTTGAAGAATTCCTCTCTGACAAGCTTTTATTCTTCTTCCCTGACTTCAAGCTCTAGTAAACAGGAGATGACCATTCTTGAATGAAGCTTTTCAGATAATAAACAAAAATGAGAAAGAAGCTTTCTATGAGAATTTAAAAGTGCAAAATGAATTTAAATATGTTACATAATGTCTCAATTTCAAAATGTCAGAAAAAATGTCTTAAAGTTATAATAAAATAATTTTAAAAAACAAAGGTGGAAAAACTAGCAGATGGGCAAAGGAATCTGGGTAGACATAAAAAATTCTAGTATTCAAACCATACTTTTGTTAGAGAAAAGAAAAATGAAGATGACAAACTTGCAGATATAAAAAATTAAATTTAGTACAGTAGTCCAGTATTAAAATAAAGGTATCCACTTAACAACATTAAATCAAGATCAGGTAAACAATTGAAATAGACTGACCTATAACACCTAAGGAAGTAGAAATAGTCATTAAAAATCTCCCAACCTGGTGCTTTCTCATAAAATTGGGAATAGTGCTACCGCAAGACACAACTATACCCAAGGTCTGTGTCTGGGGACTAGCCCCCTCAAATGTTTATTTATATGTTAGTGACCCTTGAATTTTGTTCTGCCAAAGTGTTTTCTTTCTTTCTTTACTTTTTTCTTTTTTAAAAAATTTATTATATTTTGTTCAGATTACTTCCTGATCATTATCCCCTCACTCATATCACCCCATTCTCATCATCCCTCCCTCTTCCACCCTATCCCCTTCCCTTAGACCTCTGACAGAAGGGGACCACCTCCCACACCATACTACCACAACCTATCAGGTCTCACCTGGATAGCTTGCTTCCCTTTCTTTTGTGTGCCACCAGGCCTCCCCACCAAGAGGAAGTAATCAAATCAAGGGCACCAGAGTTCATGTCAGAGGCAGTTTCCACTCTTCCCACAACCATGGAGAATGAACTGTCCATTGGCTGGATCTGAACAGGAGGTCTAGTTTTACTGCTTGCATTGTCCTTGGTTGGTACAAGAGTTTGTGAAGAGCCTCCTGAGTCCAGAAGCACCAGCCTTGATGGTCTCCCTGTGGGGCCTTCTATCAAGGATATACACTGGGTAGAAGCTAAGAATTGCAACACCACACTCCATTGAAGACATCAGAAGCCTGGGGCTCTTGGCCTTAAGGAGAGGTGAAAGTCACTTCCCTAAGGTCTGCAAACAAAGAGCTGTTGCTGTCATCATGGGGAGATAGGCTGAGCTTCTGCCTCTTCTGCAGCATGTCAAGAGCCTGCTACTCAAGATGGGCATGTTGAAGTGGCAGCACTGACTGGAAGTGAACCAGCTCCAGCACCTGTGTGGCCTTAATTATGTAACTACATCTCTCTAAGCCTTAATTTCTTTATCTGTCTCAGAAGAATAGGATTTACTTAATTGGGTGGTTATCAGAGGTTATTTATTTCAACTATAATTTTGATTTATTTTTACTATAGGATTCAGTAGAATTATTTTCATTATGAATTATTAAATTATACAATGGAAAAAAAAGACCCAGCCATACCACAACTGGGCATATTCCTAAAAGATTCTCTACCATACATTTGCTCAACTATGTTCATAGCAGCTTTAATCATAATAGCCAGAACCTGGAAACAACCAGATGTCCCACAACCAAAGAATGGATAAAGAAACTGTGGTACATTTACATAATGGAAAACAAGGTAAGTTTTCCCAGGTAAGCCAGGCCTAGAAAGACACACATGATATATACTCAGTTTTAAGTGGATATTAGCCCAACATACATGTCCTCTGAAAGACTCTACCCAGCAGAGGATAGGGAGATGACAGGACTCTCAGCCTTTTCCCCTGCAGAGCAGGGTGGTATGGAAGAGTAGAGATATAGAAATACCAGGAGGGTTCAGGAGCCACACAAGGAGGCCATGAAGGCTGATGGATCTGGACCCAAGGGGGACCTACACAAACGGAAGCACCAGCTAAGGACAATGCATGTAGAGGACCTAGACCCCTGCTTCATATGTAGCCAATGGACAGCTCACTCTTCACAGTAGTGGGGAGGGAGGGAGCAGGGACTGCCTCTGACAAGAACTCTGGTGTCTGTGATTTGATCACTTCCCCTTGGCAGGGACTGAAAGGGATGCAGGCTATCAGAATAAGACCTGATAGGCTGTGGCCAGCTGGTAGGGGATGAGCATCTCCCCCATTAGGGTTCTGTGGGAGAGAAATAGGGTGGGAGAGCAAACAAGAGTGGGAACAGGAAGATAAGAGCAACGGAAATGTAATGTGGATAAATAATAATAATAATAATAATAATAATAATAATAATAATAATAATAATAATAATAATTTAAAAGTTTCCCAACCTAAGATAGCCCAGAGTCAGATAGTGTCAGTGCATATAATTCTACCAGACTTTTAAAGAAATAGTTCATACCAATACTCCTCAAAACAGTCCACAAAATAGAAACAGAAAGAACATTACCAAGGTCATTTTATGAGACCACAGTTACCCTGATACCTAAACTATACAAAGACCCAACAAGGAAAGAGTATTTTAGACCAATTTCCCTTATGAACATCGATGCAAATTTACTCAGTAAAATACTCTCAAATTGAATCCAGGAACACATCAAAGATATGATCAAGTAGGGTTCATCCTACAGATGCAGGGATGGATCAACAAGTGAAATTCCAGCAACATAATCTACCAAAAAAGCAAACTGAAAGAAGCCAAAAAACAAAACAAAACAAAAAAAAACCCACCCCACATATCATTAGATGCTGAAAAAGCTTTTGACAAAAGCCAACACCTCTGCATGTTTAAAGTCTTGGAAACATCAGAAATACAAGGCACGTATCTAAACATAATAAAAGCAAGGCACAGCAAGCCAATGGTCAACATCAAGTTAAACATAAGGAGACTTAAAGCAATTCCACTGAAATCAGGGAAAAGCCAAGGCTGCCCACTCTCTTCTTATCTCTTCAATATAATGCTTGAAGTACTAGATAGAATAAGACAACTAAAGGAGATAGAGAGACAAAAATCGGAAAGGAAGAAGTCAAAGTAAAGCTATTTGCAGATAGTATACAGAAGTGATCCCAAACATTCTACCAGGGAATGCCTGTAGCTAAGAAACACTTTCAACAAAGTGATTCGATAGAAAATTAACTAGAAAAAAATCAACAGTCCCCCTATATACAAATGACAACTGGTCTGAGAAAGAAATTAGGGAAATACCACTCTTCACAATAGCCAGGAGTAATATGAAGTATCTTAGAGTAACTCTAACCAAGCAAGGCACACATAGGAAAGAAGGAACATGCTCTCTTCACATACAGACATTAATCCTATCATATGATACCCACCTTCATAGCTCTTTTGAAACACAAATATCTCCTAAAAGCCCATCTTAAAACATCCTATTTGGGTTGAATGTTATCATATAAATCTGGGGTATTGGCACAAGTTAATCCATAGCAATTCATAAGTATGTGAGTAGTTGCGTTTCTGTGAGTGTACTTCTAAATTTCACTGCTTAATAGTATTTCACAAGGCTATCTCAGTAGTAAAAAGCAAAGCTAACACCTAGTTCTTATATTCTGAAAACCACAGGGAATCAGAGTTATTTCAAATGTTTCTCATTTCAATCTGAGGAAGGAAGTTCCATATATATCTAAAGTATCTTGTTGTATCAGAAAGTAAGGAACTATTTAAAAAGTAGTGAAGACCCATCAACAACACGGGAGCTACAGCAAAGAGAAGCATACATATCAAAATTCTGGTGGCAGGATACTAGTCACAGTGGAAAATAATCTATTAGTCTTTGGTGAGATAGATAAGAGGAGCATATTTGTCATATTGGAATTCCATGTCACAAATCTAAGTAGGACAATGATATTAGAACAGTCATACAATTTGTCTTCAAACTTTCTGACAATACCTGCTTTAGTAAATTAGATATATGAATCAATATAATAAGAAATCCATTTCTTCACAGAAGATACCAGCAATCCAGGAAATGTTTCAAAGGTGGATATTTTGCAGAATTAGACAAACTTAATCTAAAATTAATTTATTAAATAAAGAGCAAACACTGATCATATAAAAAGAAAGCAAGCTAGAATTTTCTCTTCCAGGTTGTGGAGTACCAATGAAGATTTCCACCGTAATAAGGAGCAGACCGATGCCATAATACAGGCTAGTAAACAGGCACAAATGGTAAAGTAGTATGCAGTGGGAACGAGTTTTCTTGAATAAACTTTAGTGTGGCTCTTTTGGGTCTCCCTAAGGAGCCATTTTTGGCTCATGGAACCCAATGTTAGCAAAAACTCTTTTTTTTTTTCAATTTAAATTTATTTTTAAGAATTTAGCCACTTTACATCCCAATCCTAGCCCCCTCCCTTATCTCCTACTGGTTGCACCCTCCCTTCCTCTTCCCCTCCCCCATTCCCTTCCACTAGTTCTCAGAGAAAGGGATCCCTTTTCCTCTACCAACTGAATGTATCCTATCAAGTCTCATCAGACGGTGTGCATCCTCTTCTTCTATGGCATGGTAAGGCACTCTGAGAAGGGGAAGCGATCAAACAGCAGGCAACAGAGTCCATGACAGTGATAGCCATTACTCCCCTTGCTAGGGGACACACAAGGAGACTGAGCTGCCTCTCAGCAACATCTGAGGAGAGGAGAGCTAGGCCCTCTACATGCATGGTCATTGTTTGGCGCATCAGTCTACATGGCCCCCATAAGGCTTAGATTTGTTGGTTCTGTTGGTCTTCTTGTGGATCTCCTGCCCCCTCAGGTTCCTTCTATCCCCCCACTCTTCCATAGGACCCCCTCTCTGCTTTGCCTAAAGTATGGCTGTGAGACTAAGCTTGTGTTTCTATCCCCTGCTAGGTAGTTTCTACCAGAGGACATCTGTGGTAGGTTCCCATCCTGTTTCCTCTCTTAAACGGCTTCCAGTGTCTAGTCTCTGTGCCCTTCAGAATGAGAATTAAGCATCCTCTCTAGGGTCCTTAGCTTCTTTAGGTCTGTGGATTGTAATATGGTTAAGCATGTATTTTATGGCTAACATCTTGTTATAAATGCTTTGTGACTGACTATATGGTCAATTTTGGAGAAGGTTTCATGAGGTGCTGAGAATAAGGTGTATTATTTTTGTACTTGGGTGAAAGATTCTGTAGATGTCTGCTAGGTTCTTTTGATTCATGACATCTGTTAGTGTCATTATTTCTCTGTTTAGTTTATGTTTTGTTGACCTGTCCTTTGGTGAGAGTGGGATGTTAAAGTCTCCCTCTGTTAATGTGCTGAGAGCAATGGGTGGTTTAATCTTTAAAATGTGGGTGCCCTTGCATTTGCAGCATAGATGTTCAGAATTGAGATGTCATCTTGGTGGATCTTTCTTTTGAAGAATGTGAAGTGTCCTTCCTCATATCTTTGATTAAACTTGGTTGAAAGTCTATTTTATTTGGTATTAGAATGGCTACTCCATCTTGCTTCTTGGGTCCCTTTGCTTGGAAAACTTTTTCCAGCCCTTTACTCTCAGGTATCTATCTTTGTGGCTGAGGTGTGTTTCTTGTATGCAAGAGAATGTTGGGTCCTGTTTCTACATCCATTCTGTTAGTCTGTGTGGGAAGAAGATCCCGGGGTAGGGAGCTGGGTGTTCCCGCAAGAGCCCTCCTTGGATTGGTGGGCATGGACTCTGAATGATAGTTAGTGGTTCTCAGGGAACTGTCTGTGGCTCTTCTTTGATGTATGATCCTCAGGACCAGTTGGGTTCCTTAGGATCCTGGACACCCTCCTCTTACAAGGGGAAGTCCCAGAGTCAGCAGCCCACTACTGGCTTCCTTGTCCCAAGGTTAATCGGATACAGATGCCAAACAGTATACTAGAACACTGTGATCACTGGGTGCAACCCTGAAAAGACAGCTGAAATTTCCTACAGAAGCCCTCCACAGAATGAGGGCCTATGGTCTCTGACTTGCAGGTGATTTTCATGGAACTGCCTGTAGCTCTCCTCTGATGTACGATTCTCAGAACCAACTTCTCGAGAGCCTGAGGGTAGCTCTCTTGTTCTGTGAGGTTAATGAGTTTCTGCCTCCTGTACGCTGGACTGTGCTCAGATTTATGCTCACTGGGTGCTGCCATCTTGGAGAACCTGTGAGCTCAGAGGTATGGTTGTTCTCCTGTGGAATATTGTTGCTTTTTGTAGGAGCAGCTGGGGCTGTCTCCATGGATCCAGGGTGTCAATGGGCCTGAGGTTGAGACCAAACACTTTGGTACCCAGAAAGTATCCACCTATTGGACAATGACAGTATGCCGGTGGCCCAGAGACTGAGACTGAGTTCCGGCTGAACCAGGGGACGTTTCCCAGCATTAGCTCGGTGACCTGAGGTTGGACCCACTGTTTCCCTCACCATGGCCTCTCCTTTAACCTGGAAGAAACAGGTGCTGGAGTTTTTTGGTCCATTGCCACTGCAATCTGCTGTTCATTGATCCAATACCTGGCTCTATTGGCACCACCACGTTGGATCTCTGCAAAGACTCTTGTTAAGACATTTTGCCCACAATTCCTTCAACCTTGAAAGCTGAACACACTTCTTTTACTCCTTTGCTATATGGTTTCTCCTCCTGCTCCTCCTCTTCTTCTTCCTCTTCTTTCTACTTTTCCTCCTCACCCCTGGTTCTTCACCAACGTGGGAGTGGGCACGGGTTTATTCATGTGAAGTTCCATTTTATTCAAAATGGTTGTGTGGTGGGTTGAAAGAGAAATGTATAGACTATAGAATCTTTGGGAGACTATAGAACCTTTAGGAGGTTTTCTGAAGAAAGTCCATCAGTGGAGGGCAGCTGGTCTAGACTTTATCACCTCACTCCACTTCTGTTTGTCTCTGCTTCCTGTGTGTGGATGGACATGTGATCTATGAACCTCTTGCTTCTGCTACCTTCTGTCATCTTTCCCCTACCCTTATTGACTCTCCTTCTGGAACCATTATTGTTGTATGGATAGATAAGGAAATTATTATAAAATAAACTGTTCTTCTAAAATTTAACTTCTGTCTCACCTGGTTACGAAAAACTGGCAGAGTTTTCCACCATTAAATGTGTTTTAAAAAGCCAAAGATTGTCTAAATAACTTTAAAGTCATGAATATTTCATACAAAACTATATGCCATGATTTTGCAACAAAAATATGTACATAGAATTGTTTCCATGAGAATTTACTGTTACACAGTTTGTGGTGATTATTCAACTGTACACTTATTTATCTTGTCAAAACTGTCTCAACAAAATTTTATAACACTATAGATTCTTTTAAAAATAGAAACGAAGATTATAACAATTCATGTTACAAACACCACTTTGTAAATACATTTTCAATGACTCTAAGCATAAAGCAATGTGTGAATTTTCCATGACACAAACACACAGAGAAAAACAAAAATTTGGAACCACTTAAAAAATGATACAGAAGAATTTGTCTGTGTCCTATAAATATGAAAAAAAGCCTTATACAAAATTGACCTGAAAGACCAAGCAAATCTTTATGATAAACTCATCATAAACATAAAAGATAAGAATTATATTTGAAAAAGGCATTTAAATGGTATATATTAACTACTTTCTAGAACATATATTATATATGTATGTGTGTGTATGTGTGTGTGTGTGTGTATGTGTGTGTGTGTGTGTGTGTGTGAGTGTGTGTTTGTATCAGGCTGAGTAATCTCAGTCAGAAAATACTATCTATGTAAACATGAGATTTTAATTGAGATAGCCAATACCCATTTAAAAATCTGGGCAGGCAGAAACAGAAAGCTCTCTGAGCTTTGCTAACAGCCAACCCAGACAGATGGATAAACTCTGCATTAATAAAAGATCTGCCTCAAAATAAAAAATGAAGTGGAATGCAATTAAAGAAGAACCAGATGAGGACCTATGGCCTCAACAGATAATCACATGTACATATAAGCACACACACATATACACACATGCAGAAGAATTTTAATTCAGAGCATAGCTTTTCTGGCAAGAGATCATAAAAAAAGATCTTCTAGGTCTGTGTGATCTGTCTGGTATACAAGTACACCTTTAATCCTAGCAGAAAGAGGCAAGTGTATCTCTGAGTTCAAGGCCAGCCTGGTATAGACGAAGTTTCAGGTAAAGAAAACCTTAGGTCCAGGTGTGGTACTGCACACCTCTAGTCTCCGCACTCAGGAGACAGAGGCATGCAGATTTCCGAGTGCTAATCAATTCAGTTGAATCAATGAGTTGAGAATAAGCAATATAATCGAATTGAGTTTGTGGCAGTTCAGTTTGTGTAATTGAGAGGCAGTTTTAGTGGGAGACTTTTACAGAGATAGATTGAAGAGATAACAAGCTAGACACAGGTGAAGACAGAAGGAGCCAGAGAATTGAAGGAGCCAGAATATTAGAACAGATTGCTAGAGTTAGTTTGAGGTCACACAGAACAATTCAGCCAGAGATCAAGAGAAAAACCAGATTGAGTCAGTCAGCTTGGAGAAGAGTTTGAGACAGAACAGTTGAGTTGAACCACCTAGCTAGAGTTCAGAAAGAACTAGAAATGGAAAGCTTATTCAACAGTAACTCTCAAAGGATGAAAACATTCTAGGCCTAGATAAGGTTATGCAGAGGCTATAAGCTTTCAGGACTAGGCCTAGGTTAGCAGACTGAGACAGAAAGCCTTTGAGATGACAATTACATGAAACAAATGAAAGTTACTTTTATACACATATGCACATACAAAAATATGTAAAGGATTATCAGATTTTAATTTAAAAGGCAATTCTTACATAACTCTTCATGTCCCATGGCTTTCAGTATGAATCAACATGCCACTTGCCTAAAAATATAGAAAGGTACTTAGTCCACTCAAGATGAGAAGAAACTTGGAAGTATCTATGAGTAACTCTAACCAAGCAAGTGAACGACTTGTTTGAAAAAAAGAACTTCAAATCTCTGAAGAAGGAGATTGAAGATGATATCAGAAGATGGAAAGATCTCCCTTGCTTATGGATCAGGAAAATTAACATAGTAAAAATGGCCATCTTACCAAAAGCATTTTACAGATTCAGTGTAATTCCTATCAAAATACCTATACAATTTTTTAAAGACAGTGAAATATCCATTCTCAATTTCATAAGGAAAAACAAAAAACCCAGAATATGTAAAACAATCCTGTACAATAAAAGATCCTCTGGAGGACTCTCCATACCTGATCTCAAGCTGCACTATAGAGCAATGGTAATTGAAAAGCATGGTGCTGGCATAGCAATAAGCTGATTAACTAATGGAATCTAATCAAAGATTCAGAAGTAAATCCACACACATATGGGCATGATTTTTGACAAAGAAGCCAAATCTATTCAATGGAAAAAGGATAGCTAGCATCTTCAATAAATGATGTTAGCCTAACTGCAAGTCTACATGTAGAAAGATGCAAGTAGATTCATATTCATCACCATGCACAAAACTCAAGTCCAAGTGGATTAAAGATCTCAACATAAAACCAGAGACATTAAATCTGTTAGAAGAAAAAGTGTGGAAGAGCCTGGAACTCAGTGGCACAGAAGACAACTTCCTGAACAGAACTCTAACAGTCCAGGCTTTAAGGTCAACAATTAATAAATAGGACCTCATGAGGCTGAGAAGCTTCTGTAAGGCAGAAGATATTGTCAGCAGAACAAAGTGACAGCCTTCACAGATCTTCACCAAGCCTATATCTGACAATGGACTAATATCCAAAGTATATAAAGAGCTCAAGATATGAAACACCACCAAACCAAATAACCCAATTAAGAAATGGGCACTCAGAACTAACCAGAGAATTCTCAAGAGAGGAATATCGAATGGCTGAGAAACACTTAAAGAAATGTCCAATGTCTTAGTCATAAGAGAAATGCAAATCAAAATGACTCTGAGATTCCATCTTACACCCATCAAAATAGCTAAGATCAAAAATTCAAGTGACAGCATATGCTGGTGAGGATCTGGAGAAAGTTTAACACTCTTTCATTGCTGGTGGTAGTGCCAACTTGTACAACCACTTTGGAAATCAATCCGGCGCTTTCTTAGAAACTGGGAATAGGGCTTCCTCAAGGTCCAGCTATTCCAATCCTTGGAATGAATATACTTGGAATATACCCAAGAGATGCTCCACCACAAAACAAGGATATATGCTCAACCATGCTCATAGCAGCCTTGACTTCATTTGATGTCAATCAGCATGTCTCCACCTCAGTCCATCTAAAAAGAGTTTCTTGTCTAACCCTCTGCTTTTCAGTACTTTCCCCCTAAGGAGACAGAAGACTGGAAGACCAAGGTGCTATAAAGGCGAAGAGGGGAGTAGTTGTTCTTAAAAGGAAAACATGATGTTTGAGGTGAAGTAAAGCTGAAGAAGAATGAGATGTTGAAGCGTTTGATTTTTGGTTTAGGGTTTATGAGTATGTGATTTTGTGTGTGTGTGTGTGTGTGTGTGTGTGTGTGTGTGTGTGTGTGTGTGT
>OU015746.1:112171860-112194414 GCA_907169655.1 Acomys percivali | reverse complement strand
TGGCAAGCTGTGCCATCGGTGCAACAATGCAACAAACGTTAAGAGTGTAATCAACCACTTCCTGGTTAAATTTAAAGCTGCACTACAAGATAAAAACCCATGCCTGGCCTTATTTACTGGGACGAAACCCCATTGCTGGCTAGGTACTAGTCTCTACAGGAAAACTTAACAATATTATTTTACCAAAGAGAGATAATAATAAACTTCTCCCTATGTGCTTATTATTATATACATAGATTAGTGCATCTTCCAACCCTCATCTGAGAGTAAGAAGCTCCTTTTTGTGCTAAATGGTGATTAACACATAGTAGCTAGTCAACATTCAAAGAACAAGAAACTGGAGCATCTATATCCAGACCCTTTTGCCAAAAGCTCAGGGATAATTTCAGAAGGAGTGGAAAGATTTTTAAGAGCCAAAGTAATAGACTCTGCAGTATAATAGTATTTGCTGGACATCACAGGATCATTGCACATATGAACTCAAAGTGACTGGGACTTCATGAATAAGACCCACTCCATATCAGGCCAGACAAAACCTCAGCTTGGATGAGGTAGGGCCTGGTCCTTAGAAAAAAAGCTATTGGCAATTGATGACTGCTGGGAAAGAAAGGGTTTATTGTTGGATTTAACCATGCCTCCCTGATTGACTAAGAAAGATAATACTTGGCCTGGGCTGGGCTGGAGGAAGGTAGCCAGCATGGTGAAAGTTCGCAGGCTTTTGGGGACAGGGAGGATCTGGGGAAGGAGATACAGATGAGACCAGAGAAGGAAGAAGGAGGAAAGTCACCATAGGATAGGAAAGAGCCGCCATGTGGGCCCAGAGGAGGAACTCTGATGCTCCCCATAGAAGAAATGGTCCCGATGAACAACTTAGCAGGTATTTTGGGATTATGGATGAAGGTAGCCCAGACAGAAATTGTTAGAACACATGGCATGGGTTAGAGGTTAAGAGATATTGGAAGGAAGGTTATGGGGTTAATATTTGCACAGGTTAATATCCTGGTAAGATAAGGCTTATTCTAAAATAGAACAGATGCCTGTGTCCTTTTGATTATGACTGCAGGTTAGATATTACCATCATAATAATTATGAATCTAATAATAAACATTAATTAGGCCATACCATTAAATTAACAACAACAGTTCATTCTTCATCGATATGGACCCTGAGAGGATACCTATGTTTCAGCAGATGGCCATGCACTCATGCACATAAAGGCAGCAATAAGTGGAGTCAGTATTTCTGTTGTTTGCTTTTTTTAAGCAAATGAAGTTGAGAGAGAAAAGTGGAACAGGGGATATGGAAGAATTGGAATGGCATGAATGAAGGGGTGTGTTTGATCAAAACATTACATGCCTGTATGAAATCCTCAGACATTAAAAAAATGAAAATATTGTAGAGATACAACCAAAATGATATTAGTACAAATAAATATATGAAACAAAAATGAACAAACTGTATTTTAGCTCAATAAGGCAGACAAGAAGCAACAAAACTATTTTATATTGTATATAAATATAGAAAATTATTTATATAGTTATATTTTCTAGGCACCTATGGATAAGGCCTTATTAAACTAACACTGATTGTAAAAATAAGATTATATTATCATAACATCTCTTTTTAAAAAAAATTAAATAATAAGCAAAAACATTTTGAAATAACTAATCAAAATAAATAAATATAAAAAAGTAATACTTTGAGGCCTTAATAGACCAATCTTACATACACACATACATCATGGAAATCAACAAGCACTTTCTCAAGAGTTAAAAGAACATTTAGTCATCAGATTAACATATAAAAGGTCCAATTACACGCAACCATAGTAAAATAAAGATAAGTGTCCGAGATACTTTTTCGGTGATGTAACCTTCTTTTAAAGGAATAAAACAGAGTGTAGTTTTTGTAAATATATATAGTTTTTGACCCAGAGAAACACTTGTGCAGGTTGACTCACATGGAGAAATGCAGAGATTGTTCAGCACAGCATTGCATACAAGTAGATACTACTTAGTTTTAACAATAATACACTGATGAAATGACATTGAGCAAACTGTAACAAATCCTCAATACAGGTTGCATCACAAGCCATATGAAGAAAAATGATGACACATAACTTAAAATATGACAATATTTTTAGTGATTCTCTTCTTAGCTCTGTCCTATAATGAACTAAATAACCAGCCTACTCAACTCCATCACCACAAACATTAGTCTACATGTCTTGTAAAGGCTTACACTTTGACCTCCACACCATTTTTCAGCCAGTTTCTTTACTCTTCCTTTCTTCGTAGTTCAGCCACTAGGGTACAATAAGTCACCATGGAAATCATAGACTGATTCCTTCCTTATCTACAAAATGATCATAGAAACAAGTAGACTTGCTAGAATAGCCCATGGCTTTTAGGACTCATGCAGATTTTCTGTAGAAATAGGCACAGAGTGTCCCTTCTCAGAGGGAAGCCACTTCTTTCTGGGGCAGCTTGTGCCTTGGATCACATGTTACCTAAATTGCATTCATCTGCTGACTGGGTCATTGTAACTTTAATCCAGCACAGCTTGGCTGCTTCTTCCTGGAAATACTGTCTGTCTCTCTCTCTCAAGGAAATGTTGCTACCCACTGGTCAGTGATTTATTGATATTAGGTTTCTGATTTGAACCAGGACAGACAGCAGCTGGTTTGAATCTTGACAGTGTGGCAGATGCTGAGCTATGCATCTAACCCACTTTATAGAACTGAAAATCCTTATGGGATGAGACACCCTCATTCTCAAGAGTCAGTGATAACAGACCAAAGGTTCAATGGTTTGTCTATGAGCCTTCTACTATTGTGGATTTGATCAGTGATTTAAACTCAGTTTTCTGATTCCATAGCATGTGTTTCATCTATAAAACTACAAAGAACTGAACAACTGAAAGACAAGGATAGATTTTAAACTGATTATAGTCTGTACGAAAGGCTGTGGCATACTCCATAAGCTTGCTAGAAATGCAGACTTTCAAGCATGCAAATGTGATTTTCCACTTTAAAAAGTAACTCCAATTTGATGGTTTTATGTTCACGAAAGATGAAAAAGTACCAATGAATGGTATATGGCCAATGTGTAGATCCAGTTGCCAAGAAAATGACTGTACATCCCTGAATACAGAGAGTGCAAAAAGATTAGAGCATGTTATGGAAAGATAGGATTCATTAAGTCTGAGTATTTTCAACTTATGTTGAAGACACCCCAAAAGAAGTTTATGGAGAATAATTGGATATGGCAGTTTGAAGGTCAGAAAGACACCCATGTGAGAGATGCACATTTCCACTCATCAGTGTCACATGGAATGTAAAGCTGTATTAGTTACATTTTTGTTATGACACAAAGTTAGCTAGGTGGCTAGTTAGTTAGTTAGTTAGTTAGTTAGTTAGTTAGTCAGTCAGTTAGTTAGTGTCTGAGACATGAAGCAGCTTAAGCAAGTAAGGATTTCTTTTGACTCCCAGCTTGTCATATGAAGTGGGCAACAGGAAGCTACATGGAGCTAGAACATAAAGATGAGAGTGATATTTAGGAGGAACAGGAGATAGAGATGAGAAAGAGAGCAGGGGCCACTGATAATCTCAAGGCCCACACCCAGTGATATTTCCTTCATAAAAGAAACCTCCATCTCATACATATTCCACATACTTCCAAAATAACATCATCAGCTGTAGTCTAAGTGTTCAAATACATGAGGCTATTAGGGATACTTTAATCTAAACCACAAGAGACATGCATGTGAATAAAGTGAAAGAAGGAAAACATACAGAAAACAAAACATCAAACCAAAGGCAAACAGTCAGTCTGGACACTAGGAGGTAAAAATGTTTAATTCCCTTGAACTGGTTGCCCCCAAGTTTAGGGCTCACAATCTCACTTTAAATTATAAAGGTTCAACATGAAATAAAAGACCTCTAACTATTGGATAGCCTCTGTAAGGTTATGGGTTTCTTCATGGAAATAAATGGGTGCTCCAGTGTGTCACCCTGCACACATGCACTTGTAAGGAGCATTACTGAAAAAAATTTACATACCAAAGCACTTGGACTATTTCAATCCCCAAATTCCACCATTACCATGTTAATGAACATGTTAAGAGCAAATGTCCCAGGCATGTTCAGATTCTATCATTGTTAACTGCATTTGCAATGTAAGACCATCAAGTTTTCATGTTACAAATATAGAGAGAATAAAAGCAGGTAGCTGTCTTCAGTTATGGATGTCAAGGGGATTTGGTTTGTCTCAGCCCTTGGAAATTGCTGCTATGATTTTTTTTTTCTGCCAGTGTCACAAAGCAGACTTGATTTGTGCTAGGAAAACATAAAACAAGGAACAGTAAATCAGAACTCTCAGAAGATTCTATGATCTCTTTTCTGCTTCACCCCTAATATATAACCTTTCTTCCACCACAGCTTTGGAACACGGTCTGAGGATGCCAGGATTGGGTGGGATGTTAGACGGGGGGGGGGGGGGGGGGGGTGTGTGCAGATACTCCCTGAAATATCATAGACTTCAGTTTCAACAAAGTCCTTTTAAGTAGAAAGTGTCATCAGTTGGTAATGAATCGATGCACTTAAATACCAAACTAGCTTAGCCACTCTAAACTGTAAAATATGGGTTACATCCCTGGTGTACTCCTGGCTGGCAGGAAGTGGCGGCTCATTGCTAACACCTAGCACCACTGCGCTGTACTTCTTATAATCTCAGGAGGAGATCAAGATCCATAACTTGAAATTGGGTGGGTATCAGTTTCCCATCATAGGGGTGAAGTTTTTAATTTGAATAATTGTAAGACTAGGACTGTGCTTTTGAGGAATACAATGATACGTTCAGCGTAGAACTGAAGATGTTAGACTCTACCAACGACATTTCAGTCTGACCCAGATTCCTCTCTGGACATCTGCTGCTACTATTTTCCCACTCTGGTCTTCGTCTTATTCTTCACTGAAAGGGCTTCTCATCTCTCATGGCCCAATTTAAACATTTACTTTTCACTAATGCTGTTTTAAGTTTCCAAATTAGGTTTGATCAATCCACAGCAATCTGTGCATAAGCAGTAGAGCAATTAAGACCTTTGCCGTAGTGATGAAGTCATCAGTCTTCTCCCTAGCACTGGGGTTAGGAGCAGACTCTTGTCTTGCTCATCCTGGACAGTGTGTAGCAGTCCATAAGGTCTTGAGTGTTTACAAACGTTATGACACTGACAGTCTGACACACATATGGGCACGTTTGTCACATTGAGCATTATGCCATTTCTTAATTTTCAGATTTTTGTTTTCTTTATTGTTGTGTTGGCGTTCATAAAAAAATTTAATAACATAAAAAAATAAAAAGATGTGACACAAACAGGCCACAATAAGAATATCTTTTTCAGTCTTAAAGAGATTTTGGTATATCATTGAGAGTGAAAATAGGGTACCAGTTTTGTCTTGACACCCAGCTCATGAGGTAAAAGATGGTTTCTCCAGCATCATCATTTCTTTCACCTCCATCAGATTTATATATCAATTGGGGATACACAGGTGCAAAAGCAGTAGTGGAAATCTGTGATGGAAGAACAAGCAGTAACTGAACCTGGATCTTACATTATATATTCATATCATAAAGCAGAGATTCAGAGGTCAATTGCATATGTCCAGCAAAACTGATGTGTAGCACAGGTGAAGTGTTTTGCTCCGAAGACTCCATCTCTTCTGCTGTGAGTAGATTTATTGCTAAAGAGCTATTTAGAAAACTAAATATTTTATCTAATGTAAAATCTTTTGAGACAGGCATTTGCTCTGTAGCAAAGGCTGGCCTAGAACTTATTATGCATTCCAAGACGTACGAAACTCTTGGCAATTCTCACATCTGAACTTTCCAAGTACTGGAATTAAGATATGAGCCAGCATACTCTGCTAGAAGTAAATTATGGGTATGTGGATATATTAACTACCTTTTAAATTACTCTGCTCCTTAGCACTATCTTCAGAGTTTCACCTTTAGATGCCCTGCACTTCTCATCTATTTTCATTCTTCAAGAGTCTCATTCCCCTATAGTGTGTTGCTATGCACTATACAGAACCTAAACTAAGAAAGCAACACAATTACATCTTGTCACCTTCAAGCCGTTCATTATCATCATGACTCTTGCAAATTGGTCTCCCTAAACAACAAAATCTGTGATAGAGATTAAAGGACAGAGAATTCCTAGGATATAAGATATGGTCTTCGTATGCATATCTACAGAAGGGAAAGGAGCCAGTTGGAAGGAGAAAGCTATTAGGTTACAGTCAAGTTTCAAGGGAGGTCTTAGATGACTACCCTCTAAATTCTAAAACTATGCTGAAATCTCACTGTAGTCCTGAGTGAAGCAGGACTTTTTTTTTTTTTTTTTGAGGGGGGTTGGGTTTTGGAGACAGGGTTTCTCTGTGTAGCCTTGGATGTCCTAGACTCACTTTGTAGACCAGGCTGGCCTCGAACTCATGGCAATCCACCTGTCACTGCTTCCTGAGTGCTGGGATAAAAGGCGTGCACCACCACACCTGGATGAAGGACTTCTTATAGCGGAATCCTTGTGGACCAGTTACATTGTTAGGTTACCTTGAGAAGAATGGCTAGCATTGGTGGTTAATCTCTTGTGTCAATTCTCAAAAAACATGGCAAGTAAGCACAGTCTCAGCACTCTCCATCCCCTCAATTAGATGAGGAAGTACTTAGTCTCCAGGGAGGATACAGTCAGAGTATGCCTGTGTCCACTACAATGGCATCACTTGCAAACATTGGCAACATTGAGAGAACACAGGTAGAGTTGAAGAGGAGTACTTGCTTTATGCTAAAACTTCTCAAATGTAATTGCAGATTAGATACGGTGACTGGAGTTAGAAAAGTGATCTAATATCAACTGTGCCCTAACTGTTAATATTGCATATAGCAGAAAACAGTCCCTGGACAGAGATTTGAATCTTGACTCTAAATTAATAGTTGCATAGTTCTAAGGAGTCAATTAATGCCTAGGGTTCCCAGTCTCTTATTGGCAAGTAATAGTAACAATGATTTCCCATCATGGTTATAGAGGTGGTACAGCTCATCATAGTTGAAAGGATGGAGGCTGAGCAAAAGAAATCTCAGTATTATTTTCTGATCATCATTTAAGTAGATGGTCCAGGGAGTCGTTCCACGACATGCAGCCAGCACACTGGATCCCAGGAACCCATGATACAGCTTCTGTAGAACTCTATGGTTTAAGAATGAAGAGATATGATAGTATTAATTCTGCTCAAAAATCCCATGGTGTCATTTTTCCAACTGTGTCAAGACAGGAAGAGCAGAGCCCTAGCCAAGTGCTCAGTGAAGACAAATTCTCTCTATCGTGTAGAGTCAGTCCTTTCTTCTTTTTTCCAGACCCTCTTTGGGGACTACTTTCTCAACAACCTAATAAATGTGTGATTGTCATCATTTCTAGTCTCAGGGACAGACATCTCAAGCTAAAGGAGAGAAGGAATAAAAATCTTTGTGGAAGACTTTTAAGGCTTAAATCTGATCTCAGGTCATTTAAGAATTAATTGCCTACCAACTTTTCACCTATATATTTATGAACTGGAAAAACAACAAAGTATCTTTTTTCCTCAAAACCATAAAATGACAAGCCCTGCAATTTCAGTAACATCTCTAGGGGAAAGATTCTTAAGTGTCATCTTAATAGGGACAAGGCCTGGTGATCAGCGAAGCTCACTGCTGGCTTGTTCCCTGCTCTATCTAATTGTTAAAGAGTAACTATGTACCTATTATGGACCTTGAGCTTTTGACTCCATAGGCTCTAAATTGTGTTACATAATTCATTTGAAGAGGGTCAGTGCCCAATAATGCCGATCTATTTTTTTTCCCACTAAGCAAATGGGTTATTTGATTTTCTCCTCCTCTCAGTTAGCACCCCTGGCCTCTTAGCATCCATGGTGAATTTTTTTTAGCAGTACGATTTGAGCTCGAAGGTTAAGCATGGCATGCTTGTCTGCTGTTCAGATCAATGCTTCTCTGACATTGCTATTCCTTACCTTGACTCCCGTCAATGATTTGATTTAAACCAGCTGTTTTTGCTAATTCAGTAATTAGCGACTAGGCAAAGCACTAATCGTGTTGGGAGGTAGACAAACATAACTCAGATTTACATATATAATGAAATCTCAGCAGGAAAAGCTTGCTTCCAAGAATGATAATATCAAATATGAAATGCATATTTACCAAAAGACAAGATGAAAAAATCTCCTCACATAGTCTAATACGTAACATTAACGCAGATCAGAATCTGTGCTTTCCCCCGACTACACACAGGCAGGAAGTACCATGGCCTTGTGAGTTTTGCCTTTACAAATCCTCGACTAATGTAACTCAGGGCTGCATCTTGAGAGTGCTCTCAGGTGCTGTCCAGGTGCCATGAGTATCAGGCTCCAGTATCTGAGTAAACTCTCCTCTTTGTTACCATTCATTCATGGCCCTGATTGGTGAATTGTAGAATGTCTCACACATACAATATCAACTTCAGAGGAGGGCAGCTAGGTCTTGGTAGTCTGAAGTTTTCTGGTGGCTTATCAAAGATGTTGGCATCTAGGTCCAACATATATGATTTATTACCTACCCAAAGGGGAACAGTAGGGTGATATGGCTGCTTGCCTCCTTCCTAAAATATCTAAAAATTCTGGTAACATATTAACTGCCATCTTATTGGTTGTTTCTAAATAACACTGAAAGTGAGTTTCACTTGTTCAACTATGTTGATAGCAACTTTATTCATAATAGCCTGAAACTGTAACTCACCTAGGTATCCCTCAACCAAAGACTAGATAAAGAAAATGTGGCACATTTGTAAAATTCAGTATTATTCAACTTAAAAAATGACATCATAACATTTTTATGAAAATGGACAAAACTAGAAAAAATATCATCCTCAGTGAGGTAACCCAGATCCCCCAAAAAAATGAAATATGTTATATATTAAGTTATAAGTGGATTTTAGCCCTTACGTAAATGATAATCAAGCTAAGATACGTAGACCCAGAGAGTTTAGATACAGAGGAGGGCTCTAGGGATGAGGCATGGATCTCCCAGGAAAGGGGGAATAGAATTGACTTTGCAGGAGGACTAGGGGAAGGTGAGGATAGGACTAGAAGGGATTGGGTGGGAGCAGGAGATCAGATGGAGGGAGAGAGTGTAGAGAGAGATAGCTAATGTTGGGGGCACTTGGGAAGGTATGTGGAAACCTAGTGCAGTGGAAACTTCCTCGAATCTATTAGGATGGTCCTAGTAAGGACTCCTAGTATCAGGGGATACTGACTCTGAACTGATCATCTCCAGTAACCAGGCAAGACTTCCAGTGGCTGGACTGAGTTGTATTCAGTTGAGTTGTTGGCCTAAGCAGTACCGTGGAGATAAGCAAAGGATACAGGCTGATGCAGGGACAGAGGTTTGTTCTGTGCAGACTGACATCAGGACCCCATGGCCAAAGACAACTTTCACAGAGCTCATTGAATGTGGAGATATCATGCTGGTGTCTTCATGGAGCCTTCACTCCTACATTCTAATCTTTGTGGTGCAGGAAGGTACTCTGTAGGCTACTAAAAGATAAACATGGGCACTAACCCAAGCCCAAAACTTTTAACCTACAGTCCTTCCTGCAAGATGTACTGGGACAATGTGGTTGAGAACTTGTGGGAATGGCCAACAAATGTCTGATTTAACTTGAGGCCTATGCCACAAGAGGGAGCCAGCCCATGCCAGACTCTGATCATGTGGCTAGTCTAATTAAAATTACTTTTAACACAAGCCCTAAATTTCTTTCATTGTATTTTGTTATTGTTAATATCAATAGATCCCTGTCTACTTTGGTGTGTATGTACAAAGTTTTCATTATGAATTACACTGTTGTTGAGTGTCTTTTTCTCAACATCAATCTGAAAGTACTTCTGGAAAATAGGCTGTCTGTACATCAAGCAACCTGCAATTTGGAGGTCCTTTTCTTCTGACACTGTCTACCTGAAGCCAGTACTAGATCCTACAATTTGAAGACTGAAACGCTTAGATTGTTCTGATCATTTCCAGAGTCAATCGTAAGCCCCAGTCAGTACTTTTGACCACCACCTTCTTTGGTCTTAGTGGCTTCAATCAAATTACTAGATAGGATATAGAGCTCAAGAATCATATTGTCTGGATTTTGTAAATGATTTTTCATAGGCAAACGCATGCAAAGATGTGGGTGTAGGGAAGGTTACTTGATTTCCATGCCAATTCTGTATAAGCCACCCTTCAGGACTTTGCATGCTTTCTGGACTCAGTCCTTTGCGGGGGTTGGGGGGGGGCGGTTGGAGGTTCCATAGCATATACAAGGCCACTAGTGATTGACTCAACTTTCAGTCCCTCTCCCACACAGACTTAAAGAATGGGTGAAATATTGACTCTGTCATAGTGAGGAAGGCTTATGGGCCATTATCTAAGATTCAAGCATGCTGCTGTGTAGAGGCAGAAGTAGCAGCAAGATAAATGAAACTACACCCTGGTTCTTACACAGATTAGGAACCAGATACATTTATATTAGATAGGTCCTAATGGAGTCCCTGTTATCCCAGCTCCAAGTATGTGTGCTATTGAGTGAGTCCCTCCTCTTGGGTTTGCACTGAGTCCATGAACTTTATTATAGTGGATAGGTGGCATTACAGCAAACATAATGCGATGCCACTTGAAAAATCATGTGTAAGACTGTTCCCATCCTTGTCCTCTCTCAGTCTCCAGACTGTCCATAAGATAATTCTGCTGAAAAATGCTGTGAGTGAACTAGAAATTCTTTTGAGACTTGCACACACATAAGATGAGAAGTCTTTTCTCTTAGTCACATCCCAGTATGTCTCCAGAATCATCCAGGTCTCCACTGCAACCTAGTGAGAATATGTGATCAAATTGCCAGCTCTTTTGCTCCCAAGCTTCAGACTCAGGGTTAACTCTAAGAGGATGCATGTTTGATGCTCAAGCCATAATGCTTGGGGTTATTTTGTTACGTAGCAGTAATTAAATATACATTGTCCTACACTGAGGGAAGGCAGATGATTCATGAAAATTATCCTGACCTCACAAAACCTGTAGGCAGAGAGGAAGAGCAAGCAGAAGAACTTTGATGCTCTTGGGATTTACACAGAAGCTGGAAATAAAGTCCATAAAGCAGCTAAGGAAAACTGGAACTATTACATGGAAGGGATAAAGTAAGATGGGGGAAATGGATGCATTTTGGTTTACAGCCCCAAACCAGGAAACTGACTCAGTCCAGCCCATGCATTTCCAAACGAGTATTTTTAACCTGCATTATTCCATCTGGAAGGCAATATCCTCAATTATTACTTGTTTCTCTCATATCTACAACTTCTAAATGGCAACAAACAGTAGGCTTATGGCCTATAAATGTACCATTTGCCTCCACTAAACAAGATTTGTGCATGACAGTCTACTTTTACTATTCATTCATTCATTCATTCATTCATTCATTCATTCATTTTTCTTAACACTGAGAATCAAGAAGGGCCCTGAGCATGGTCAGCTGTGCCCTGCTCCTCTCCTGAGATACTTAGCAGTTATCACTTGCCCAGTGTTTCCCAGATTTCCATTCTTGTTTACCTTCTCTTTTTGATAGTTAGATATTTTTATTTTTGAGATTACATTTCTCCTTTTCATTTCCTCCTTCCAAGCCTTCCCATTACTCTGTGTTCTCTTTCAACTTTATGGCCTCTTTTCATCTTTTTTCTTTCTCTTTGTTATTTAGTATTCTCTCATACATTACAAACCAAGCTCAGTTTTCCCTACCTCATCTCCTTCCACTCCTTCTCGTCCATTCCTTACTTCAGTACATCTTCCAAGCAGGGCTAATTGTAGGTCGAAGTTTTTGTGGTTGGGTTGGCATCCTAATCCCTTCACAAGAAGCCTTGCCTGGTTACAGAGGATGGCCAGCAAAGGAATTTTGTTGTTGTTGTTGTTTTTGTCAATTTTTAAAATCATTTTAATTATGTGGTTGTGTCTGCACTTGTAGTCCCCCCAGAGACCAGAGGAGTCAGATGCCATTGGAGTTAGAGTTATAGTTGTTTGTGAGTAAACCTGATTTAAGTGCTAAGAATTGAAGTCAGTTTATGTAGAAGAGCAGTCTGTTCTATTAAACACTGTAAAATCTCCCCAGGCCCCAGTATTATAGTTTTTTAAATAATCCCAACAAACTCATTTTTCCTAGTCTTGTTGGTTTCATTTCAGATTAGTTGAAATGGGGAAAATGTCACCTAACCGTTCATTAGGAACAATAACAAAGGCTGTGAGACAACTTATGAGCCCCCATAGGCTCATAAATCTACCAGCTTATTAACCAGGGACTGGTACTATTTTAAAGGATTAGAAGGATTGGAAGGCGTGGCCTTGTTGGAGGAAATGTGTCACCAGGGGTGGGTTTTAAGGTCTCAAAAGCCCATTGGAGGCCCATTTTCCTTCTCCCCGATGCCTGCAGATAAGGATGCAATTCTCAGCTACCTCTCCAGCACTGTGCTTGTCTGCCTTCCAACATACTCCCCACTATGATAATGGAAAAATTAACCCTCTGAAGCTGTAAAGCAAGACCCTAATTAAATTGTTTTAATGAGTTGCCTTGGTGATGGTGTCCCTTCATAACAGTAGAGCAGTAACTAAGATAACAATAGGGAAGTATATCAAAAGTTATCTGAGAAAAAGAGAAATCAGAAATTAGAATTCTACATCCTGTAAGTCATCCAAACAGTAAGAGGTGAATGTGACAGAAGGGGTACAAAAGCTAGATCCACCCATCAATCTATCAGCCAGCCCTAAATGTGGGTTCTGAGAGAGTTTAAGAACTGGGGACCAGGAAGTGTCCATAAAATAACAGAAGCAATTTTATCAGAAATAGCAAAAAATGTGTTCAAATAGTGAATAGGCACATTAATCACTGTATGTGTTGAGTGAAAGAGAGACTTACACAAAATAGCCTCATTTATTTGTGGGCATTTTGTAACTATAAGGACAGAAATATCCACAGATATATGGGCCAGTAGATACAGGTTGATTCATAACAGGATTTAAAAAGCCAAGGATCATCAGTCATTATACATCTTAACCACAGCCTCAGAATTAGGGAAACAATAGAGTAATTCTTTCACAATTAGTTATTCCTGATCTGAAAACATATTCCCATCCAAAGCATTAACTGCAAAACTACGTAAGACATTGTGAGACTGAACTCTTTAAAACTTTACTTTACATAATCAGAGAACCACAAAAGGAGATGCTTTGCCAAATCGATGGAGAACACTAAGAGGAAAGAAGACAAGGATTTCAACAGACAGGGATCCACCATGGCAGGAAGAACTGGGCTCCTCGGGATAAAGTCAGCCCTGATGAGATTCTGTCCAATAGGTAAAGCACCTCATGTGTCCAATGAGGGCTGCTCTCAACACTGTGTGCACAGAGCAGGAAAGTAGGGGAGGAGAATAGCAAGAAGAGGCTGAGACAAGACATGGCCACGAAGGACGCCACAAAGGACGCAACCCCAGACCTACGTTCTGAGACCAAGCCCCAGCACCCACAGTTCCATCAACCCCCCACCCCACCCCCGTGAGACTACGCAAGCTTTGCATTCATCAATAGATTAAGGTGTCCATTAGACCAGAATCCCTAATATAATCTTCTCTGGAAACTACCTCATACAGAAACCCTGGGTGTTTCTCAAGTCAACTAAGGTAAGAATGACCATTAACTATCATTAACAAATAAGACCTGCATGTATTTTCCAACTTAGAATGATGTTCTCAAAGTCCAGCAATGTCGTATCATTCACAGCAAATCCTTTCTCTTGGTTCTTGATAGTATCCTCTTGTATAAACATATCACATTTTGGTTACACATGAATGAACATTTAAGGGTTTCTTTTCTCATTTTGAGTTTTGTGGATAAATCAACTAAAGTAATTTGAATAGATGCCTTTTGCTAGAAACACAGTCTTCTTTTTATGAATATATGTATGTGTTATGAATATTTGTGTGTATATGTGTGCATGTGCTGGATTATATGTAATATGTGTGTGCATGCACATGCTTAGGTTATATGGAAAATAAATCATATTTAGCTTTGCAAGAAACTGCCAAGTGTGTTTTCTAATTGTATATGAATCTATGGAGTGTACTGGGGATTATCACAAAAGCATTGTGTTTAGAGTCTCCAGAATACCACTGTCTCCATAACAATGGGTGAAGGAATCCAAGATCTGTATAACCTCACAAATATCTATTAATCTATCAGCCTAATTGTGAAGTCACTTCTTCTTGTGATTTAATCCTTAATAAGTATGAAGTTGAGCACTTATTTTATGTGCTCATTATTCATTCTCATATCTTTGGATAAATATGTATTCAAATTTTTACAATATATAAGAGGAGGAATAATTTATTTGTTTACATATATTAACATATTAACATAATATATATATATATATATATATGTATTCCTCAATGCAAGCCCCATATTGAAAGTAGCTCAAATGTTTCTTCATTTTATGGTATTTTCATGTCAAATCTTATAACTCAGATAATATCCAAACACAAATCCAGGTTCATAAAAGAAACACTACTGCAGCTTAAATCACATATTGACCTTCACACAGTGATAGTGGGAGATTTCAATACCCTAGTCTCACCAACAGACAAATCACCCAGACAAAAACCAACATAGAAAGGCTAGACATAACTGAAATTATGATCCAAATGGACCTAACAGTCATTTACAGAAGATTTCACTGAAACACTAAAGCATGCACCTTCTTCTCACATCTCAAAGAGCTTTCGCTATTGAGCACATTTTTGAACACAAGTCTCAACAGATACAAGAAAGTTTAAACAGAAACCTATCTGAGTCACATCTGACCACCACAAATTAAAGGTGTTTATCAATATGAATTACAGAAAGCTTACAAACTCATGGAAATGGAACAACTCATTGCTGCATGATGATATCTATTTTAAGAATAATTTGTTTGTAATCAACCTAAAAAATCTTTGTATCCATTAGGTTTATATTTCCCTCATGGGTTCTTCTGAAAAGTTCATAGTTTAGCTAATATATTCAGCTTGGTAATGTATTTTGAGTGGATTTTATAATTGTATTAGAAGCTAAAGGTCTAACTTCTTGTTTCCTTTGTACTATCTATTTTTTGAAGATAATGTCCTGTCCCCATGGATTACCCAAACATCCTTTTTTTTTTTTTTAACTTTTTTGAGAGATCACAGCAAGACTGAGGCTGTGACAAGTTTGCTCTAGCAATCAGACTTCTTATCTTTTATCAGAAACAGAATACAATGGAGGTTGCCAGAATCAATACAATTGTAATTGCAAAAGTACAGTGGCATTTGCAAGCTACACAGGGTATACAAGATTAATGTGTCAGAGTAATAGTCCAGTCTTCTGTATACCTCCCTGACTTTTAAGAAACACAAGCAGCCTGAATGTTTCACTGCCTGAGTGAGTGCCCTAGTTTCTCAGGAACTGGAAAGCACATGGTGCCCCAGGAGCCAGAGACTCTGACAAGAAAAGCCAGTGCCTCATGCCTCTCAGGAAGCTAGGCCAGGCCTACTACATGATTCCCTACAAACTATCAAATCTAATTTGTACTGCCCTCATACTCATAGTGTTAGGCCATACACTGACCTTGGTCCACTGTTTTGCTCTGATCCTCTCTAAACTCTGGCTCAAACCATCTTTCTTGCTTCCTCTTCCAAACTTGTTCCAGAGCTTTAAGGAGGAGGGTGTGTGATGTAGATGATCCATTTAAAGTTGAGTACTACACAGACATTTATTCACTGCAACTTGACCAATTATGAGTTTCTGTGTTAACTGCTTTCCACTGCACAAAGAAACTTCTCTGATGAGATCTGACAGCTGCACTAATCTGTGGGCATATGGTACAAATTTAAAAGATAGTTTGATATTAAGTCCATTTAGCAAAATGATAATAGTAAGTCAATTCCTGGGCCACGAAACCTCATAACCATGGGTTCTTGGTCAGTTTGAGAGTACTAGGCAATTGTTTTCTCCTGTAGGGTGGGTTAGTTACCTCTATAACATTGATGATGCCATTATTGCAGCATTAGGCATATCTTCCCACACTGGCCATTATTGTAACTCACAGGGTTCACAGCTAGGTAAAACTGTTGATGTTTTTATTTTTCTATCTGAAGACTGAATGGCACCAGCAGAGAGGAAGTGAAACTAATAGTTTTGAGGCACAGCTGAGGAATGTACATAATATCACAGAGTAATGCTTGAGTGGCATCTGCTCGATTATAATTGATAAAATAAAAGTGTAGCTCACAAGAATAAAGGAATGTAATTTTTTTATTTTTGGAAATGGTGAACTAGCATTATTTCTTTGGGGGGAATATATATATATAAATATATATATTTAACAAATGCATAATTCCAATTTTGGCCAAAAGGCTCTAATATAAGCACAATCTTTTCAATATACTTAAAGAAGTAATTTAGTTTACAATTTTATTACAATGTTTGAATTTTCTTCCCACAGGACATGAGTGATTTGTAGAAATACACATATTCTTGATGCACCTGTGTCCAGATGTGCAACATGTGTTAACAAAACCTACAGCTGGTCCTGGAATTATTGAACTAAAAGCCACTCACCTCAAACATTTGAAGGATTATGAACTGATATCTACTGTCATTAGTCATTACAAGTATTGATAAATTTCTTTTAATATTATACATTCATTAGAAAAAAATTGTGTTTGTGTTTCATTTCCCTTTGTAAAAAAGGCTTTAATCATTAACAAAAGAAATAGGGATCAGGCGATATTTGCATATATAAACAAAGCTACCAAGAATGGAAGTATTCTAGCATAGGGCATTTTATTACAGAAATATAAAATTGATTCCCTCTGTCAGAAAGTTAAAATCAATTTGTGCTATTGAGCAAATTCCATCAAGTAGAAGTGGAATCTCCCTGAGGGAGAAGGCAAGATAAAAAATAGGTGACAGAGTGTAGTGGGACACAGCAGCTCCCACCAGAAAATCATTCTAAATTTCATCTCTGTTCCTGTGCAGCTTTGGTCTATTGAATTTATCAGTTTTCCCCTTTAAGTGACTCTTCGGCTTGAAAGATACAGAAGGCAAATCAATTATGGAAGTGGGATGTAAATAGATAAATGTATTTAATGTCACTATTCTGTCAACAATAGGTTTGTCACTATTCTGTCAACAATAGATTCGATAAAGAGATTTTGATATGCTAAAAATAATTAGCAGATCTATCACTACCTTGACACGCGTTTCTTGAAGCTTTGAAACATTTTTATTGAAAACATTCTTCTCTCATACAATACATCCTAATCAGTTTTCCCTCCATTTCCTCCTCTTAGCCCCACCCCCGTGCCTCCCCAGATTCACTCTTCCTCTTTTTCCTTCTCAGAAAAGAGCAAGCCCTCCAAGAGATGACAACACTAAGAGAAAAAAAATATACATGATGCCAATGTGAAAATCTTCGCATCAAAGCTGGACAAGGCAAGGAGCCATGTACTCCTGGTGTCCTCCTTCCTCTCTGACTTCTACAGTCTTTCCTCCTCCCTTCTCTGGGGTTCCCAGATCTCCGAGTGGAGAGACCTGATAAAGACCTCCAATTTGGACTGTCTCTCTCTCTGCATAATGTTTGCTGTGGGTCTCTACACCCACTCCCATCAGCTGCTTCAGGAAGTCTCTGGGATGATGAGTGGACAAGGCATCAGTCTATGAATATAGCAGAACATAATTAGGAATCACTTCATTGACTATATTTTAGACCAGTAGTGTTTGTTTCTACCCTAAGTCTCTGTCATTGAGTCTTGGGTCCTGACCATCTAGGCACTACAGGGCACTGGTTCCCTCTTGGGGAATGACTCTTAAGTTAAACCAAACATTGGTTACCCATTCTCACAAATTCTGTCACTATTACTCAGCACATCTTTCAGACAAGACAGCTTGTAGGTCAAAGGTTTTGCTGGGTTGGTGTCTAGGTTTCACTTCCCATGGCATACAGGGGGTCTTCTTGAGCCAAAGAGCCTAGACTGTAGGGTTAAAGCCTCAAACCTGCACCATCTCAACCTCTCTGCATTCACTGAGCTGTGTGGAAGTTGTCCTTAGCAATATCACTCCACTGTCAATTTTCAGGGATTCTGCTCTAGGATCAGACTGGGTTGTTCAGGGATCTTAACAGGACTTCTTCTGCGAACAACTCAACCCAGTGTAATCCAGTCCCATCATCAGAATCCTTGCCTGATGACCAGTTCAGAGTCCATTGCGGGGAGTCCACACTAGGGTTATCCTTGTAGATTTCAGGAAGTTTCCACTTCATTGGGTTTCCTTACTGCTCTCAAAATACCTTGCAATTACAGCTGAAAATCTCTGCACTCTCTACATGTACCACATGCCCCTGATCCTTTCTGTTCCTGTTCATATGCACCCCAAGTCCACCTGCAGAGTCTCTTCTATTTCTTCTTCCCAGGGAGTTCCAGGCATTTCTCCTATAGCCCTCTTTACCAAAGCTCTCTGAGTCTGTCTGTATATTGTAGCTTGATTATCATTTTTAAAAATCTTTAAAATAATACTTTGATCATAAATTCTAGGACTTACTTCTAAACTAATTGTGTTTCATTGATCATATGTCAGATTTTATGTCAATCTACCTTGTTTTGATTGCTATCACTTTATTGTTTTGTTGGTTTTTTTTTTTAACAGCAAGCACAGGTTTTACCCTTTGGCTTATCTTTCAAAACTGTTCAGCTATCATAGACCCTTGGCATATCCACAGATATATTAGGCTCTGGTTGATAACTTTTGGAAGAAAAAGCCATAGAGATTCTTTATACTTTAAGCTTCTAAAAATTTCATGTATATTTTTCTTTTTTATAATATCATAATTGGCTCTGATTTTTTTATATTTTCATCTTTGACTGTTCATAATATATAAATATATGAAAGATTTTTTATTTTGTTCCTGAAACTCTGGTGAACACATCTATTAGCTGGAGATTTAGTAAGGATAGAGATTTTATTCATAGGGTCACGTTACTTGTAAATTATAATTGTTATTTATTTACAATCTGGATTTTGTGGCTTCAGTTCATTTTACCTGCTAGAAATTGATTCAATATAGGATGGAAATTGCAAGAGAGAGGAGATATCTTTGTTTTTTCCCCTAGCATTAGGGCAAATGAAAGGTGTCTTTCATCGTTGACATACGTTTGTTTTACATATCTAAAAGAATAGATTGCATTTTGTTCATTGTTTGTAGACTTTTTTTTCAACCATTAGTTTTGATTCTATTAGTTGGTAACCTACTCTAGAAGTTTTTATTGTTAGTTTTGATTCCTTCAATTGGAATTGTGTAACTCTGCCCTTTGGCTTATTAATATTGTGATTTATGCTAATTAACATTTAAATGAGACTCACTTTCTATTCCTGGATAGATCTTATGTGCTCCCAAGCTAAGTCCCAGTTGTTTTTACAATAGCTATAGTAATATGTGTTTAGGCTATATTTGGTAATAATTTATGGGGTTTTGTATCTGCATTAACTAAGGCTATCCTTTTCATCTCCAATTCTAGATTTTCCACAAAAGAATAAAGAAGATTACTGTCATTTCTCCTGTATTTTATAGAAATAGACAATGATGTTATCTTACCATGGAATTTCATTTGCCATAAGAATTATAATTACCAGTTTAAATTATATACTTGTTGTTCTTAAAAGTGTTTCATTTTGAGTAGTTTAAATTTTTTCTGCTTTACTGAATTTGTCAACTCCAAGTAAGTTGCCTGATTTGTTGACATAAAGTTAATTTTGTTTAGTTATAATTTTTCTAAGGTTAACAGTCTCTTCCATTCTTGAAATTTTTAAACTTATGCTTTTATTTCTTTTCCAGCCTGGATAAAGACTCTTTCTGCTGTGTTTTTGTTGTTGTTGTTGTTGTTGTTTGTTTGTTTGTTTGTTTGCTTGTTTTGTTTTTTGTTTATTTTGAGACAGGGTTTCTCTGTGGAGCTCTGGCTATCCTAGGATTCTCTCTGTGGTCCAGGCTGGCATCCAACTTAAAGATCCAGCTGTTTTTGCTTTTGCTTTCCAAGTGCTTGATAGAGACATTTTTTACACCTATGGCCCTTACTGGACACCTTATTTTATATTAAATGAATTCTTTCCAGTATACCGTTTTTTTTATTTGTTTGTTTTCTTTTCAATTTATGTATCTCAAATCCAACTTTCTATGTTGTTTATTATTACATTCTTAATTGGCATATAAAATAAAAGGTTTTATATAGCATGTTCAATATTCAGAGCACCAGATATAAACAAATCAGTAATCCTGCAACTTTTGAATGATACAAAATGCCGTCTCCTGTCTAATACTGTGTGATTTTATACAAATATGTAAGCAGATTGTGAATGTTCTTGGAATGCTATCAACTTGCTCATGCTATTTATATTATTGTGTTTTAAATTCAATGTCCAAGTATTATATTGGAAATCTATGCTGTGAACTTTTGATTGTTACCATGCTTTTCTCTAAATTACTACCCATTCTTCTCTTTCCATTTTGGAACATATTTATATTTACTTTAAAAATATGTCTTATACACAGCCAGAGAGAGGGCTCAGTGGTCCAGAACACTTGTTCTTACACAGGTCCTCAGTTCATGTCCCAACACTCACATGGCAGCTCACAATTGCCTGTAACTCAAGATCCAGGATCTCTGAATCCCTCTTTTAGTCTCTGAAGGCACCAGATACACATGTGGTACATATATAAACATGCAGGCAAACATACACAGACATAAAATAAACCAAATCTACAACAAAGGTGCATATACTTGCAACCAACCCTGTTCTTCCTTTGAGAAACTTTCTGTCAATGATGTTTTTCATATGTATGAGTTCTACACACCAAATTTTCAAATACTGAACATATTTGGTAAATATTATTTTTCCTTCAATTGAAAATATTTTTTTTCATCTCCATACCCAAGCCCACAATTCTGGCAGAAGCCCACTGCTATACCAGAGGCCACACCAAAACCCAGGACCACAGAATCCATGCTGATTCCACCTCTGAGCTTCTACCTCTCAAAACTCCAGAACCCAGAGGCAATATAACAACAAAAATCCCAAGAGGTTACACAGGTCTCAGAAACCCCAATGGAGATACACTACTTACACTAAGGACTCTCAAATCACCAGAACCCCAGGCCACTCAGGCCAGAAGACCAGAAAGGAAATTTAAAACAAGGGGGGAAACATCCATCTAACAAAGATGAACTCAGAAAACAGCACCAAAACCTATAGTTACCCCAAACCCAGATGCCTAGAGGCAAGCATAAGATTACAATAAACAACAATCATAGCAATATGCCTCCACCTGAGCCCAGCTAGTCTACTACAACTAACCCTGGATATTTCAACACAGGAGAAGCACACGAGAATGACCTTAAAACCAATTTTATGAAGGTAATAAAGGTCCTTAAAGAAAAAAATGAATAAATTCCTTAAAGAAGCCTAGAAAACACAAACAGTGAGAGTAAATGAAGAAAACCCTTAAAGCCAGGAAAGCCAAACAAACGAACAAATGAAAACAAAACAAAACAAAAAACTAACAAACAAACCCAAGAAGTGAAGGAAATGAAGAAAACAGTTCAAGACCTGAAAATGGAAATAAAAGAATTAACTAAAAGACACATTGAGGGAATCTTGGAGTGGAAAATCTATTTAAGCAAATGAGAATAACACATGCAAGTATCTCCAATGAATTTCAAGAGATGAAAGAGAGACTCTTGGGGTTGGAAGATACAACAGAAAAAATCAGAACATCTATGAAAGAAAATCTTGATGCCAAAAATATCTAAAACATACAGGAACAGGGATATTGTGAAAAGGCCAAATCTAGGAACAATAGGAATAGAAGAAGAAATATAGCTCACAACCCAGAAATATTTTTTTTTCAAATCTGAGAACCAAACCCAGGGCCTTAGTAAGCACTCTCCCACTGAATTAAGTCCCCAACCCCAACCCAGAAGAAATTTAAACAAAATCATAAGAGAAAATTTCCCTAACCTGAAGAAGGACATGCCCATAAAAGCACAAAAAGCTTACTGGACACCAAACATACTGGATGAGAAAAAAAGTTCTCTTGCCACGTAATAATCATACAGAACATGAAAGGCTGTAAGGGGAAAAAAACAAGTAACATATAAAAGCAGACCTATTAGTATCATATCCAACTTCTCAAAAGAGACTCTAAATGCTGAGGACCTGGACTTGCAGAGTCCAATAGACCACACATATCCACCCAGCAAAATTTTCATTCACCAAAGGTGGAAAAAATAAGATATTCCATGACAAAGTCAAATTTAAACAATATCTATTCACAAATCCAGGCCTACAGAAGGGACACACACACACACACACACACACACACACACACACACACACA
>OU015746.1:112141122-112171850 GCA_907169655.1 Acomys percivali | reverse complement strand
TTTGGTTGCTATCCCTGGGAGGCCTGCCCCCTTCTGAAGAGAAAGAAGGAGGATGGATGCAGGAAGGTTTGGGGGGTGATGAGAAGGGAGCAGAGAGTGGAAACTCTGGTCTGGATGTAATATATGAGAGAAGAATAAATTAATAAGAAGAAATTTTTTTTCTCTCACATAGTATGTCCTGATCATGAGTTCCTTTCCATCTGCTCCTCCCAGCTCTTTCCCACCTCCCTGCCCATCTGGATCTCAGCACTTTATGCTTTTCATTAGAAAACAAACATGCTCTCTGGGACAATAAAATATAATATAATAAGACAAACCAAAAGCCAATGTTTTAGAATCTAACGAAATAAAAGGAGGAGAAAAAAGCCAAAAAGGAGGCACAAGTAACAGAGACCCTTTCAAAGTCTTTAAAAAGTTGTCTAGGTATTTTGATAGGGATTACATTGAATCTGTAGATTGCTTTTGATAAGATGGCCATTTTTACTATATTAATTCTTCCAATCCATGAACATGGGAGATCTTTCCATCTTCTGATATCATCTTCAATTTCCTTCTTCAGAGAGTTAAAGTTTTTTTCATACAAGTCTTTCACTCGCTTGGGTTTAGTTACATCTAGATACTTTATATTACTTGTGGCTATTGTGAAGGGTGTAGTTTCTCTAATTTCTTTCTTAGCATGATTGTCATTTGTATACAGGAGGGCTACTGACTTGTTTGAGTTGATTTTGTACCCAGCTACTTTGCTGAAGGTGGTTATCACCTGTAGGACATGAACTCTGGTGCGCCCTATTTGACTACTTCCCCTTGGTGGAGAGGCCTGGTGGCACCTAGAGAAAAGGTAAGCAGGCTACCAGAATGAGACCTGATAGGCTGTGATCATATGGTGGGGAGCATGTCCCCTTCTGTCACAGGCCTAGGGCAGGGGAGTAGGGTGAAAGAGGGAGGGAGGGAAGAATGGAAGATATAAGTGAGGGGATAACAATCAAGGTATAATATGAATAAATTATTTAAATAAGAAATAAATAAAAATTTAAAAAAAGAAACAGAAACCCACTTGTTCACACATTCAGAGATCCCATAAAAACACTAAAACAAGCCGGGCGTGGTGGCGCACGCCTTTAATCCCAGCACTCGGGAGGCAGAGGCAGGTGGATCGCTGTGAGTTCGAGGCCAGCCTGGTCTACAAAGTGAGTCCAGGACAGCCAAGGCTGCACAGAGAAACCCTGTCTTGGAAAAAAAAAAACACTAAAACATGGGTCCAGAGCCCCGTGTAGGCCCTGTGCATGTGGCCTTGGTCTCTGAGAGTTCCTATGTAAATTGCTCATGTTGATTTAGAAGGCCTTGCTTTGTTGGTTTCTGTCATTCCCTCTGGATCTTAAACTCTTTCTGCCTCCTCTTATGGGGTTCCTGGCCCCTAAAAACAGAGATTTGATGGAGATATTTGTTTAAAATTTCCAAATGTCAGTTCCAAGGTCTCTTGCACTCTGCATAATGCTAGCTATGCATCTCTGTATTTGTTTTCATCTGGGGCAGGAGGAAGCTTCTCTGATGCTGGCTGAGCAAGGCACAGATCTGCTTCTCTGGACAGAGTGTCGTAAAATTTATGTAGGCAATTTTCTGTAGACAATCAGATATATTTGATAGTACATTAAAGCAATCTTTGAATCTGATTCTAAGTTTCATTGTTCTTTTTTATTTAATATTTTCTGTGTGGGCTGTGTCTGATCTAATTCTAGAGTTGGGCTCCTCTCTCATTGCTGCAGACAGCTGATCCCTATGACTAGTAAAAAGCATCGAGGACAGAGTAGCTAAGAAAAGACAGCCACACTTGGCATCTCCTTCTCCTGGCCTTGAGTAGTTCCAGCATTACCTTCTGTCCCAAGTGATCCTTCCATTTTGTTAACACAGGGAACTTTTCCTTCCTCTTCAATTCGTTTGAACATTTTTTTTCCCTTGACCTTGTTCTAATTTTCTTTTTCTTACTGTGATTAACACCATTACCAAAAACACCTCAAAGAAAAGTTTTATCTCATCTTATCTTATACATTCAGGTAACAGATCACTGAGGGAAGTCAAGACAGGAACTGATGCAGAAACCTTGTAAGAATGCTGCTTAGTGCCTTGCTCCCCCCCCCCCACCCCGGCCGGCTCACGCTCAGCTGTGTTTCCTATACAACCCAGGAGCATTTGCCAAGGGGTGGCCCTTCTTCTTCAATTACCCATTATAAAAATGCCTGCCTACAGACACAATAGAAGCCATTTTGATGAAGGCTCAAGATTGTGACAGGCCAACATTTAAAACTAACCAGTACATGCAGGATTTTGTTTTCATCTTAATTGCCTACTTCTCGTGTTCTGGCAATTCTCACAATATCTGGTCCAGTAAGGTTCCATATATTTCCTGTTCTACCACTATCTCCCAATGGCTATCATTAACTAAAGTGGGGGAAAACTATTCATTCAAGTATATTTTCTTCCAAAACTCTTTATTATTTTAGAGTGATTTTCCTCACAATGTTACATGTTCTTACCTTTTGTTTTGCCCAATATTACATAACAAAAAATCAGTACATTAGGAGTTGACAAAAATTAAGTCAATAAATTGTTTCCTGAAACAAAGAGATTTCAGGGACTATGTAATTTTAATAGGTATAATTTATTTTTTACGATTTGAGATTTATTTAAAAGTATAGATATAAGTTGCTTTTTGAATTTTGAAATACTATGTCTCACTCACCCCTGTATTTCTCTGTGATGCCCACTAATTTCATGTTTCCCCAGTTTTAGAATATGTGGTAGTTTGAAAGAAAATGGCCCCCATGTGATCATAGGGAGTGGCACTATCAGGAGGTGTGGCCTTGTTACAGTAGGTGTGGCATTGTTGGAGAAAGTGTATCACTGGGGCCAGCCTTTGACGTCTCAGATGCTCAAGCCAGACTTAGTGTGGCATTCTCTTCCTGGTGCCTGAGACCCAGATGGAGAACTCTCAGCTCCCTCTTGAGCACCGTGGCTGCCTGCATGCCACCATGCTTCCTACCGTGAGGACAATGGACTAAACCTCTGAACCTGTGTGCCTGCCCCAGTTAATGTTTTTCTTTATAATAGTTGCCATGGGGCATGGTATCTCTTCAGAGAAATAAAACCCTAGCAAAGGCACAATGATCACCAGTGCTGCTAATCTGCAGTTTTTTGCTTCTGTTTAGACTATTTCAATATCTCTTTCAAGTTGGGAAGTTAGCTCAGTGGTCAAGAGCATTGACTTCTCTTGCAAAGTACCCAAGTTTAGTTCCTGGCACCTACAGAGTGCCTCAAAATTGCCTATAAATCTAATTCCAGAGAATCTGATGTCCTCTTCTGACTGACCTCTGTGGGTTCCTACACACACTTAGCAAATATACAATTCCATTAAATAAGTAAATAAATAGGTAAAATATTTTTAAAAACTGTTTTTAAATTATGGGTATTAGTTTCTAAACTTAATTTTGAATAAACATTTTGCCTTTGACTTACGGCTTCTACTCCCTCTTTAAGTCTTTCAAATATGGTGAAAATAATTACACATAAATACGCCTATTCTTGATCTTTTGGAGAATATGATCCCACCATGTTTTGTTCTTTTTATGTGACCTTAAATAATGAGTTCATATTGTTTAAAGTTGTATTTGGCGGATTCCCTATGGTGTCTGACAAAGGTGAGGGACTCCTAGGGGTGCTTGTATTTGCCTCTTCAAGCCTCTGGGAACAATTCTCACTCAGAAGCATTTTAACCTCAGTGCTCCCTCTGGGAGACTAAATATGTTTCAAAATCTCACATGAGTGTTGCCTTATGCCCTACCAAATTTCAAGCAAAATTATTTTCCTGTTTTTCTCAGAAGCAAAGACCTGGATATAAATTCCTTTTTTAAAATTTAAATATAACGAGAGTATTTGTACGTAAGAACACCTATTCCTGAGGTGTTTAAGGCTATGGAGGTTGCTGATTTATTCAGATTCATGTAGACAACACAAGTAAACTGCATTACTAGATAAGTTTGTATCAGAGCGTGGGTTTCTGCTTCTGTTTGCTTGTTTTCCAGAGGAAAACAAAACAAAATAAAACAAAACTCTACACGTTGACTTTAAGATCACAAAAAAAAAGTAAGCAGAAAGTCACTAGGTTTCTGCAAGTAACTCACAAGGCAACAATGTGTGCTGGGATTGGAGTGTTGGTGGTGTGGTTCAGATCACTTGCTGGTTCGCAGAGGACCCAGGTTCAGTTTCTGTAACTGTAGTTCTAGGGAATCAAATACCCTCTTCTGCCGCCCTCAGGCACCAGCTGTGTCTGTGGGCTCATATATACACGTGACACTCCCCAAACACTCCCACACAGAAAATAAAATAATAAAATACAATAAAATATAAAAGCTTCTTACTCTTCTAGATTCCTACTTTTATCCTTTGAATAGCTGAATTTTCTAGCCTACCAAATACTTAATTTTTAATTTACAAATTTAAATGTCCTTCATTAAAAATAGGTTAGGGTCTATATTTTGCCATACTGCTAGAAGCAGCTGCTGCTATTTCTCTTAATATGAAAGAGATACAAACAGTATTAAAATCAAGCACATTATCTCCTCATTCTATCAATTTGCCGGCCACTGTTAGTATTCTCTTCAAACCTTTCCCTTCATGCTTCATCTTAGCCCAACTCTAATCAAGTTTCAATGCTCAAGTACAACCTCCATCTCCAAGGCTGTCTGGATATTACAGTTGATATTACTCTGAAATCTTTTGTGTTCACATAGTGGGACATAAATAATATGTTATGAGGTTTCAAATGAGATTTAATTCATCATCCCTATTTCATATGTTGGGTAATTGAGCTTAAGATCATCTGAGCTGTGGAAGATGGAAACTGTTATTTCAGACTTTCTGCTGATTCCTCACCTTGAAGCTGTAATAACACTGAGCACCAAATTTCATTTATTTGTTTTCTGCTCACAATTGTATCTGCAGAAGTGAACAGTTGCAGTTCTTGACGGGTGGTTTGGGATTGAGGCAGATAAAGCCACCAGGTTAAGGTTATTAGTAGCTCCATCAATGCCTTCCCCAAACAGACAACCTAAGTACAAAGTATGTCTGCTCCCCATCCTCCCTCAGCTGTGACATGGACATTAGTGCCACACATAGGGATCATAACAGGCCTTGGCATTTTATCTTTCAGAATAGTCTGCTCTCAAACAACTGAGCCTGATTTTGTCTTGCCTCTGCCTCACCTTCAGAAGCTGCAGGTACATCCTGGAAAGCTGACTAAATTCAGCTTCTTGGCTGACCATGGGATGTCTAGATGAAATATGCTCTCTGGGTATGTCCAATGATATTAGAATTTGTACCAAGAAACTGGATAAAGCAGAGTGCCCTCTCCTATGTAGGTGAGTATATTAGTACAGTTCTCTAGAGGTAGAACACGATGGGAATTAATATATATTAAAGGGGGTGAGAAGTAAGTTGGCTTACATAGCACCTGCTGGGTTATTCAAACAATGGCTGTCAGGATACTGAAAAAGCTGAAAACATGGTAGCTGCTCTATCCACTAGGCTGGATGCCTTAGCAGTCCCAATCTGATGCTGAAGGCTTGAAGGATTCTAGGAGAGCCACTGGTTTTCAGTTCACCTTGGAAGCCTAAAGATGACAAGTTTGGATGTCACTGGAAGAGGATTCACCAACATCAGATAAAGGTGGACAGAAAAAAATCGAGCTGTTTCTGGAATATGACATCTATTTTGAGAGAACATCTCCTTCTCCAACCTCAGTCAGTCCATCCAGGATCACTGCTAGAGGCATTCCTTTTAGTTGACATTCATAGAGCAGGGACCAAGTCATGGATCTTGGTTTTATAAACACACGAGCCAATTTCTACAACAATTCTCTCCACCCTGCCTGGTCATACAGACAGATCGAATATTTTTTTACTGAGATAGTCAAGTTTTCTCTTTTATTCTAGCGTTTGGATTTTGTTTATTTTTATTACTGTGTATATGTGTGTGCTTCTCTGTATGTGCGTCCCAAGTGTATAGTATCCGTGGAAGCCTGAAGTGGGAATAGGGTTCTCTGCGGCTGGAATTACAGCAGTGGTGACCCCCTACTCCCACCCCCATGTTGGTACAGCAAACTGAGTTTGAGGCCCAGAGCAGCAAATTCTTTTAACAGTTGAGCTATCTGTCCAGACCAATCAAATTCTCTTCTACGTTGATTGTTGTTCCGCCGCTGCGGGTTCCATATCTATGGATACAGCTAACAACAGAGGCCAAATTTAGTTATATCTATGGTGGTTTCAACTTTACTCAACCATGAAGACTTCCTTTCTTGCCATTGTTTGTTAAACAATACAATATGACATCTATTTAGACACCATTGACACATTTATAATATAACGGATGTTACAAATAACAATTATGTTAAAATATATGAGGAGATATATGGGTGGGTTCTACTCAACACTCTTTGTCATTTTATACGTAGGGATTGAGCATTTTATGTACGGCTGTTTGGTATCTATGGAAGAGCCTGAATCCAACCTCTCTGGGGTGCTGAGAAACATTTGTATTTCCTATTGATTCCCTGGACAATGCTGGCTGGCACAAAAGCTAATTAGATCCCCCTATTTCCATTCTGAAAGTCTCGGGAGAAATGTGGAGATGCACTAGCTGAAGGCAGGCCTTGGTTTTGGGAGCCTTACACTAAGTATTACTAATACCATTGAGTAGTCTTTTTAAAACATGATGATTTTTGAAGACTTAATGTAAAATGTAACACATTTGATACAACTTCCAGTACTATATGCAAGACACTGTCACTTTGCTGAAATACTCCATATAAATTAACAATCTGTCATGAGCATGATTCCCTCTCTCTACTGGCGCATATTTTGGCACATACCTTAAAATCATATGGCTAATAATCTCAGCAGTTTCTCACAACCCAGCCGCTGTCACCATGGAGGTCCCTTTTCTCCCGTGTCTGTGCATATGTGCTCAAATTCAATCTTGATTCTGCCTCAGTGAGGCCTGTTGCTTCTATTATTATAATCATGATTGCAACATGAGAGCACTGAGAGACCATATCTGTTCCCTACTGTCCATCCCTGCATCACCTATGACCATGCTGGACACAGTATTCACGTATGACACATGTAATGGCTACGTTAGTCAAGGTTCTCCAGAGAAACAGACACGTGGTAAATGTGAAATAAGCAACGAGGGAGCGTGAGAGGGCGGCAAGATGAAAAGCTCGGGGAAGCTGCTGGTCCTATTCCAGTCTGACTCTGTGGGCTCAACAGCTAGCCTTCACCTGTAAATCTCAGCCCAGGGCCTGGGCAACAGCCAGGTGGATAAATGGCTTGCCCTACAAGTGTAAGACACAGAGTCCGGATCTCTCAAATCCATGTAAAAGCTGGGCAGGCACGACAAAGGCAAGGATCCCGAAGGCAATCTGGCTAGCAAGATGAGCCAGAATTTGTGCGCTCTGGGTTCATTGACAGATCCTGGCTCAGAAAATAAAGTGAAGCGCAATTGAGGTAGCCGTGAAACATCAACTCCACATAAATCTACATACATGTGCAAACACCTGTACACACACATGCACTCACACACATATGAACATGACTACATATTCATTCACACAGCACACGCAAACACACTAAAAAATTAAATTAAAAAGCAAACTAATAAATCCCAGAATCGAACAACAGGGATCTCTCACCTTAATCAGTTAGGCAGCGAGTTCAGCTGCCCTTTTGTTGTTAGGACCTAAGGGAATATCCGATGCCCTTCGCATCGGAAGCGAACAGATTGTCAGTGTCAGCAGGCTTATATCCTTACCTCATAGACACACCTCTATGTAGGTCTGCTGCATATTAAGCTTCAAGGATATGTGAATCATGGGTCTTTGTTCTCCCAAGTTGTTCACCAGTCCTGTGTTTCAGACACTGTTGCTTCTGCGAACCAGACCAGATCTCCCTTTCTTGTCACAAAGGTCCTTCCCGATACTACCTGAGACCTGAACTTTCCTGTTCCCCACACCCACACTCGCATATGATGCACAGCAACCAGCCATACCGAGCCAACGAAGAGCCACCACCTTTTCCTTTTTAGAGTATGTATATTCTACTATTGGTTTTGTTTTTAAAATAATAGCTGAAGCATTGAGGCATATGCAGCTTATAATTCACTCAGGTTTATGATGCTATGTATAACTATACTCGCCTCACTTCTCCAGTCATGGAAAGCAGAGTTGAGAGACTGTGAAAGTGCCCTAGGTTACCACAGCTACTTCATGCCAGAATCAAGCCAAACATCTCATGAGGAACCTTTGCTACCCAAATACCGCCTGACACTGATGTATCAATATAGGTTCATCAATAGTAACAGTGTCATTCCAGTGGTATCGGCTGATAATGGGGGTGGACCTTTTTATGTAGGAAGTAGAAACAGAATGTGGGAAATAGCTGTGACATTTACTGTTTTGCGTTAAACCAAACCTGGCAAAAAGATAGTCTGTTGGAGGTGGAAATGAGTCAACCTCCAGAGTGCTGGGACTTTGCACAGAGGACAATGAAGAGCAGAAATTCCGTAACTTTTTCTCAAGCAGTCGCAGGACCTCAACTCTGGATTCTATGGCTGTGTCGACTGGGTATCTTTTGACCAGGCTGATCTTGAACTCACAGAGATCCACCTGTCTCTGCCTCCCAATTACTAGAATTAAAGACCTGCAGCACCACACACACCTGTAAATAAATGATATTTGTTTGTTTGCTGACTTGTTGGTTTGTTTATTGGGGTTTTTGGCCAGGGTTTCTCTGTGTGGCCCTGGCTGTCCTAAAACTCACCCTGTAGACCAGGCTGCCCTCGAACTCAGATATCTGCCTATCTCTGCCTCCTAAGTGCTGGAATTAACTGTGTGCACCACCATGCCTCCAGCATGTTCTTAGTATATTAGCTTGCAGGTCTCTGTGGGAAACAGCCATTCATGAATCTCTGTTATATTGCTGCCATGGCTTCAAGAACTCTCACATTTGTAGATATGTTTTATATGGAATATGGGATAGAAATTTCCAGCCCTGAATCCCAGGATTTTTGCTGAGGGATTCAGACCTTGTTGGCCACTAGTTTTTTCTGCCTAAGATTTGAATTAGACATAGATGTCAGTCTTACAGAATCCTGTGCCGGCCTATATTCCACATGTGACCTTGCTTGTCTCTTACCTTGTAAGTCCTTGGTACTTTACAACCGACATTGTGATCAAAAGAAATCAGGAGCAACATTTTCAGGGAAAGAAGTATCTCGAACTTACTTGTTTGAAATGTGGACAAGAGGGAATGTTGGGGTGGGGGCTAGGAGGAGTGGAGGAGTGGGAAACTGAAGTCAGAACGTAATGTGTGAGGGAAGAATAATTTTTATTCATCCCTTGTCTGGCCTCAGTGGGAGAGAATGTGCTTAGTGACTAAATGTACCCCGACCGTCTGGTACCTATGGGGGACCTCCCCCTCTCTGAGAAGAAAGAGGGGGAGGGGCACGGTGGGGCTGCAAGGGGGGGGGTTGATCAGGATGTGAAGTAGATAAGTAAGTAAATTAATGGGAGAAAAAGTATCGAAGGGTTTAAATAATATATATTTCAGACCAAAAAAAAAAAAAGAATGTCAAGACTTTTTTAACAAAAGTGAAAAATTAAAACAAAACAAAAATATTATGAAAGCAACAGTTAAAATTCTTTCATTATTGTTACTGGGAAAAGCAATTTACTAAAATTAAAAACTAATTAGAAAAACCCCAGAGTTACGACAAGTTATGTTCTGAAATTTGTCTTGTTACATTTCCACACTCTGATTTTTCATTCTACTTATGCCACCGCTACGTATTACAGGTCATTTCCTCTCTCTTATTTCCTAATTACACAGACATAGAGCAAGCATGTTGTGTGTATCTACAAGAAGCCTTCCATTGCATTTATGGGCTTGGCATGAGCCCCACTTACTCATCACACCATTTTTACAAAGTTAGTGCTTTTTCACATGAGAAAGCACGCCCTATAGGGCCCTAATGACTAGCCCGGAGTCAAAAAGTGAGAAAAAATAGAAGAGAACATAAACATGGGACAACCTTGATGCCCTGAGTCAGGCTACGTCTCCAATGCATCTGGTTGCCACAATGTCCAACACTATACTACACACTCTGTAAATACAGAAAATAAGCTCGTATTCCTCCAGTTTCTCATTGTATTCATTGTTTATATATTCTTAGAGACTTCAATTTATTTTTAATGAAAATATAATTGTGCCATTTTTAACCTTCCCTCTCCTCCCTCCAAGCTCTTCTATGTCTGCCCCCTATAACCATAGATAAATCTACTCTCACCCTTCATCAAAGAAACATCCTTTATGACAGAAAGAGGCTCCAGTGTTAGAATTTCAAGATATTCTGCTTTAATTTATATGACTGCAAGCTACATCCTGTCTATATGATGCACACAAAGTACTTTCCCTGAAAATATACACTCAACAGACCCTTGCAACAGCTTAAGATTACTTCACCACACACAGTTTAATAAAACCAAGAGCTAGGTTTTACTAAACATTTACTCTGGAATTGTACCAAACAGCACGATAAATACTTCTGCATCCCTTTCCCCAGTAGCAGTATCATTATCTCCATTCAACTGATGAGAAATAATAAGTAGAGGAAAATACAAAGTAATTTCAATGCCTATGATTTTACCATAGCTAACATTCATTTGCCAATAGAAAGAGAAAATTGAGATTCATGTAGTCTTCTTATATTTTATTACTAAACTGGGATACAATATTCAAGACACTATGTACCCACATCCCATAGTACTGTCTTTATATATCTCAAGTTTGATTCCTACTAGCTCTCTTTCATAGCAATGGGGGAGAAAAATAACAAATCACTCTTAATTCGCCTGTGAACCCTGTGAACTATAGTTATTTTTTATTTGAATTATTTATTATTCGCTTTACATCCCAAATGTATCCCCCTCCCTCATCTTTTTTTTGTTTGTTTTTGTTTTTTGTTTTTTGTTTTTTTTTATTTTATTTTATTTTTAATTAATTTATTCTTGTTACATCTCTATGGTTATCCCATCCCTTGTATCCTCCCATTCTCCCCTCCCTCCCATTTTCCCCTTATTCCCCTCCCCTATGACTGTTCCTCAGTCTTTTTCCCCTTCCTCCTTCACCTACTCTTCAGAAAAGGGAACCCTCCCCACCAATAAACCAGCTCATTACATCTCATCCGTACTGAGCTTTTCCTCTTCTCCCATGGCCTGGCAGAGGCTGCCCTGCCAGAAAAGATTGATCAAATGGCAGGCAACAGTGTCCCTGTCAAAGACAGGTCCTGCTTCCCTTACTACGGGGATCCACATGAAGCTTGAACTGCCCATCTGCTACGTCTGTGTAGGGACCTAGGTTCTGCCTATGTATGGTACTTGGTTGGTGCCTCAGTCTCCACAAGCCCCTCAGGGCCCTGGTTAGTTGACTCTGTTGGTCTTCTGGAGCACCTGTCACCTCAAATCCATCTATCCATCCACCTACTTTTCCACAAGACTCGCTGTGCTTCACCCAATGTTTGGCTGTGAGTCTCCACATCAGTTTGGATCCACTGCTGGGTGTAGCTCTCAGACGACTTGACTGTGAACATAGCAGAGTATCATTAATAGTGTCAGGGGTTGGCTCTCTCCTGTGGGGTGGGTTTCACATTGGGCCAGCCTTTGGTTGGATATTCCTTCAATCTCTGCTCTATTTTTATTCCTGCACATCTTGTCAGCAGGATAAATTTTGGGTCGAAGTTTTTGTGATTTGGTTGGTGTTCGCCTCCCTCCACTAGGAGTCCTGTCTAGTTAGAAGGTATTCTCTTTACTCTCCAAGACCCATGTTGCTAGGAGTCTCAGCTAGAATCACCCCCATATCTTCCCAGAAGCCTACCCTGTCCCAAGTCTCCAGCTTATCAGAGATGCCTCTGCCCACAGTTTCCCTTCTCTCTGCAAGCCCTCCGTTCTTCTGCCCCCACCTCCACCACATGCTCCCCCCAATCTGATCTCCACTCTCATTTCTCTCTGCACTCCCTCTCCTACCATGTTCCTTCTCTTCACCCATTCCTGCTGTCTGTTCTATTTCCCTTTCTGAGTGAGATTTAATCATGTTTACTTGCGTCCTCCTTCTTACATAGTTTCTTTGGATCTGTGAATTGTAGTATTGTTATTCTGTAATATATGGCTAATATCCACTTACAAGTGAGTAAATACCAGGTGTGTCTTTCTGGGTCTGGATTACCTCACACAGGATGATCTTTTCTAGTGCCTTCCATAATTTCATTTTTCTTTCATTTTCATTATTTTTTTGAATTTAATAACTGAGTAGTATTCCGTTGTGTAAATTTACCACAACTTCTTTATCCATTCTTCAGTTGAGGGACATTTAGGTTGTTTCCAGACTCTGGCTATTATGAGAAAGCTGCTATGAACATGGTTGAGCAAGTGTCCTTGTTGTGGTAAAGCATTTCTTGGGTATAAGCCTAGGAGTGGTATAGCTGGGTCTTGAAAAAGACTTATTCCCAATTTTTCAACATCGATTTCCAAAGTGGTTGTAGAAGTTTGCATTACGACCACCAGTGTCCTTCTTTCTCCACATCCTTGCCAGCATGTGCTGTCATTGAGTTTTTTGATCTTAGCCATTCTGACACATGTAAGATGGAACTCAGTTATTTTGATTTGCATTTCCCTGATGACTAAGGACATACAGTAAGACCAGCACCATTTGTTGAAGATCATTTCTTTCTCCTATTGAATGGTTTCGGCTCCTTTGTCAAAAAACCCAAGTGTCCATAGATATGTCGTTTTATTTCAGGATCTTCAATTCTATTCCATTGAACAACCAGTCTATTTCTGAGCCAGTACCATGCAATTTTTATCACTATTGCTCTAAAGTATAGCTTGAAGTCAAGGACAGAGCTACCTCCAGAAGTTCTTTTATTGTACAGGTGTGTTTTAGCTATTCTGGTTTTTGTTTGTTTGTTTGCTTGCTTGTTTTTCCATGTGAAGTAGAGAATTGTTCTTTCAAGGTCTGTAAAGAATTTTGTTGGTATTTTGATGGGAAGTGTATTAAATCTGGAGGTTGCTTTTGGAAAGATGGCCATTTTTACTGTAAATCCTACTGATCCATGAGCATGAGCCATTTTTCTATCTTCTGATATTTTCTTCAATTTCTTTCTTCAGAAACTTGAAGTTCTTGTCTTGTAGGTCTTTCACTTGCTTAATTAGAGTTATATCAAGATACTTTATATTATTTATGCTATTATGAATGGTATACTTTCCCTAATTTCTTTCTCAGCCCATTTGTCATTTGTACACAGGAGGGCTACTGTGTACAATTAAAATTAATCTTGTATCCAGCCCATTTGTGGATGGTGTTTATCAGATGTAACAGTTCTCTGGTTGAACTTTTGAGATCACTTATCTATACTATCATATCATCTGTGAATACCAGTACTTTGATACCTTCCTTTCCAGTTTGTATCCCTCTGATCTGGCAATACATGCCCAACATATGGCACGAACTTCATAGAAGTCACCAATCACTTTCTGGTTGGAGTTAAAGCTGGTTCTACAAAATGAAATCCATATCAGGCCCTGTTAACAGGCCAAGCTAAACAGGTTGTAGGCTGTAGAGGAGAACCAACTACTCTTACTTGGCTAACCATATATAGTATTAAACTTATTCATAATTACTTATTATTATGCCCATAGATGCTGTGGCAAAAATGATTACTAAAAACTAGACCTTAAAAGAGATACCTCAAACTTATGTACAACAGATTACTGGCATTTCCACATGCTTCTTTGTTTGGTTATCATGAAGAATGCCCTCTTTGAGGTGTGGATTTAGGGTTAAATAACAGTTTTGGCATAATTAACAATAATGACAAATAATAGTAATAGCAATGATCAGTGATGATAAGGATAGTGCTATCACTAACAGCTCCCATTCCAGGGGTATTGTTTATCAGCAAGAGAGCAAATCAGAAATTTGCAATAGAAAGGTTGGCTTGTAAATTACCGTATGTGAATCTGCTTTGATTTTTCCATTTTCTGCAATAGAATTTGAAAGCTAAATGGCACATCAACCCAGGGAGTATGAAATATGAAATTGGCACTATTAAAGTGGTACAACTGAATTCCGATGAATAACCTCACATGATTTGATACTTAATGGATGGTTGATACCATCTCAGTTCCTATCCACCTGTGTGGTTAATTTTAAGATATACTTCCTTTCGGGAAAATTGATATCATTCCTCACCCCTAAATGGCATGCCTACATTAGGAGATGGGGATGCCTTTGTCGCCTAGCAGCAATACCATGGAGACCATTCTTATCACCAGTTTTAACTGAGCTTCTCATTTGATCATATGTCACTGTCAGCTCCAGTAAGTTAAGTAGGGGAGTTAAGCTTTGCTGACACATGGTTGAGGACAAGGCTGTTCACATGTCCTCTCTGTAAACCATAATCTTTGCCCAGCTCCATTTACAAAACTATTTTGCATCCAGGAAAAAAAATTCTCTGAGAAATAAAGTAGAAGTTGGTCATTCCAAACCTAAAGCACCTGAGGGCTATGTTCTTGGTGAATCCAACATCAAAATATGGACTATTGTCGTAGCTGGAGGAAAAAGGAAAGACTTCATAAAATACTCATTTCATACCATTGATGTTTGCTTGCAGATTTTCAGAGGGTAAACATTGGCTTTAATGGTGATGAAAAGCAATAGTAATCGTCTCTTGAGAAAATGCATATAAAATAATTATTGAAGATTTCAGTGGATGAGAAATATGATCTCTTGTGTCCTTCACTTCTGCCTCAAAATATTTACTTGTTGATTTCTAGGAAGAGTAGACAGTAATCCTATAGCAGCTATACATCAAAGCCTGTGGCTGCTAGGTACAGGGAACATGCTGGTAGAAAAATAGAAAAGCAGTGATCTTCAAACCCCGGACTCCAGACAGGTCCCAAGTACATAGCATTAGCATTATACATTTTCCAGAGTTTAATGACATGCCAGGGTTTCGTCTGACCAAGCTCTGTGCATGGATAAATAAACCTGCAAAACAGCTGTACCACACATCCCCGATATGGGAAACCTTTTGAAGCATCTTGTCTATTTATCAGCTATGAAGAATTACAGAAAGGCACTATGATTTGCAAAGCAGAGGCAGATACCCGCTCTATTTACCTTTTGTGTATCATCCACCCATATGAAAACTGACAAATAAGATAACTGCCTGGCATCACCTTTGCACCTTTAAATGGCAGTCTTCTAAGGAAGCTTCATTGTCATCTCATTTCACATTTCAGCACACTTTCAAGGAATTCCACAATGCCCAAGTTAACTAGTTATTATATGTCTCATTGTTACATAGAAAAAAAAGTGAATTCAGTAGTTTTCACCAATTTATTAATTATTAATAAATGTAGAGTAATGATTTAAGCATATAATCAACTAGCTCCACAGTTCACAATCTTAACTCTATTAACATTATCCATGAAAAGGAGAAGTACACTATGGCTTAAAGGGGGCTTACAATATATTTTGGTCATGTTTAGTCTCTCACTCCTCTCTCTCTCTCTCTCTCTCTCTCTCTCTCTCTCTCTCTCTCTCTCCTACCCAGTCCCAGTCCCAGTCCAATATGAGCTATTCATATACTATTGGGTGTGAAAACACCCACTGAAGCCTGGTCACCTTAACTGGGCCTATACCCTAAAAGCAAACCGACTCTCTCTCCTATAGTTATCAATTGTCAGGAACTCCTGAGCTGTGAATGAGACTTATTGACTATATCTCTGGTCTAAGATGGGGTTGCAGTTGGCTTCTGTTTGCCATGGTATTATTCATTCTGTTCCTACTGCTATGAATTTACATAAACAACTGCTGTGTTGTGTCTGAAAAGCACTATTCCATCATAGTTACTCTCTGCCTCTGGCTATTCCACTCTTTCCAGCAACACCACTTTCCACACTGGTTTCTGAGCACTGAGAAGAAGGGTATGATTTAAGGAGGAATCCTAGCAGCTCCAGAATCTGTGTGCCGTCTCCCATCACTTGCTCTTCCCTCAAACTATTTGTATTGGCTTCTCTTAGAAAGACCTGAGGGATCAGAATGATTTGGGTCTTTCTAATCACAAGGCAGGAAACCTATAGACCCAAGCATATCTAGCTGTGATGTGTTCAGAAGACGGCCCCAGTTAACTAATGTCTGACCACGTGTGTCAAACCCACTTCAGTGTTTTGCTCTCCCTGGCAAAAACAATCTTTCTGGAACTGCCCATAGTCACAGTTTGAGAAGCTTTAATTAACGAGTATGATTATACTGGAGAAAATTCATTCCCTAAATGCCAGTCAGACCTGTTTTCTCTTTCATGAGTTCCCAAACAAAGATTACTGCTGATTCTGCTGCCGGCAGTGTCTCAGGGAAGCCAGGGGCCAGCCAAGGTTGGCCTGGGTTCCAGTCTTGGCTTGGCTGGGAATCAGACAGAACTGGGAATGAGTACATTCAAGAAGCAAGCACAATCAGAAGTTCCAGGAATTCTGCCACTTCATTCCAGTGAGAGCAAAACCTGTCACATTTCTCTGCTCCTTTTTAACAAAGGAGCCCCAGCCCCATCGTATTCCGGAGGAGAGCTCTCACTGTCTTAATAAGTAGGGACCAGTTGAAAAAGGACAGACAGTGAGGGTGAAATAAAAAAGCAAACATACACCCTTCAAGAAATAAAGATGAGTTTACTTACTAAAATGCAATAGCAGATTAAGAAATCATCCCAGAAGCACATACAATATTAAGCACTTTGAAGGAATACCTGGGAGTTTCTGGCATTGTGTTTTTCCATTCTATGAAGGAGAAAAGGGGAAGAAAACAAGGCTAATATTTGTAAACAAATGTGTAAACAGTGGAAGCAATTTCCACAGGTAACCCACATAAAGGTCTAAAACCTGGAGCTTTTTGTTTTATAACTAATAAAAATAAATAATAATAAGTAATAATATAGTGATATACTATTATAACATATAATATATATTAATATATCATAGTATATATTATTATAATAGTAATTTAGTAGTATAGTATTTTTACTTATTCTACTCAGAATAAGGGGTCTGTGGTTTCTACCCATGTGGGCTTGATCTGGCTCAATAGTTACTGCTTGTGTGACAGTCATTAATTATCCTCTTCGTGATTCTACTATAGCTATTACTGGAGGGATATCAGCAAGTTCCAACTACAGTGAGATGACTTGACTCAATACGATTAGTAACTTGCTTCAGACAGTGTCTATGACCTATTTAGCCCTGTTTAATAATATGTTACATAATAATATCCATAAAGTTTTTCCCAGCCAGGACATTGGATTATTGGCCTCCAGACGAAGAAAGCTTTCTTTTTCTCAATGTATATAATTATATTAAAACATTTATAAATCAGTAAGTGTCAAATCTTGTGAGACATTCAGAAATATGAAACAATAACATGTCCTTGACAGTGGATACATGTAATGGAATCAAATTTGTGTACTGTGATTGAGCCCCTAAGTTTATACTCTTACAAGAGCCTAAAAGTACAGTCCAAAGAGCAAAAGGCTCACAATCACATCTCATATTATAGGTAAGAAGGACTCTGAAGCAGAGACAATGAGAGAATGAAGAAGGGACAAACGTGGATCCTGTCCGTAAGTCAAGGTCCCACTTAGCCTCTGGTTTCCTTACCCATTGAATATTAGAGAAAAGAATACAATAAACATGGCTAAGAGTCTTAGTGAATATTAGATAGTCAGAGACCTGGGAACCGTGGCCTTTGTTTCTTCTCTAAAATTACTCTAACAAATGAAAACTATTTTCTTGTTAACCTGAAAATTGCATTAACCAAACTCATACATCCTAACTTTCTGAGGATTGAAATTTTACCCTGTTCATAAAATATATCCATGCCTCGTGATACTGTAGAAACAAAGGGAATAAATGCATATCCGTCCACAGACTATAAGTTATTGTATATGTCCCTTGTCATAGTCTGAAGATATTTTCATCCAAAAGTCAATTTTATAGACTCTTCAAGATACTTTACAAGTCTCAGGAACTGCAAATTCTAGGCAAGAGCTCTACCACTGAGCTGTACCGCTAGCCTGTGGTCCCTTTGTTTTACCAAGCAGCATTCTGCTACTGTGCTTAGACTGGCTTTAAACTCATTACTGTCCACTTGGCTGACCCAGCCTCCTGAGTACTTAGGATTACAGGTATGCACCACCATGCCTAGCTCAGATTCATATACCTTTTTTTTTTCTTAACCCAGGACTTTTGCTGCTAATGAGCTACATTTTCATTCCTTTTAAAGAGATAATATATTGTTATTCTTTGAAAAAATGCATACACTCTATTTGATTATATTTACTACCTTCAAGTCCTCTTTCCTTTCTGTTCCATCCCTTTCTGCCTAACTCTGCTCTCTGTCTCTCTCTGTCTTTCTGTCTGTCTGTCTGTCTGTCTGTCTGTCTCTCTCTCTCTCTCTCTCTCTCTCTCTCTCTCTCTCTCTCTCTCTCTCTCTCTCTCTCTCTCTCTGTCTCTCTCTGTCTCTCTCTATCTCTCTGTCTAGCTCTACCTCTGTCTCTGTCTGTCTGTCTGTCTGTCTCTCTCTCTCTCTCTCTCAATCCAGTTGATGGTAATCAACTATTTTTACTCTTAGGACCTCTCCTGGAGTGTGGTTGATATGCCAGAGGTGATGCTATTAACAAAGACTAATTCCCTTTCCAACAGCCAACAAATGTTCAGGTAGACATGGAACAATCACCTTCTCCCCATGTTGGTATTTTGTCTGGTTTGAGCTTTTATGAGGCTTACACATGCTGTCACAAACCCTGTGAGTTTTGTTACTGTCCTGTTATGCCCAGAAAACACTGTTTTCTTGAGGTTGTCCTCCACATCCAGCTCTGTCTGCCCTCTCTTCCTTGAAGACTCCTGAGCCTTGAGTGGAGGGAATGTGTACAAATATTTCATTTTCAGTATTTTCTTTGGAAACAACATCTTCCTGGAATATCTTATTAGAATATAACAATATCTTACTAGAATAGAATTGTGATCATCTTGCCTCAGATTCCAGAGAAGACGTTCAGATTTTTTTCCTCAAGTTCATTCTTAAACTGGAGAAGAGTATCAGACAATTTCACCTCATGACATAGGTAAGCTATAACAAGTTTTAACATCTTAGAGTCTTAGATAATGTATCTGGCAACATATGAAAGATAGTGTTACTCCTCCAACATAATAAAAATAGTTCTGTAGATTGTAAGAACCACAGGTTAGGGAAAGCTGCTGTGAACTGGCATCTTCTATTCAAGGCATAGCCAGTGCACTCATGAATTCACTGCAGCTGTGACTACCTGCCAAGGTCTGCTCAAGATTTACCTTGTCAATGTTTCATCATGGAAAGAAAAAGTGCTTATGAGATCCGACCCCTCCCTAAAGGTATTGAAAGTTAATGGTTGATGAGAGAATGGATTTAACTTTCTTTAATGGTGTAAACATTAAAAAGCTGACAGTCTTTCTGCTTCTGGGTTTATTCAGTCATTATGATCATTTCTAGTTCAATCCATTTGTCCACAAATTTCGGGACTTCCTTGTTTTTAATAGCTAAGTAGCATTCCATAGTATAAATGTACCATGGTTTCTTTATCCATTCTTCTACAGAGGGACAATTAGGCTGTTTCCAGGTTCTGGTTATTATGAATAAGACTGAGCAAATCTTCTTGTTGCATGCTGGAGCATCTTCTTGGTATATTCCAAGGAGTGGAATAGCTGGGTCTTCCCAATTTTCTGATATAGTGCAAGATAGATTTCCAAAGTGGCTGTACTAGTTTGCATTCCTACCAGCAATGAAGGAATGTTCCTTTCTCTCTCCACATCCTCGATGGCATGTGGTGTCACTTGAATTTTTGATCTTAGCCATTCTGATGGGTGTAAGATGGAATCTCAGAGTTGCTTTGATTTGCATTTCCCTGACAACTAAGGAGGTTGAGCATTTCTTTAAGTGTTTCTCAGCCATTCGATATTCCTCTGTTGAGAATTCCTGGTGGCACTCAGAGGAAGGATAGCAGGCTACCAAGAAGAGACTTGACACCCTATGAGCATATACAGGGGGAAGAGATCCCTCTCAGTCACAGTCATAAGGGAAGGGAGTAAGGGGAAAATAGGAGGGAGGGAGGAATGGGAGAATACAAGGGATGGGATAACAATTGAGATGTAATATGAATAAATTAATAAAATATATTTTTTAAAAAACTGACAGTCTTCCAGTAAATAACTTCCAATGCATGCTCATGCAGGACTCCTACTTAAACTCAGTAGGTCACAGTCACAAAAAAATATTCAAAAATCACAAAAAGAAATTACAGAAGATAAAGGCTCCAATGGGAGAAGGAGTGTGGGTGAGATTGGATAATAGGAGAGAAGCACTAATATTCATTATATATACATATGAAACTCCCAAAAATAAGTTAAAATTTAAAAATATAGTCTATAAATTTATGTCAAAATAAACATGTTGTTTCATGATTTTCATAGCTCATATTTCCTCTCACAGGAATCAGACATGGAATGGATATATCAAGAAACTCATACTTCTAGTGTGTATTTTAAAATCATTATGATTTCATGTAGCTTTAATGTTTCATTAGCCATGCCTAAATTTTATTTAGAATGATTTACTAGAACAATGTATTCCTTTTCTAATTATATAAAAAAAAATCCTTGAAGCTATATACTCAACTTGTATTTACTTCTACATGACCTTGCCTCCTTAGAGACCACATTTATTTAAACATATTCTAAATTCAAGAAAGCAGTATGCTGACTGGAGCCTAAGTGTAATTGCCCATCAAATAATAGCTCTCATTTGAGCCAATCAGATTCTTCACGCTTATTTTTAGCTGAAAGGTAAAAGAACAAATTACAAAGAGTGACTATATCACAGAAAGGAGAAGCAAACAGAAGCATGGAAATAAAGCATGGAAATAAAGGGCTCAGAAACAAAGCAAAGAGAAGCTAGTGTGGACCCTGAAAAGAGGGCAAAGACACAACTTCCCAACAGCTACTTCTTTTAAAGCAAGATCTACTGTAGGAATTCATGAAATGTCACCAATATCCCTTCAACAATTAGCTCTGTGTTCATGTCATGAGCTACCTGGAATGAGCCTCTGCCTTTTCTAATAGAATGGTCCTAGCCCAGCACATCCACATGACAGCCCTGAAGGTGGTCAGCAGCAGTGTTATCATGGAGGTGGGGGTCAAGAAAGCTTCAAAACACACTTTTCTTATGGTCCCCTATATGTAACTCATCATAACCACTCAGAGAACTTTCTAAAGAAGAATTCTCAGAATCCTCAGATTGAAAATAAAGTTGGGACATTGTCTGAAGATTCCCAAGTATTTCTGGCTAGCAAATTCAAGAAATTGAATTTAGGGACTGTTGGACTTCTTGGATTTATGGGCATTTCTCAAAATATGATAAAAATATGATGCCCTTTTGATTCTATGATTTGCATTTGTATGACTTTAGGACTCCTAGATTAGACCTATTCAGTGTCCCTTCTGGGAAGAAAAGTAAGATGTCCAGTAAACAGCCACCAGAAAATCCCATTCAATTTATAATCTGAGATAAAACATTTCATAAATAATATAGAAAATAATCAGAATATCTTTGCCTGCTATTGCACAGTGGTTTGGAGGACATTTCCATTGAAAGTACATAATTTGTGAAAATAGTTACCATTAGAACTTGGAACTTAGTGCCTAATATGTTTTGTCACAGAGTTTCTGTGAAGAATACATATGTACATGTGAAACTAACCTACTGATTTTCATGACACACTTGTCAAAAAGGAAACAATATATCCATGATTTTAATATGTAAAGACAAAAATGTTAGTTTTGCTTCTGACTCTGCTCATTCTCAGCCTGAGTGCATTCTGCCAAGCTAGAACTTAAAAATAAATGCTGGTCAGAAGCAGTCCAAACAAGGTAATTTCTGCTAGTAAATCTAGATTGTAAAACCGAAATAATGATCTTTAGCAATAACCAAGCACCTTTTTCATCGCTGGGCCATTCCCATGATCAAGATAAAAACTGAACCTTGAAATCCATACAGTATACAAAATTAGTTTTATCATTAAGATTAGCATATATGGGATGCATAGACAGACAGATAAAACAATCGTTGGAGAACAACGATCAATGGGTGCATCAAAGAAATCTGAGAGTGCTTCGGGGTGAATGGGGGTGGGCTAGGGAGATGGCTTCTTGGTTAAGAGCACTGGTTGCTGAGGTTACTGAGGACCTTTATTCTCTTCCCAGAACACATATGACAGCTCTCAAAGACCCACATTGCAATTCCAGAAGATATGAGACCCTATAGGTACCAGGCATGTACAGGGTACACAGATACACCTACAGGCAAAATACTCATACATATAAAATAATTAATTACTTTAAAATTTTCCCAGAGAAGAAAGTAGCATGATTGGCAGGTGTTTCACAATCTTTTACTAGAAGGCACTGCATGAAGTAAAGATGGAGGCTTCCTGCTCTCTGTTATTATTTGTATCATCCTTAGTATTATTATTAATTACCAAAGAGATTATGTGCTATTATAAGTTTATGATAGGAATTTGAGGAATTTTTGCCCTTCTTCTTGTATTTCCGATGTGCCCTCATAGTAGATTACAAGTATGTTGGCTTCCCGCACTGATTTTCTACCCGGAAATCTTAGTAACATAGAAATATATTTTTCTTATGATTCTATTTTCCAAGTAGTCTTGCGTCTGTGACCAATGCAAGAGCTTAGTTAGTATGACTCAAATCGTTGACCATGCTAATCTCTGAGATTCTGATGAAAATGAGTTTCAGAGAAACTCTGAGAGCAGAGGACAGCTCCTCTTCTGTCCTGGGACTCTTGGCTGAGGATCGTGGAAACTAAGCCATTCCTTTATATACTGTTAACTTGAATCTTGCTAAAGCAGCACCACAGATCTGTTTCAGACGGTATTTTTCTAGACATAGGACCAATAAAAAGCAACAACCATCCATTATTTAACTATTTATTTCAACAGCGGCACCGTGAGTTGCGCCGGTGTTACAGGCCGCTGCCCCAGTATACCACGCAAGCACAAAAAGGAGGAAAAGGATAATGACTTACACCTGAAAAATGCTGTAAAATCTATGGGGTGCGACGCGGAAATCATTTTGAATTACCTTCCCATCTGGCGGGATTCGCAAAGCCTGTTTAACACTACGGGCACCAATTTTTTCATGAAAGCCAGTATGAGCTGGTCCTACATAGAGGCACTGAAGAGAGCTCCTGGGTCCAGGTCCCACTCTCTTTTAAAGCATCACCATATTTGAATACACCAGGATTCATCTGCCATGGCAGGGCCTGAGGGAGATGGATTTATTTCCAAATCAAAAGGCTTAGCTCATTTGCACAGAGATGGCTGTGTTCTCTGTGAATTAAGTATTACTGCTAGAATTAAGACTTCTCTCCTGGTATGGCCTGCATTATACTTTTAAATCATAAATCAGGATTAACCACGCTGTAGAGGAATTGGCTTTTGGAGGGAGGGGGCAAACCAAGCATAGTTTTGATTTGGATGCACTAAATGATCACAGAGTTAGCCAAGAAAAAGGAAAAGTCTGAGGGTCCTGGCAGGTTCATGTCTGGGGAACCTCTGGATTCAAGGCAAATTTTTGATCGTCAGTTAAGTTGAGTTTTATAAGGATCCTTCTCTCCTTTTTTTTAAATTGAAAAATAAAATCATTAATTTTACATCTCAAGTGCTATCCCATTCCTTGCAAGCTTCCATTCCTCCCTCCCTCCTGCTTTCACCCCACTCCCCTTCCCTATGACTATGTCTGATGGAGACCTCCTCACCTTGAATATGATGCTAGGGTATCTATCAAATTTCTTTTTGGATAGTCTGCTATCCTTCTTCCGAGTGCCATCGGGCCTCCCCATCAAGTGGACATGGCCAAATATGGGGCTCCAGAGTTCTTGTGAAAGTCAGTCCCCAGTCTCCACTTAACTGTGGAGAATGTCCTGTCCCTCGGCTAGGTCTGGGTAGGGGTTTGATGATGACTGCACGTTTTGTCCTTGGTTGGTGCCATAGATCCTTCTCTGCCTCGTTCTTTTCACCTCTACCTTCCTGCCCCTCTCTCTTTTCATTTCAATGAAGTCTGCACCGTGAGTGATGATGTAGCTCATCTTCAGAGCGGTAGTTACATTTTGGCTTCTCCCCACAGAAACTTAGTATCTTTTTTCATAATCGTTATGCTCCCAAACTTAGTTCTTCTACCTTGCTTTTAGATAAGAGCAAACTTCCTGTTTTATTGATAGAAATGGAGTTTAGAGAAAACATATGGTGAGTAGGTAAGTCAGGGATTACTGTTACAACCGCTCAGGCTCACTTCTCATCCCAGACACTTGCTTCTTTGAATTCTTTCTTAACTGATTTCACTCAAATGTAGAAATGGATGCACAGATGTCATTCTGCCTTACTATCCTTGTCTTTCTTTTTTTTTCATTATCCAGAAGGAAAAAAGGTTTTAAAGATATGTATGTTTTCTCTACCTGCTCTAGTAAAAAATGCATGGTTCAAATGGTGGGTTTAGTACCTTTTGTTTGGCCTAGCCTCTCTGGCCTCCAGCATTGTCATCTTTAAATGGAGGTCATAACAATCCCCTTTCTTAAGATTGCCCATACAGACTTGCTGAGCACTCTTCTATGCTGGAGATTTTGCTCGTACCGTAACCTGATTTAATTCAGGGTGTTCACTATAGCTTCGAGATAAGGATTATAATTATTCCTGTTTTGCAGATGGGGAAACAAGAAAAAAGAAACATTTTATAAAAACTAGGAAGATTCCAATGCTGCAATGGAGAATATTTACATGAATCTGGGTCACAGATGGGGCTCAGGGTCTAATTCTAAGCAGTTATTCCTAACTGAATCCTGCCCACATCTTGGGATGTTATCATCACCCAGCAGGCTGCGTGAATCAGCCAGTCTGCAGTGGGAAATGTGCTGATGCATGCCCTAGGACATTTTAATGAGCATTGATCCCTTCCTGGTCCAATAATTATCTCGCAAGCTAAGCAATCATTTAGAAACAGTTCCCCCTTTGCAAGAGGATGAGTGAAGGGGCAATGTTGCACAATCTGTTTTCCCTTCGAAGAAGATTTTGGACAATAAAGAGAGTCTCACTCAATATCTGTACCAGTTGGCTATATTATGTCAGAAGAAATACTCTAGACTCTAAGTAATAAATTGAACTGTACAAGGTGACCTTACAAAGTCACTGGTGGCTGTGTTTCTAATTATTTTTTAACTCGGAGAAAGAAATTTTTACTGAAGAAGCTAGTTCTCTTGCGCAGTCCTAAGGGAGGTCCGTGATTGCTCTGCCCTCCCTCTTATGACACGTGGCAGGTCTGATTCTGTATATAGGCTGGATTTTTTAAATTTATTGTTTATTTTCATTCTGTTACTGTTATGTAGACTTCCATATTCAGAAGAATTAGCAGTTTAAAAAAGAGATATACAACATGTATTGAATAAATTGTAATAAATGACTTTGCCTATATAAATCACAATATCCTTGGTATGTGCACAAATAAGTAAGAATCAATAATGAATCAATAGATACAGAAGAGATAAATGAACACAATAGAATGCAAAGATCATTAACTACCTGTCCATCTGTGAACTGCAAAATATCACTAAAACTTTTGCCATATCTGATAAATTATAATATTTCACAGAGCCTTCATTGTACCAATTGTAAAGTAGGACTATTCTTTCAATGTATTTGCCAAAAAGTAGTATGTAGACTGGAAAATAGGATCACTGTTATGTAAGAGTCACTAATAAGTATCTCAAATATCCTATGCACTAATTCATTCCCTGATCAGAGTATTTTAATATCCCATTCTCCTGAAATTACACCTAACTTTCTTTACTTTGAATTGATGTTTTTAGAACATTAAGTTCTGGATGATGACAGAACCATAATTTCTGTAATGAGAAGAAGCAGGTCGGCGGTTGCCTTTGAATATTGTTCAACTATTTAAAGAATCTGTTAATGGTTATGGTTATTTTAGGGATCCAGTTTCTCTTTCTCAAAGCTTTTCCTTGCTTAGAAAAACCAGCTCACACAATCACAATTAAATCCATCTCAAGATTAGTGTCCAAAGAAACACAGAATTCTAGTAGGAAGGACCACAGGGTTCATCCTCTCTGTGCCTTGACTCAGTGCAAGCAGCACCAAGGATCCTAGGAGAAGCATGATGATTCACTGTGAACAATGGAATCAGCCACTAAGATGTTCACTTCAATACTTTGTATGTCTCTCAGTTATGGAGACAAGGGGAAAATGTCTTAAACATGAAAATTGGTTGTTCGACCACCTAGATGCTTCTTGACTTTGAACTAAATGGCTAAGGATAGCTCAGGATTTGTTCGTTCCTTTAGAGTACCAAATATCACTTGGGAAAACTTCATTGATCTAACTTTTGTTTTCCACAAATAATGGTGATAATGATTGCCTTTCTGCAGAGCCACCCAGATGGACTGGCATTAGACAGGCTTCAAAAGTTTTGTTGTGCATTTTTAAATGGGAAATATTTAAGGACATATCAACAGTGTTGTTATTCATTAATTCAGTATTAAATTGGCAAATATCTAGGTATTATTGTATAATGGGTATAGAGTAAAAAATGGCATACAGATTAGATATGGTGATTACATTTTGGTGAATAGAAATTATCATATTTAAGGGCAATATTTAAAATAGTCATGTAGAAGAAAAATAACTTTCTCAAAAATATATTAATCTCTTATCCCACCTGTGTGAAATGGGTCAAGGAAAAAATGTCCATGACAAAGTGACACTTGAAAAAGGGAATGTAATGGATGTCTACTAATTAACTTGACAATTGGAGTGAATTAAAAAAACATTCCAGAGGAAAGACTATGCTCTAAATAGTCTGAGATAGAAAGGTTAAAGCTGTGTTCTTGGGATCAAAAGAAGTTCAGCACAGCCCAGTCAGAAGAAGTGTCAGACCTACTTGACCAGCTTTCTGAGGTTATAGCAGTTCCATGTACTTGCACGTTGTGTTGAGATTAATTTTTATCGATTTCTGCATCACAATCATATTAGTATGTCTTTGTTGGACGGAGTGTATGTTTTGGCCAATATATACTGTATTTTGATCACTTCAGGATTTGCAACTCATATGTTAGCTCATACATCTTAGAAAGTTAAAAACCCTTTCTTCTCCAACTATTTGCATTACATGATATGATAATATTAACTGTAATCACCATCTAAATAAGAGAATGCTAAAGTATATTTTGCATATTGGACATGATTCTGTGCCCATTAGTCAGTCTCCCCACAACTCTCCACATCCCTTACAATTTTCCCTTCTGGAAATCACTCTTCTACCTCCATAAGCTTTGGTTTTATTAATCTGAAGTGAGGAATCTTTTGAGGAACTTCTTATTAATCCAAAAAGATATGAAATTTCTTTGATTAAAAATAGGTGTTTTTATACAATATATTCTGATATGGCTTCCCCTCCACCAACTCCTGCCAGCTCCTCCCCAGCCCCCTTCCATCCAGATCTACACATTTTCTTTATTAAATCAGAAAATAAGCAGTCATATAAGGCATAATAATGAAATAAAATAAAACAAAATCAATTAATTAGGAATAGGACAAAAAAAAATAAACAGAAAAAAAGGGCCAAAGAAAAATCTCAAGAAACACATATAGATACAAAGACATATGGTTTTATATACATAGGGATCTCATAAAAACATAAAACCCAAAGCCATAATATATACAAAAAGGACAGCTGTGGATCAGAGAGCTGATTTTGAAAGCACATTTTGGATAGACTAACGATCGTCAGTTGGAGAAATGTAACACTGGAGGTAAGGAGGCCAGTCGAGATGCTTAGATCATGGACATAAAAGCGCAAGGAAAAGATGATGTCGGGAATGTGGAAATTAGGAGAAAATTAAGTGATCAATTTGATGTAGAATTATTATTAATAAGTGAGTATAGGGAAAAAGACCTAATTCCATGTTTTTGGCTGTCCCACCCAAGCTGATTCCAGGTCCCCTACTTGCTAGGTTCATAGGCACGGTGCCCAGGACCCATATTATTTTTATGGTCCCAGCATACTGTTTCAAGGTTTTTAATTAGAGTAATAAAATGAACTTTCATGCCAAAGGAATTACTTACATATAAAGTTAATCTTTACACAAATGCAGTAAAATGTAATTTTCAGTGCTTTTACATAATAAACAAGAGTCTACTGGACCCACAAAAGTCCTAATGTGGCCCTGGCTAACTGTCACTGATATACGAAAATAGAGAGCTACCCATGGGCTCAAGACTGGGGTATCACAGAGACCTAGTAAACCTTTACTGCAAATGAAAGGTCATTTTTAATCACAACCTAAAAATTACCATAGAATTCTCCTTGTCCAAGAAAAATGCAGCAGTATTGGATGCATGATCTTAAAGTATGGATCCACATATTATTTTACAAACATGATTTTTTTTATTGTTTTGACTTTCTGTTCTAAGAAATGCTTCAAATACATCATTATTGCATCCCTAGTTATCTGACCTTACATGAGCTCATTAGAATGGGAATTACCATTCAAAGAAATTAGGAAAGAGTTTTGTACCCTCTCATGGTATTCTCATAGGGATATGAGGATTTTCTTGAGACTAACTAGGAGAAGAAGGCATTACTAAATGGAAAAAACATAATTTATAATGTGAAAAGTTATATATTAAAAACTGAGTATTGGTGATGTCATCATCTGGATTCCTAGCCCTTCCTGACACCACCTTACCCATGTACTCAACAAATAATCAACCAACATATTGGCTCTTATACTTACGTCACCTACAGTTTTTACTTTTATCATCTTCAGGAGGAAGAACGGTAGCCAACATTAAAGGCAACATGCTAAGTGAAATAGGTAAATTAAACATTCTTTTAAGCCTCAGTCTTCTAATCTATAGGGTGGCTATGGCCAAAAGTTAACATTATAGTATTATGATAATGGTGACATTGAGAAATTATATAACTTTGTTTTGAAAATCAGTTTACAATGTACACATGCAATAACAATTGACATGATGAAGAAGAAAGTAGGAGGACCTTCTAGAATTGTCACTGTAGAAGTACTTTGATAATGTAGGGTCTGGCTGTTTCTGTGGCATCACAACAGTGTTCTAGAAATGCCGTTCTTGGGGCATGTCATCAGAGCCAAGAAAAGCCATGTACATTTGGACATTGTCCCACTTAATTTCAATCTTCAGTAATCTGACAGCATCAGGGAGCTCACTCTCCAAAATTCATGTAGAACTAGCTTGAATACCCATCAACTCATTTTATGTTGACAGTGAAAATGTTCTCCTCTCTGTCCACAAAATTCCCAGTCTTGACTATGATTAACCTCAACGTTTTGCAGTGTAAATCACATATATATCACAATTAGATTGTGGAGTTTTTAATAGAAACCACATAGTCCCACATATGTGCATTTTCTCCTGGCATTGAGTACACACTGGGTACTCAGAAAGAGTAAGTTGCTGGATGCATGAAAGTATATTCATTTTATCCATAATTCACAAAAAACACTCTGAAATATTTAAGGCCACTAATGTGTGTTCTTCACTATAGAAACTGAAATAACTCAGAAGGACAAATAGAATAGACACCAGAAGCAGTTTAAGAGAAGAATAGGACTGGAGCCTACCATAAAAGTCCTCTGAAAGACTTCACCCAGTGGGGGATCAAAGCAGATGCTGAGACTCACAGCCAAACTTTCAAGTGGAGCACATAGAGTCTTATGGATGAGTTGGAGGATAGAAGGACTCAGGGAGGACAGGAGCTCCATAAGGAGACCACTGGAGCCAACAAATCTGGGCACAGGTGTGGAGGTGGGGGTGGGGGTAGGGACCTGCAGAGACTGATGCACCAAACAAGGACCATGCATGGTAAGGGTCTAGACCCTCTGCTCAGATGTAGTCAATAGGCAGCACAGTCTCCTCATGAGTCCCATAATATGGGGAGTAGGGGATACTTCTGACATGGATTCTGTTGCCTACTTATTGATCGATCATTTCCCACCAGTGGGACAGTCTTGCCAGGCCACAGAGGAAGAGGATACAAGTAGTCCAGATGAGATTTGTTAGTCTGGGGTCAGATGATAGGAGAAGAGGGCTCCCACTTTCTGAAGACTAGGGAAGTGGGAATGGGTGGTGAAGGAGGGAGGGTGAGGCCAGAAGGTGAAGAGAGAGGGAGGGTACAATCAGGATGTAAAGTAAATAAAGTAAAACATTTTAAATTAAAAAGTAGAAACAAATAAAATCCAGCCAACTGGATAGAATTTTAAGAATCTCTCTCTCTCTCTTTCTCTCTCTCTCTCTCTCTCTCTCTCTCTCTCTCTCTCTCTCTCTCTCTCTCTCTCTCTCTCCCTGTGCCTCTGTCTCTGTTTCTCTGTCTCTCTGTCTCTCTCTGTCTCTCTCTGTCTCTGTCTGTCTGTCTGTCTGTCTGTCTGTCT
>OU015746.1:112118971-112130921 GCA_907169655.1 Acomys percivali | reverse complement strand
CTCCCTCTCCCTCTCCCTCTCCCTCTCCCTCTCCCTCTCCCTCTCCCCCTCCCCCTCCCCCTCCCCATCCCCTCCCCCTCCCCGTCCCCGTCCCTCTCTCTCACAAACACACACACAGACAGACACAAACACACATGGATTTGAGTCTCTGTATGCCTTGGCAAATGTTGCAGGAGAAGGCTATCTGATGACAACTGAATAAGACATAGATCTATGAGTATAGCAGAATAACATTAGGAATCAATTTATTGTTACTTTCCACTGCGCAAGATTTCACACCACCCCCAAAATAACCTTCAAATCTAGCTGTGTCTCCCCTCATTCCCTCCCACAACTTTCCCCTCCCCCTTCCCACCTGATCCATTCTCTAGCAACCCCTCTGGCTCCATTCCAACCATAACTCTACTCTATTTCCTCCTCACAGGGAGACTTGTGTAGGCCACCAAGTCCCTTCCACTTTGCATACACTCTCTGGGGCCATGCATTGTAGTTTCACGATCGTTTATTTAATGGCTAATATCTACATGTAAGTGAACATATACCATATTTATCTCTCCAAGTTTGGGTTACCTCATTCCAGATGCCTTTGTTATTTTGTTTGAGGGTTCTATTTGTTTGTTTCTTTTTAGTTTCATTCAATTGTCTGCAAGTTTCGTGATGCCATTGTTTTTTAGAGCTTAATAATAGTCCATGGTATAAATGTACTACATTTTATTTATTTATTCTTCTATTTAAGGAATATCTAAGTATTTTTCAATTCCTGGCAATTATGAATAGAGCAGTTAAGCAAGTGTCCTTGTGGTAGGATGGAGCATCCTTTGGGTATATGCCCAAGAGTGCTATATCTGGATTTTGAAGTAGATCATTTCCCAACTTTCTGAGAAACTGCTATACTAATTTTCTTTCTTTTTTAATTTTTAATTTTATTATTAATTATTTCTATTCATTCATTAATTTATTTTTTATTTATTCAGATTACAACTCAATTGTTATCCCATCACTTGTATCCTCTTGTTTTCCCTCCCTCCCTCCCGCTTTCATCCTATTCCCCTCCTGTACTGATTTTCATAGTGGCTGTACAAGTTTGCATTCCCACCCACCAACAATGGAGGAGTGCTTCCCTTGCTCCACATCCTGGCCACATGAGACTTGTATTATTGATCTAAACCATTCTGACAGATGTAAAAGGGATTATCAAAGTAGGTTTGATTTGCATTTTCCTGATGTCTAAGAATGTTGAACTTTAATGTTTCACAGCCTTTGGAGCTCTCTATATTGAGAATTATCTCTTTATATCTGCACCTCATTTTAATTGGATTATTTGGTGTTTCATATCAAGTTTCTTAAGTCCTTTATGAATTTTTAATTTTTTTCTTATTGTAATTTATACAGATTACACCACAATTGCTATTCCCTCCCTTGTATCTTCCCTCCTCAACTCTCCCTCCTTCTTTTACCCTATTCTCCTCCCCTAGACCTCTGACAGAAGAGGACTCCTCCCCCACCATATGACCATATATGACAGCATATAAGGTCTCATGAAGATAGCCTGCTTTCCCTTCCTCTGTGTACTGCCTGTGTTTGAGGGATAGATTTTAAGAACTGAAATATCTTTCTGGTAGATTTTCCCTTTGATGAATATATAGTATCCTTTCCTATTTCTTCTGATTAGTTTTGGTTTGGTATCTATATTGCTAGATATTAAAATGGCCACATTATCTTGCTTCTTGAGTCCATTTCTTGAAATCTTTTTCCAACCCTTAACCCTGAGGTAATAACTTTTTTTTTATATTGAGGTGTGTTTCTTGAATACAGCAGAAAGATGGATCCTGTTTTCATATCTACTTTGTCAATCTGTATCTGCTTTTTAAGAAATTGAGACCATCAACATTGAGAGATATCAGTGGCTAATGATCATTAAATCTGTTATTTTGTTGCTAGTGTTGATAGTAATGGTGTGTGTGTGTGTGTGTGTATGTGTGTGTTTTCCTTCTCTTCCTTTTATTTTTCTAGTCCAAGATAATTTATCTTCATGTTTAAATGATCTTAATTAACCTGATTAGGTTGGATCGTTCCTTTTACATTGCCTAAAGGGCTGGGTTTATAGATAAATATTGCTTAACTTGGGCTTATCATGGAATATATTATTATCTTCATCTATGATGATCAAATTTTTTTCTATGGTCTCTTTGTGATTTGTGGATAAACATCGTTTACATTTGTTTTCTTCATGGACTACCTTTTAATCTCCATCTAGGGAAGTTAACTTTTTTCTGGTTGTAGAAGTGTGGGCTGGCGTCTGTGGTCTCTTTATGTCTGCAGCACATCTGTACGAGAGCTTCTTCTCTACAGAGTTCCCAAGCCCTTAGTACCAGATTCTGACTGCTAAGCCATTCAGCTTCATAGACTGCAATAGCGGTGAATTCCTGACCTCTCAAATAGGAAAACAGCCATATTGAACTACCTACACTGTATCCGATAAGCAAATCTAATAAACCACCTTCTGTAGATCTGGTTTTTTGTTTGTTTGTTTGTTTGTTTGGGGGGTAGAACCCTGACTAATATACTCATGTAATGGTATTAATGTTTTATAATGTATTTACATATTTTGGGTAAAAATATTTCTTCAAATGCTTAGTCTGTATTTATTGGTGACACTATTCTATTTTTCTTTACTATGTTTGTACAGGAATGAATCACATTTTTTACTCTAAGTTTGGATATTATGCTTTTATGTACATGGATGTCTGAAAGTTTGGAACTAACTGTTGACCAATATATATAGTATGCAAATGATGGTTAGTTGTTTATTAATGATATGCACTTAGCACAAATAATCATAGTGGAAACATGAAAAACTACTGGAAATTTTAAGAATTTCTCTTGAAGTCACATTTCACTATACAAATTCAGTGATTTATTGGAAAGGTGAAACACTCTTGTGAGCAAACGAGAAAGGTATTATGAAGGTGGACTCTTAAATCCATTCTTGCTTTCATCTGTTCTCTTTCCATTCCTGCTCTGCCATTTTTGCTTTATGTGAAAATTATAGGTGAAAATTTTATTTCCATAACCATTTCTGTTATCTGTTGCTAATGTAGTCTTTACAATGGAAAAATGGACTGAATGGTGAAACTGGAAAATTGAATGTTCTAAAATTAAATCTAGTGGGTAGATTGTGGTTTTCTGTTAGACTAATTTGCCTCTTCCATCTAAATTGTTTGAAATACTTGCTTAGTAGCCTCTTAAGACCTATGAGAGCAGTAATGACAGCTCATTTTCTCTTTAAAGAGAATAATTTTCAGGATATTAAACCAGGGTCTTACACAGAAAGTACACACTCTACCACTGAGGCACAGACCCAGATAATTTGATATTGGTTAGTTTCTCTCTTTTCTCTGTCACTTTTTCTCTTTCTGTCTGTCTGTCTCGCTCAACACATAAATAAATTTTTTCTGACTAGCCTTGATTTTCCAATTTTACTAATTTTTCTGGTTAATTAAGCGTGTCTTAACTTTCTCTGTTGTGTTTTCTGCTTTTCTAGTTGCAGACTTACTTACTACTTAGTACATTTGATGTATGTTGTATGATTTGGTCATATGTCAAGTAGAATCTTAGCCCAATATAATTAACAAATCTATAAATTTTCTCCCAAATTGTGTTTTTGCCATATTTACCTAATATTTCTATGTGTTTTCACTTTTAGTCCAATCAAACATTTTATTTTTTTCTTATTTCCTTTGTTGTTATTTTCATTTGATGCAGGTTTTCTAGACAAATGTTTATCATATATATGTATATATTGCTTTCTCTATTTATTCTTAATAGTTATAATTCCATCATATCATAATAAGAAAACAATGTAAAAGTTTGCTCTCTGGAAGCCATCATACCTTTTTGTCCTTGAATATTCTATGGTCACTTGGAAAGAATTTCTCTTTTGAAACTGTTGGGTCAAAGAACCTATGAATAACAACTAGTTCACCTATGTTTACAGTTTTCCGCAAATTGTATTACTAATGATTTTACTTAATATTTATATCGATTACTGAAATAAGAAACTTACCATGTTCAAAAACAATTATTGGTTTATCTACTCTTCTCTTTTAGTGTTTTTTCCTTCTACTATTGGAAGCTTGTTTCTTCAACCATTACATAACGTTTTAAAAGTCTATAAATATTCCTGTCTTTGTGGCTTATATTTAAATAATTTAGCCACTCTAATTTTATCTGACTGTTTCATTGTGGTATGTTGTTTTTTGTTTTGTTTTGTTTTGTATTGTGTGTTTTTTTTTTCTTCATCATTCTGACTTTGTCATTAAAATAATTTTCATTTAGGGTCATTCTTCTCTTACTTCAGTTTTAGCTGACTTATATATAATTACATAGAATATCAGTCTAGGACTACAACTTGGCTCTTTATTTGGATTATTATTTTTTGAACTATGGTTCTGGTGCTTAATGCAGGCCTTTAACTCCTGATATTCTGAACTGCCTTCAGTGTGCTGAATTCAGGGAACCAAGTACTATCCCATATCTCCCACTACCAACTTTGTCATAAGTAATGGCAATATAGCTCACTTCAAGAGTGACTGCTAATTTCTTTATCCATTCTTCAACGCAGGGGCACTTAGGCTGTTTCCAGGTCCTGGCTATTATGAATAAGGCTGCTATGAACATGGTCGAGCATATGTCCTTGTTGTGTGGTAGAGCATTTTCTGGGTATATTCCAAGGAGTGGAACAGCTGGGTCTTGTGGAAGCCCTATTCCCAGTTTTCTGAGAAAGTGCCAGGTAGATTTCCAAAGTGGTTGTACCAGTTTGCATTCCCACCAGCAATGAAGGAATGTTCCTCTTTCTCCACATCCTCTCTAGTATGTGGTGTTACTTGAATTTTTCATCTTAGCCATTCTGATAGGTGTAAGATGGAATCTCAGAGTCATTTTGATTTGCATTTCTCTGATGACTAAAGATGTTAAGTATTTCTTTAAGTGTTTCTCCGCCATTCAATATTCCTCTGTTGAGAGACTTCTCTGTTTAGTTGTGAGCTCTATTTCTTAATTGGGTTGTTTGGTTTGGTGGTGGTTAATTTCTTGAGTTCTTTATATATTTTGGATATTAGACCTTTGTCAGATGTAGGGTTGGTGAAGATCTTTTCCCAGTCTGTAGGCTGTTGCTTTGTTCTCTTGACAGTGTCTCCTGCCTTATAGAAGCTTCTCAGCCTCATGAGGTCCCATTTATTAATTGTTGACATTAAGGCCTGGGCTGTTGGTGTTCTGTTCAGGAAGTTGTCTCCTGTACCAATATGTTCCAGGCTCTTCCCCACTTTTTCTTCTATCTGACTTAGTGTCTCTGGTTTTATGTTGAGGTCTTTGATCCATTTGGATTTGAGTTTTGTGCAAGGTGACAAATATGGGTCCAGTTGCATTTTTTTACACATTGACCTCCAGTTAGACCAGCACCATTTGTTGAGAATTCTATTCTTTTTCCATTAAATGGATTTGGCTTCTTTGTCAAAAATCAAGTGACCATATGTGTGTGGATTTATTTCTGGGTCTTTGATTCGATTCCATTTATCAACCAGCCTATTGCTGTGCCAGTACCATGCTGTTTTAATTACTGTTGCTTTATAGTACAACTTGAGATCAGGAATGGAGATTCCTCTGGAGGATATTTTATTATATAGGATTGTTTTAGCTATTCTGGGACTTCTATTTTTCTCTCCCTAAGTTGAAGAATAGATAAAGAAATTGTGGTACATTTACACTATGGAATACTACTCAGCTATATAAAAAAAAAACAAGGAAATCCAGAAATTTATGGTCAAATGGATGGAATTAGAAACGATCATACTGAATTAGAAGCAGAAAGACTCAGATGGTATATACTCACTTATAATTGGGCACTAGCCCAAAAGACATGTCTTATGAAAGTTTTCACTTACCAGGATATTGGGACAGATGTGAGGACATCCCATTGGCTCTCTATGTACAACAAATATAGGACATGGGAAAATAGAAGGATCCAGAGGATCTTAGAAACCTATAAGAAGAATATCATAATGGGTGGATCAGGGCCCAGGGGTGTCTGCTCAAACTGTTGCACTAACCAAGAACAATACAAGTAGTAAACACCAAACCCCTACTCTTATCTAGCCAATGGACAGGACATTCTCCACAATTATGTGGATAACAGGGACTAACTCTGACATGAACTCTGGTGCCCCATATTTGACGACATCTCCTTGGTGGATGATGAGACTTGATAGCCTCTGACCATAAAGTAGGAGAGGAGATCCCCCTCTATCATGGACCTAGGGTAGGGGAATAGAGTGGGGAGAGAGGAAGAGAGAAACTGGTGGATACAAGTGATGGGAGAACAGTTGAGTTGTAATCAGAATAAATTAATTAATTTTTAAAAAGTAAAAAACATAATAAAGTCCAATTGTTAAGGAAAAAAAGAATGACTACTAAACTCATCAAAGTACTTCCAAAGGCTTGATGACATGAATGTCCTCGGCATCATCCTGAAGCAATGAGAAAACAGCAGATTTTGCAGTGTCTCACTGCAACATTTCAGCTTCCCTAAACTCTTCTATACTGCCTGTACACTGCCAAGTAAATTTAGGCACCCACCTTCAGTAATTGTACAAATACTTATATTAAGGTTTCAATCAATTAAAAGCACACATTTCCCAGCTTATTTAATCAATCAAGACTTCCTGTATAAGTTACTTGCATCAGTTAATCCAAGATAGCTACATTTCTTCCACTTATATTAAGCATCCGTAAAATCATTCTAAACATGGATCTCATATATTTCTACCAATGTAGAATGGTCAAGTTTTGCAAAACAGTCATAAAGAAGTATCATATATATTTATGAGGCACATTTGTAATTTGATTCAGATGACAGCATTTAAGTTTGGTTATACATCTAGGATCCATACCTCTAAGAAAGCATTGAGGAGATATTATGATTGTAAGATGTCTCAGTAGCCTCCCTTGGAAGAGGCTATTTAATTGATTTTGGTAGAGATGAGAAGAGGCTGCTCTGCTTGACCAAGGATACTCGGCATGATTTGAACAAATCAAGTTTTTTATTATAGTATGAATCACAAATGCCACTTTTACAAGTTTCAAGGTCACAACAATTCACAACTAATGTCCTAACTTTAACAACCACAACAACAAAAGCCATAAATGTTATGAATTCACTTACTTATAATGCATCCTTCACAGATTTGATCTTGATGTTCAGAAATATTTCTTCTCAGGATAACAGAAACAAGGTTCCTTTCTGCTTGGTTGGTTGGAGTTTTTTATTTGTTTGTTTTGTTTTGTTTTGTTTTGTTTTTGTCCTACCAGAATTTGTCCTTTGTTTTAATCTACCAGAAATTGAGGCAAGCATTTGAGTTTTGAGCTCAAATTTTTCTTAGTACTTGGTTTTCATTAAAGTAGAAGTGGCTAAACAGATCCACCACCCCTGGATTTTATTTCCTTAGGCCTTACAGACACTTACTTTCCTGTGCCTACTATTTGGTAATTGTTATGATGATGTGTAGGCTATCAATTCACTTACTGCCAGCGTCAGTGTCACAAATGTTTCCACTGTAGTCAAGTGAAAGTACCAATCCAGATTCCTGTCTCTAAATTTACTGATAATCCAGAATCAACCAGAAATGACAGTAAGCTCAGAGTAAGAGATGGGAAAATTGTTGTACAGACCTTATACAACTTTGAGAGAAAGCAGAGAAATCAAAATTTAAAAAGTAGAGATAGAAGATCAGAAAACTAAGTCATGAATCAGTTCCCTGAAGCACTGATGGATAACTCCAAGCTTGAAAGAACCAAAGAAGCTATGCATGATTGTCTGCCAGCACGAAATCATTAAGGCTATCCAGGGTCTCGTGAGAAGCTCTAAAATTCTCTACACCTGCACCTCAACATCTCGTAGACCTATAGCATATGTTAGTGGTCTTTTGTGCTTGCTTGACTAAGGGGCTACAGAGAAACTAAAGCCCTCTTACCACTGAGGTTACATTATAAATGCAGTGCAGCTCCTTCCAGGTCTACCTTACTCCACTTGCCTTCAGAACTAGGTATCACAACACAAAATAGTTCAGACCTAATGAAAACAAACCTAAATTCCTGGCCTTCTGCCTCATCTGAGGCCCCAGACAAACCCAACACTGCTTTGTCCATATGGAAGTAGACCACTCTGAACACTGGTCCTCCAGTGCAATAAAACTGGCCTAGCAGATAGAAGTGGAGAAGTGATGAAACCTACCACTAACCACGGCCCAAATCCCAGGTTTGAGAGTGCAACGTACACTGTTTCTTTAAGCAAAGAATCATCAAGGTTTTTCTCCAAATTGTACTAAAGAGTAAAGATCTCTACTCTTAAAAATTGGTTTTAAATATATATAATATAAAAAAAACCTCTGGTTAATTAGCCACATAAAATAAGCTGCAGGATAGAAATGTCTTGCAGGAAATCATTTATTATCATGTTAGACCATTAAGTTTTTGTGATTCACTGACTATCAATAAATTATCAAAAGAAATAGTTAAACTACAAGAGAACAATGAAAAAGAAACAAAGAATCACATGCTCACCAATGCTTATTTTAATGTGGGCATTGTACAAATGCCCATATACTGAGACACAGAACAGGCATCATTAGGATGTGAATATTATCTTTATAGAAAATGAGTAATGGATCAATCACCAACTGTAATCATAAAAGCAAATATTCCTATATAAAAAGTATTGTCCTTGAGATGGGGACAGACAAGTCTGTTGAAGCCTGTTGTATTATAGGGTCTTTCTGATACTACGACATACATTATTTTACCAGTCTTCACAACAATCTAATGAAGGAGGTACTATTATCATTCTTTTACTCTTAATAAAACTCTGTTTAGAAAAGTCAGTTTTCTCAAGAACCCATTTATAGCGACGAAAAAGTTTGGCTTTAAATCCAATTCAATCTACCAAACTTGAGAACCTATGTTTATGGAAATCAGCCACAGTGTGCATTTTTTCTCTTTTTTTATTAGAATAAATTAATTTTATTGCATTTTATTTGTTTAGAGTGTACTGACACATCTGTGTTTGTGTATATGGATTGTGTATGTGTGTGTGTGTGTTTACCTATTAGTCAAAGAACAATCACTGCCGTTGGCTCTTTCCATGTGGGTTCCTGCTTGACCCACTGAACCATTTCTCCAACATATGCTAATCTACAAAAAATTGTTTCATTATGATATTTACATACACATTCTTAAGGTACTTTAATCATATTCACTCCCCCATGAGCCTCTCCTCAACCCTCTTATTCATCAAATATAATAACTACCTGAAGTCTGTTCTTACCCCACCAGCCAGTTTTGCAGAGGAAAAGCTGGAATCATTGTACAGTGGAGCCAGCAGTAACACTAGTCTCCCTTTCCATATTTAATTTCCATCTTTACTCTGGGCTATATTTTAGAAGCAGTGTATCGAATATATACAAATCATGATAGAATATTTTATCTAATTACAGCATTAAAAGTGGAGATATTACCTTCAGATTTTTATTTATAAGCCAGTTTTCTTCAGAATTTATGAGAGATTCTAACATTTTTGACAAATTAATATGCATATGTACAAATCCTCCTTGAGTAACTAAAAATCATTTTTTTCTTTTCAGATATTTTATTAGCATATATTACTTTCGTAAAAGCATATAAAGTACTCTGATCATATTTAACCCAGTAATCCTCTCTTGTCCTCATCATACCCTCTACTGAGTTTTGATTGTTTTCTTCTAAAACTCTAAATGGTTTAGATGGCCCTAGACAGTTTGCTACTTTTGAGTTAAGCAGAGCCTGGACAAGTACCAGTTCTTTGGGGCTATGATTTTGTGACGTAGGTTAATTCATGTTAAGCACAGTGAAGATTTATATTCCAGGAGGCAATAAGGAATATATGGCTACCTACTTCAGCAGAGGACAGAAGAAATACACTCCTGAAGAGAGTCTGGACCCACAGAACAGATTGGATTTTTTCCCTGTGAGTTGTGGAGCTCCATTGCAGCCCAAGAACTACAGAGCAAGGTCATGGGGGAATTATATCATAGGCATGTTATTAATCTCTCCCTCCTTTGTATAGACAAGCCAAAATGATGGCATTTCCCATTAATATACAGTTACACTCATCTGTCCAGAGATTCTCAGCATGAAGAACTACCACATGGATACTTCTGTACAGTGAAATATAGTCCAAACCGTATGTAACCTGTACGGATCACAGTAATCCATTCTGCTTGTCCTGCTGCAGTGGTTTGCAGAAGTGTGTGCAGAACACAACACAATCAATGCATGCTGGAAGGAGTAACACAGGAAGGCAGAAACTCTGGAATGCCTCCCTGGGCTGCTGCAAAGTTGGAATGAATGAGATATAAACTGTTATTGAATCCAGCTCCTGAGATATTGATGTCTTCTTTCTGCAGAATAACTTAGTCTATCCTGATTAATATACCCAGCAACTCCAAGGTGCTCTATCCATCGAGACTCTGAGGATTCTAATGAACTTGCCCAATAGATCTGTTAGTCCTTCAGAATAGGGAAGTAAAAACACATCATGTCACAGTAAAGCCTCATTGTCTCCACCGAGGAAAGACCATTTATTGCCTAATACTGAAAACAAATCTACTTATTTTGTTTTGGTTGTTGTTGTTGTTTGGGGGTTTGCAGGTTTGGAGTTTTTTGTTAGTTTGTTTGGAAGTTTGTTAAATAGTTCCATTCTTGGCTAATTCTACAAAGACTCACAAGGGGTATGAAAGAATCCCAGAAAATGAAATCCTGTAGATGTGTTGTTGACATAACCACAGTTGTGTCAAGGAACCCCATACCTCAGACCATGAGAATGACAAAACAAAAGTGAGGCTCAGACATACTGCAAAGCCTTCTTCTGGTCTGAATGTAAATGTTGACAGTGTATGTAAAAATTGTCAGTGCCAACTTTCTCATCCTGATGACTCCAACCTGAGACTCCTTCCCTACAGAGACCTTCCAATGAGATAATCTAAACCCACCTCCTTGTCACGTTGAGTATAAGCCCACCTCCTCCATTCCAATGTAAAATAAATACATTGAGTTCTGGGTTGTTTTGTAGGTCCCTTCTACCAGAGAGAACACAGCCCATCCAAGCCCAGCCATTCTGCTTATGTGTCTGTGTCAATCCATTCTTCATTCTTTCATCACCTCAGTCAATTTCCCAGGAACAAGCCATGAATGACTCAGCTGACTTATTTTATTATATATTAAGAATTTTCTCCTTATTCATTTTTTTGCTCTCATTCTACTCCCATTGCTCCATCCATCTACAGTTCAGTAATTTTAGCCCTCTCCAACAATTGTATTTTCATTGATTAAAACCCTTTCATTGTTTCTATAACCTAATTATAAAATTACTTTTTCTCAAAACTAATTAGAAAATGTTTTAACTTGAGGCTGTTTTTGAACTTCAATTATAACTATGATAGTTTCATGCAATATACTAGAAATAATGAACATTTTTAAAACATTTAACTGAAGTACTCAGGAACATGATTTATCATATAAATTCTTTCCTATATATTCCAATTGTATGTTATAATTTTCTTAAGAAAAATGTAATATATCTTGCATCATGGTCATCTCTCACTCTTTTAAATAATTTAGTTGTTTAATGAATAGAGACCAACACTTATTGCTGATTTTATTTTAGCATCTATGCTAAATTCTTATTATTGCAACAATGTTTATAACACCAGTATTCATAGTAGTGTAAATAGGACAATAAATCAAGTGTATAGCAAAAAAGGAATAAAAATTATGTATTTTCATAATATAATTAGTAATACATACACACACACACATGTGTGTGTGTGTGTGTGTGTGTGTGTGTGTGTGTGTGTGTGTGTGT
>OU015746.1:112108408-112118961 GCA_907169655.1 Acomys percivali | reverse complement strand
TGTGTGTGTGTGTGTGTGTGTGTGTGTGTGTGTGTGTGTGTGTGTGTGTGTGATGGTTAATCTTCACTTTTAACTTGATGTTTAGGACAACAATAGAAATACACCTTTTGCGTTTTTAGGAAGATTTTCCAGAAGATTTAACTGAGTAAATGATTCACTCTAAATTTGGATTGTACCATATCATGAGGTGAGATTCCAAACTGGATGAAAAGAAGAGAGTGAACTGAACAGCAACATTCATCTCTCTACTCTTCCTGACTTTACACATAATAAAATCAGCTGCCTCACTTGCCTTCTGGGCTGATGTTTTTTTTTTTTCAAACCATGAACCAAATAAACTCTTCTACCATTAAGTTGCATTGTTGAATATATTTTGTCACAGAGGACACAAGAGGAATAACATATTCATACCAGAATAATCCTACTTTCTTCTAAATACCTATCTTTAACCCATAGATTAGGAAAGCTTCTTTTCCACTGAATGATGATTATTAATAAAGAGACTCACAACTGGTCAAATTGTAGAGAATATGTGACTGTAAAGTACTGGTCCCTACAAGGGACTTCAGTCTCATGCTGCTTCTGTCCAAGGTTCTGAAAACATAATGGAAGAAAAGACAAAAAGACTGTAGGAGCAGTGGCTGGGGAGAAGCTCTATGAAGCAATGTCTTCAGGGTATGACAAGACCATTACACCCATGAACTCACAGCAGTCCTGATCCAGCCAGGGAACATTCCAGCACGTATTGGAGAAGATCTCATACAACCCACCCCTAACTGAGGATCTTTGGACAATTGATGGCTTCTAAGGGAAGCAAAGTCAGTTTTCTTCAGGGCTGTGACTCCTGGTAGGTTGCCCATACACCAGTGTATGAAGCTACCCCCATTCACACATTGATAGCACTAATTGGACTAGGTTCATCATAAAAGAGGAAATGAAATTGGGAAGGGAACATGGTGAAGAGGCCCTGGGAAAAGTTGATAAGGAAGCGAGCAGTATGTTTTATTAAAATACATTGTATACACCTATGAAATTTTCAAAGATCAAATAAAAATAATATATCCCCCCAAAAAAAGGGAGCAATGAGTAGTATCTTAGTTAGGGTTTCTATTGTTGTAATAAAATGCCATGAGGAAAATGAGTTTGGGGAAGACAGGGTTTATGTTATCCTGCAAATTATAGTCAGGGCTGGAACTCAAAGCAGGAACCTAGAGGCAGAAACTGAAGTAGAGGAGTTGGAGAAAGATGGCTTACTGACTTGATTTCCAAACTGGGCTCAGAGTATTATCTTATACAGAACAAGACCACATGCCCAGAAATAGAATCACTCACAGTGAGCTGGTATCTGTAGCATGGACATGACAACCTTGTCCATATGAACTCTCACCACCATGAACTGGGGCTTTATGAACTGGGGCTTTTCAAAGACATCTGCCATCCAAATAGACCTTAGGCTGGGAATAGCTCATCATACGATCTTTTAATGTTATATTTCTTTGGGGTTACTATTAGGTTATATTTAGTCATTTGCCCTGGATTCAAATTTTCACTTGTGTAATAAGCACTAGCACATGAAGGTGATGTTACAGATGTTTTCTTAATAAACAAGTACTTCTCCTAGAAGGTAGAAGGTGCTTATTCTGAATGTAATAAAAACACTCCGTTTAAACTTTTATCTCTCTTGCCACTATACATAACTGACTTTACTACAAGATCAAACCCATCTTGACAACATTGTGTCCCACCCAGGACCTAACACAGATTACTAAAAAGTCCTGCCTGGGAAGATAAACACTCCATTCTCACAGGAATGAGCCTGATGGTCTCCACTTATATGACTTTGTAATAATCTGGCTGAGGATAACGAAACACTAGAACCTTTACACACAGCTCACCTGATATAAAACTGTGAGTAGCATCAGCAATGTTGTTGAGCACTCGAAATAGAAGAGGGTTGCAAATCAGCTCAGAAACATTTTCAGGGTCTACCTACAACTGAGAAAGGCTTTGTGCTATTTTATTATGGCCCCCCATCACCACTAAGCTCAATCCAGCTACTCATTGATTATTTGTTTATTTGTTTTTATAAAGCAGTTTAATAAACACAAATATTCAGTCTTCTCTTTCCCAAGTGGTGTTGAGGAGGCAGAGTTCCATAATAATCAACGGTCTCAGAGTTAACTATTGTTGTCATGTAGAAGAAACATAAAATATAACGACTCCACAAATACAACATAATAGTCATAAGCTCTGTGATGGAAAAACAAATCCTTGGCCACTAAGACCTAGATCAGTATGGGGATATAAATATAAACTTTTTTTTCATACAGCCAATTAGTACAGCTGAACTGATGAGGTTATTTTGACCCTGAAACAATCTGATGTGGTCACTAGAATACTTTGCAATGTTAAATAGTTTTATAATAATACCACGTAGCAGTTACAGTTGATGACTGTAAAGCTGGTGTTTCTTCATGTTTATATTCTAAGATTTATGTTATACTATGAGGAAAGATTGTCACCCTCATTACATGTGAAGATTTTTTAGTTTAAATTTTGTATGCATACAGTATTCTCCCTTCCCTTAACTCATATTTCATTGTCCTTTACTTTCTTTCTTTCTTTCTTTCTTTCTTTCTTTCTTTCTTTTTATTTTTTTGTCCTTTACTTTCTATGGTTTTATTTATCTGCATGGCCTGAAAATACTTCATATTTAAACTAAAAATAAAACTCCATAGTTTTAAGTTGTGCACTTCCATGGAGAATCACACTTTCTCCTACAAAGGAGGATATTGTGACCAAGTTAATGGGCAAATGAAGAACTAAAACTACATATTTGTGAATTTAGTATCATCAGGTAGTATAGCAATTAAAGTAAATTTGGATTTATCAAAATGGTGAGAATTGACTTATATAGGCAAATTATAATTTAGTTAAAATATCAAATTAAATTGGAACAATTTATTCACGTGATGTTACCACTATTCAGAAAACAAATTATTTTTCTGTTACTTACAGCTAAATAGTACATTGCTCAAGATCTGATATCATGTTCTTTGATGTGACATAGAATTTTATACATATTGTGAAAGCAAGACTGGTGGCATACGGAACTATAAAACATTCATTAATATCTAATGAATTTATAGCCTCCCATTGCTTATAATAAATGCTCACTGCTGTAATAATAGTTCTTTTTTTCCAAAGATATAAAAATGTATATTCCCCTGAGATAGTAAAATAAGACAACATTGATACTGAATGTGTAAAATTATCACATACTTTCCTTGAGGTTCAATGTGTGAATATGCAATGGAAGATCAAATGCCTACACCTTGATACCCAATATTTTTACTTCTATGGATTTATTTCCCATGTTGCATTTATTTTCATACAATATACAACTCTGTTTACTAAACCACTTTCAAAAAAAGGAAAACATTCTAAAGGCCACAAGCACCTTCCTATTCCTGCCACATTAACTCTTTGATTTTTTAAGATATATGTTCCATTTTTATTGATTCTTTTAGAATGTCATACATGTATATTATACTTAGATCTTATTCACTTCCCACTTATTCCTTCTAACCATTCCATCTCTCCCATTTCCCCATTCAAATTTCATTTCTTTTATTTTTGGCTATAAAATTTAAATTGAGAATCAAAGGATTCTAATCAGTCAGCTTAATACTGCTGAAGAAGAAAAGGGTATGGATCTCAACTACCTCATTTCAACACTACTGTCATTATGGTAGTAAGTTATTATTTGTTATTATTCTAAAAGGAGACACAGAGTAAGTGAGTAAATAGAGAATCCAGCAAGGCCCCATTCAAGTGTAGTCAATTGATAATTAAAAACTGAGCATATATAATTTTTGGCAAATGCTGCATGAACAGCTGGACAGACCATACAAAAAGAAGAAGAAAGAAAGAGACACAAATATACTTTGCAGAAAATTTACTCATAGTAAATCATAGAAGTAAAATCAAAATATAATATCATATAAAGGTTAGGATATATTCTGTTGTACAAAGTGATGGATTTTATAATGACACAGTTTTGAATAATAATTTATCTGGCATATGTTTATTGTGTATGTGAGGTTTTATAAAGACATTTCCATACACATATGACTCCATTCATATACCCAGCCATACTCCTTCTCACCCACCCAAATATGGTCATGGAATTTGACCATGTTTACTTTCTATTTCCCTCTTGTCACCCTTCCTTTCTTCATAAATCCTACCCTTCCTCTTCTCAAATAGGTCACTATCAAGTATTATGTCATATAGAGACATATACACTAATACACACACATATGTATATATATATATATATATATATATATCAAGTATCTATGTGCATATACATCTAAAACTGAGTACCATATATCATGCATGTGATATTTGCCTTTCTGACTCTAGTTTACACTGCTTGATATGATGCTTTCAGGCTATATTTATTTTCCTCCATGTTGAGTCTGTAATTTCCTTTTAAATATTTTTCCGATTTGCATTTTTAAGCAATGCCAATTCTATGGGTGGTGGTGGGCGCTCTGTTTGCAAGAGCTGATCTGATGATAGGGAGAGTCTGGCCTGTGAATCTAGGAATAATTTCTCATATTCTGAATTCAAAGGAACCAGTTTTGTATCAGAGCTGTCCTGAAGTATGAATTAACAGTAAGAGAAGATTGAGATCCTGATTTGACAGTTGCTGACTGGCCTTCTTCCTTGTGTGTATCTGCCTTCATACTGCACTGCTCAAAGTTAAAGATGCATGGCATGGGATGTGTTAGCCGTTTTTTAAAATTGCTGTTGCAAATACCTGGCCTAAGCAATTTAGAAAGAAGGAACATTACTTTTTGAATATGGTTTCAGAAATTATTCCATGGTTATCTGGGCCCATTCCTTTTTCTGGGCCTTTTGCAAAGCAGAACATCATGGTGGAGTAAAGCTGCTCGATTCATGGCAGCCAGGAAGCAGAGAGGGATGCTGATAGCAATGGCCAGAAGCAGGTACCTAACAAAGTGACTGCACAGTAACCACTTTCTCCCACATGATGTTGCTCTCCATAGTCCTAACACTTCCCAATAGTCCTTTCAAGTTTTAACCAGTCAGTGGATCAAGGCACTGATGAAGACAGAAGTCTCACGATGCACTCACTTTCCAAGATCCCCAACCTAGACAATTCTTGCATTAAGGACAAAACTTATAATACATGAGATTTTTGGTTTTAATTTTTCTTTTCCTTTGTTTTAATTAACATACTTATATATACAGTTGTTTTGCTTGCATGTATGCTTATACTCTACATGATGCCTGATGCCTGCAGAAGCCAGATGAAGGCTTTGGATCCAGAACTGGAGTTACAGACAGCTGTGAGCTGCCATGTGGGTTCTGGGACTGAACATTGGTCCCTCTAGGAGAGCAGCCAGTGCTCTTAGCCAAAATTGAATTATGTCATTATCCTCACAGTGCATGAAGCTTGATCCACTGACTGCTTCATTTAAGTAAAATTAGCCACCTCTCACATCCTCTTCAAAACATCTTATTTCTCAGCTTCACTCAGCTTCTATAACCTTACACCTGAAGCCTTACGCTGTACAAGTTACTTCAAGTGGCTAGTTGCTCACATCAGTGTTTCTGGAAAGTGGTAAGCAATGGAGGCTCTGATGCACCATAATTTGACAAAGATCTCATTGAAAAGTTCTTTATGTAGTTCTTGTCATCTCAGGTATCACTCTGGAAGGACTTTTTTTTAAACCACGTAATAATTTTTGTCCTATTGATTTGTGTTATGATTGCTTTTGTTGCTTAGTGCATGATCCTATCAGAAAATAATCTATCTGTACTTGAAGACAAGGTGCTTTTGCCCTTATTTTATTTTTTTGAAGTAGGAGGGGTTTCAGAAGTGACATGAGGATTTCACATTGCTTCTGCTTGGATTGGGGTCTCATAAGTTTGGAAAATACAGGGGCCATTTCCATGTCAACTGTGTAGCTGGAAGCACGTAATTCTCACCTTCCCTCTATGTAAACACAAGTTAATACTTTTCTTATGCTCTAACATTTGTAAATAAACTTTCCTAGCCTTGACCTTCGGTAGATTGCTGTCTGTCCCTGTGCTGAATCCCAAGCTATGAGCATATTCTGTGCCCCCCCATTAATATTCAGTCATATTCAGTGCTTGCCTCTAAGGGAGTGATTGGTTCCTTATTGTGCATGGGTAGTCTTTATGAGACTTTAAAACTCTAGCTTCTAGAATATATTCAGTTCGTTCTTCCTGCTCACAGCCAGACTTCGCCTTCTAGTCATTATTCTGGATTTGAATTTCCTTTTCAAGCATCTTTTAACAGCTCTTTCTTCTTTTTTTTTTTTTTTTGTTTTATTTTGTTTTTTTTTTTTAACATTCAACATCGGGTGTTTTTGAAATAACTAACTTTCAATGATTTATGTTTGTATGTTTAGAGCAAAGTCACTATTTTCTGCTAAGTTTCCCAGTTCAGAAAAAAAAATATTCAGGCATTGAATTCAGGGTAAGATAGTAGAAATGACAATCAAATCTGCCCTATGAAATAGAAGGATCCAGAGGGTCCTAGAAACCTACAAGAATAACATTATGATGGGCAGATCTGGGCCCAAGGGTCCGGCTCAAACTATGGCACCAGCCAAGGACAATATGTGCAGTAAACTTTGAACCCCTACCCAGATCTATCCAATGGACAGGACATTATCCACAGTTGCGTGGAGGGTGGGGTCTGACTTTCACAGGAACTCTGGTGCCCCATATTTGACCATGTCCCCTGGATGGGGAGGCCTGGTGGCACTCAGAGGAAGGATAGCAGGCTACCAAGAAGAGACTTGATACCCTATGAGCATATAGAGGGGGAAGAGGTCCCCCTCAGTCATAGACATAGGGGAGGGGAGTAAGGGGAAAATGGGAGGGAGAGAGAAATGGTAGGATACAAAGGATGGGATAACAATTGTAATATGAATAAATTAATAAAACATATTTAAAAACAAAAACAAAAACAAATCTGTCCTATGTAGTACAGGACCAAGACATAATAATAAGAAATAGAATCATCGTTCATTTTTTTCTTTTCTTTCTTTTTTATATTTTTATTTCTTAAATAATTTATTCAAATTACATCCTGATTGTTATCCCCTCATTTGTATCTTCTTGTTCCCCTCTCTCTCTTTCACCCTATCCCCCTCCCCTAGACCTGTGACAGAAGAGGACATCTTCCCCCACCATATGATCACAACCTATCAGGTCTCATCCAGATAGCCTGCTTCCTCTTCTTCTGAGTGTCACTAGGTCTCCCCACCAAGGGGAAGTGTCAAATATGGAGCACCCAAGTTTATATCCGAGTCAGTCCCTGCTCTCCACACAGCTACAGGAACGCACTGTCCATTAGCTAGATCTGAATAGGAGTTCTAGGTTTACTGCATGCATTGTCCTTGGTTAGTACAGCAGTTTGTGCAGGAGCCCTGGATCCAGATAAGCCAGCCTTGATGGTCTTCTTGTCATCATTTATTATTATGCTATTGTTGAGACTCTATGCTGTGACACAGGGGATGGCATTATAGTTAATAATATTTCCCAATTTTATTCAATTTACTGGTTTTTTTTTCAAGAAAGATTCTTCTGTCTCTCAGGTTTGTCTTGGCTCACTATGTATCTAAGAATGACTGAATTTATGAGGCTTCTGTATCCACCTCAATGTACTGAAATTACAGACAAGCGTCAAGCATCATGGGCCACTGCACCTAGCTAAATCTGTAGTATTTCAAGTACTAGCTCTGACAACAACCATATGGCCTCAGGAAAGTTACTTTATATTTTTCTTTTCTCTTTTTCAGATGGGGTCAAACTTTCACCATTTCATGTACTTTCATGAAACATTGTGTTTATATATACAAGGCAATTGTAACAAATCTAAGCATATAGTATATACTGATCATTTATGCTTATGGTTCTGTTTCAATATACAATTTCCTCTTTCCTTCTAAGTTTTGCTACTGCTGAAGACCATGTACTGTCATGGTCATGTAATACATTTCCTAGAACAAAGTAGGGCCAAAGAGAGAGGGGGGAGAAAGGGAGGAGGGGGAGAGGGAGGGAGGAAGGGACAGAGAGAGAGAATTACTACGTTATAGAAAAGTCAACACTTAATAAGAAAATGAAATTTGCATAGGTAGAAACTGAGCCCACATCATGTGAGTAGCTAGTGATAGAACAGTACTTTGATTTATTTGACTTTGGGAACCTCTTTAGCCAGCTTCACACTCAGTGATAGGGAGGGTGCTGTTTTAAATATTCTAAATAGTCACATTTTCCTTCTGAACTGTTTACCATAGTTTTGTTTTTATTCTTTTTGCCCATGAAACAAAAGACACTGATCATTCACTATCTTATTCCTCTGTATCTCCAACATCATCTTCCCTCTTGCTTCCCACCAACAGTTTTCCTGTTGTTATTTCACAGAATAACACTTTCTTTCCTTCTCTCTCCTTCAACCTTAAAATTCGAGGATTTTTCATAATCAACTGTTTCAATGCTTTTGGGGAGGACAAAGTTTGAACTTCTTCCCTTAATCATGTGTCTCCCTTTACAGTGAGCAGTTTCCTTTTCTGAGGTAGCAATTTCAACATTGCTGTATGTCTTCCATACAGTTCTTCCGCCTACAGGAATCATTCTATTGTTAATCAGGTGCTTAGATGTAAAAAAAACTAAAGTAAAATATGGGCTAGAGATATATTTGTGGCGGTAGAGTGCTTGCTTAGCATGCACGGGACTCTTGAGTTCCGTCCCCATCACTGAGTTTATTCAGTAATGAACAGCAGCACACCAGAGCAAATTTGTAATCCATCAACTCAGATGGTTGAGTTAGAAGGATGAGAAATTCAAGATATTTCTCAGCTACATAGAGAGTTCAAGACCAACCTGGTTTATTTGGGACCACAACTTAAAAAAAACTTAAATAGTGTATTAGATTGTGAGTCAGGTGACTGTCTGATGTGAGTGTCCCAGGATCTTCTGAGGCTTATCAATGATAGGATGCTGTGGGCATTTTATTGCAAGAAGAGTTTCTGTTTTTCTCTGGAAGAGGAAAGTAGGCACTATCCTTAGAAGTCTGCAGGTGGGGAGAATGCAACTACAGCATTGATCTTATCTCCCTCAGAAGTTTGTAGCATCACATCATATGGCCTGGTGTTGTCACTATCTAAGTAAGGAAAAGGAGAAATTCTATCAGGAGAAAGAAACCCAAATAGTCATATACTGTGTTCCTGATGTTGTGGATACTCTGCGTCCACCATAATTTCTATGTTAAAGCCCTAACCCACAACTAAAAATAACTATACAAGACCATCAGGATAAAACACCTAGCCCAGTCTCACATGGGCCTTTATGAAAGAAAATCTAGTTACAGAAGGAAAACTAAGGTTGTGCGTGAAAGGGAGACCATATGTGGCCATGGAAGTAAGGTATCCACCCTCTGGCCAAGAAAAGACACTTTTAGAAACTCTGATTCTGCCCATATCCTAACCTTGGATTTCTAACCTCCAGAAAATAAGCAAATAATTTTCTGTTGTCAAAGCTACCTGTCTATGGAATTATGTTACGGCAGTTCTATCAATCCAGTACAAGCATTATTGTTCACCCAAGTATTTGTCAAAACAATCATGTATCCATCAGATATGATGATCTCATTCTAAGGGTCTTAAGTAATCTCTCAATGTTAACTTGCTCTAATACCAGGGCTAAATTTCAAAGGAAGAAACCAAGAGAACAATACAAATATTCAAAAAAAACCCTAAAATGTAATTCTTTGAAAGAAAATCACCAAGATAGATGAACCTTTAGCCAAACTAACTGAAAAGCAGAGAGATAATTAATTAAATCCAAATTAATAAAATCAGAAATGAAAAGGGGTACATAACAACACACATAGAAGAAATTCAGAGAATAATTGGATTGTATTTTAAATACCTATACTCAAAAAAACCTAGGAAAATCTAAATGAAATGGATGATTTTCTAGACAGATTCCACCTACAAAAATTAAATCAAGATCAGGCTAACAATCTAAATAGTCTGAGGGCCCCCCCCACAAATACAAGCAGTTATTAAAAGTCTCCCAACCAAAAAAAAAAAAAAAGCCCAGGGCCAGATGGTTTCAGCACAGAATTCAAAGACTTTTTAAAAAGAGCAAATATCAAGACTCCTCAAACTATTGCATGAAATAGAAACTGAGGGAACATCACCAAACTCATTCTATGAAGCTACAGTCACCTTGATAGCTAAATCACACAAAGAATCAACAAAGAAAGAAAGTTTCATAACAATATCCTTCATGAACATCGATGAAAAATACTCAATAAAATACTTACAAACTGAATCCAAGAACATATCAAAAGCATTATCCACCATGACCAACTAGGTTTCATCCCATGGATTCAGGGATGGTTCAACATACAAAAATACTTCAATGTAATCCACCATATAAACAAATTGAAAGAAAACAATCAGATGATCATCTCATTA
>OU015746.1:112071545-112088982 GCA_907169655.1 Acomys percivali | reverse complement strand
AAAAAAAAAAAAAAAGAACAAACACTGAGAAACAACAAGATAGAGCCAATGATTACTGAGTCCAAATCTAGAAACAAGCACCACACAATGTGCTTGCTTCATCCATCCTGTAAGACACCACCAACCCTATTTAATAGGTGAAGTTATCGGGATCCTGACGTTAAAGGGACTGACAAAAGGGATTTAGCTGGTAAAGTGTACAGTCAGATTCAAGTGTGTCAGTCTCTGAAAGACAAAAAACAACAACAAAAACATCAGTTTAACCTCATGTCAAGGTCTGACCATGCCTATCTTGCCTTCCCTTTTCATCTTCTTTGGTGACTTTCTTAGTTTCTTCTCCATCCACCCAAGCTTGTTTATGCATAGTGCCATAGAGGTTGTACTTGTTGACTCTACATGTGAGATTCTAAAACAGCCAAATCCTGGGAACCCCAGCTTTTGATGCATAGTTAGAACTCAACATTGTGGGTACCTGACCATCAAATGGCAAGGATCATTGACTTTCTTGTACTCGGTGTCTTTGTCACGTAAACATGTGAATTTTGATTTATTTATTGCACAACACATTGGTTTGTTAAATTACATTTCCAGTCATTGCTCCCAAAATATATAGGACAGTTAAGGGACCATATGCTTCTAAGCAGTATAAAATTGTCTAAGGAAGATTAACTCATTTCCTTTAATTCAATTATATATACAAATTTATATTTTATCTGTACTTGTTGATTTTACTTATGACAAGCAATGTGAGGCCCTTTCTTTTCCAAGAGTTTTCTTGGAAGTACTGTGAAGCCATGAGATGCAAGGTTAATAGGAGTCAGCAGGTCACATGCGTCATTGACTGTCCAGTGAAAAGAAATATGATTAAGATTTTAAGCAAATAGGCTGCCAGAAAGGAATATAAATTGCTTTTAATATCATAACCTCAGTTCCATTGAAGAGTCTGAATGGATGCCAGGCACGTTAACAATGCTGTTAATTTCAAAGAGTGGCTGTTTCTTAAACAGCTTTTGGAGCTAAAATGTAGGTCAGTGTTGGCAAATGATGTTAAAGAGTGTGCCATAGTTTCAAAGTGGGCCATGGCCTGAGGTCACCACAAACAGAAGAGTACCACACTTTTTGCCTCACTTTGCATCTAGATCTAGGTTGGTCACAACATCCAACATCAGACTAAATACCTACAAGTCCATATACAACCCTATCTCTGAAATACACATCAAATCTTCCTCAAATCTGCATCTACTTGTCCCTGGTTCTCCTGAATGACATCACCACTTTGTTTTGCCTTGCCTTCAAGTCTTGCTTTTCATAAATTGTGGGTAGAGCATCCTTACGATTAAGTAGGAGTTTGGCAAACATCAATAATTCATCACATGCACTATCATGTGTTCTTGTCCCATTTCAAAGTACAGGCTATATTTGTAGTAAGAGAGAGAGTGATCCAGTTGTTTCATTGAGTCTAACAAACCACATCAAAATTTATTAACTTGAAATAACAATATTTACTTTGCTCAGAATAGTTTAGAAGGTTGGGAAATGGCCTGCAGCCTAATTGTGATCACTTAGCATTGGCTGAGCCACTCTGAGTCATTGACAGAATCTATACATGTCATCATCTGGGTTTCACAGTAAGGTGAAGATAGGTGGATGGTTCTGGAGGGACTATTGGACCATATTTCCTAAAGTTGTTAACTTTATAGTATAGAGTAGAGGAGTGAACAAGTGCAAATGCTCACTGAATAATCAAGCGAGAGTGTAAGGGAACATCTTGTTTATGAGCAGTCTCCAACAGTGCTTGTGGTGGGAATGATGACCTCAATTAAAGAAGTTAAGACTGATTCCTAGAAGAAACTCTACCTCTGCTATGTATTAGGTGGCATTTGTATCATTTGTTGGTTTGTTCTTCATGAGAGTTTATACAGGGAGTTGAATGCAGGGAGTTCAGTCCTGCTGTTTTCATCATTGAAATACCCAAAGGCTAAAAGTGATTATTACAACACTGGATAAAGAAGAGTCACCAGAAGACTTCAAATCTGGTGGAAGAACCTCATAGGCATTGCCCCAGCCATTGTGCTTCCCCATGAACATACCTGCTAAACCTGAATCACATCTGCAGGTTGCTTATGGATCTATGTCCAAAACTGGGATTTGTACCTAAGGTTCAAGTTACTCATGAGTAGATTAAAATGAGTTAATTATCAATCTACATGCTCTTTTTGATTATGTTAGTTTTTAGTTCAAACCTTTCTTAACAGAAAGAAAAGATTTGTGTGAACAATGACCCTATTTAACTATCTTGTCTCTCTACTAAGCTCATGGTTATTAGCTGTTGAGACACATTCCAAGTTCAGAATATTGTCTATCCATCCCTAGTGGGTAGTCATGTACCCAATCTTGCTCCTCTCTAATGTTGATGGAGCCTCAGGATCCAGCTAGACCAATTCATACTCTCTCTAAGTCTTGAGAGTTAAGCTGAGTGAGACATTATGTTTCTATGTTTGGTTAACACTAGTATTTAAATTGCCAAAATGTGCCTGAGTGATTTCGACATGGTCACTGTGCTTCCTTGTGAAGATGTCTATTGTACCTAAGTCATTTATCCAGGTCGATTGAAGATATGAATGTGTACCTGCCACTATTGTAATCATGTAACTTTGAAGCTAGAGAACTTAGTTGACAGAGAAAAGGAAACCTGCATTCAGAGAAACCAGTATCACTTTCAGTATTGCATTTCTACTTGGATTTCAAGAGATGATACCCTCTCTTTTTATAATAAATGTTTCTAGTGATGCTTATTAAAGTAGGACAATATTTATTCAGCTGCAAGAGTTCTGTTAAATAGGTGATTTTTAACTAATAGATCATCAGACTTTAAAAAATGAATATATTTTAAAAATCTAAAAAAAATATTCTATATTACTATGAGTGTTGCTTATGCATAAATGTTTTATAAGCGTGTGCTCTTCCTTCTCTCAGAGATCTATTATCTTCCAGGAAGAGCATCAAGGCTGGTTGGCTCTTTCTTTTGTACAGTTCGCCATGGGACCCATGGAGAGAAATATACTTTATTTCATTTTGTTTCATAACTGACCTTCAATATATGTAAGATTTTTAATGTTTATCTGTTGGATTTGTCTTCTTGTAATTTGTAAAAAAAAAAAAATCACTTCAGTGGATTTCTTTCTCTAAATATAGGAAGAAAAGACAACACTGTCCTAGTTTCTACCAATATGTAGTAGGGTCTTCCAGCGTGCTTCACTTGCAAAGAGAAAAAGTGCTTTGTCATCTTCCCTTTGCTGAAAAAAATAAAAAATAAAAAAATAAAAAATAAAAAAAAAGTGCTTTTGTAGTCGCCCCAGACAGTAACAGAGGAAATGACACATTCTGAGCAGACTTGCCTTCTAAAGCCCCCAAACCACATTTCTGTGATGGATATTGATCTCCTAGCCAGCCATTGCAGATTCACCAGGGAATCAATGTGGTTGAACTTACAATGACCTCCGGAGAACCATGTTTAGTGGCTTGAATGCCTTCAGGCTCTTGTCTGAGATATTCAAACAGATAGAGACAAGATTTTTAGAAGTTCTTTTCTGGACATATATGTTTAGTCAGAAGAATATAGCTGGACCCTGGGCCTCATGGCATGGTAAAGTCTCTTAAGATTTGACATTTTGTGGAATAATTTCAGCAGAACAAGGAGAACCTGCCATGAATAATGACCTTAATAAACCATAAAAATGATCGACTGTTTAAAACGTGTCAAACCATATATATCACATATGAGCAAAGGGATTCTTGCCATTTTCACATTATTGTTGGGCAACCTGCAGCTCAAGGAAGCTACTCCTGTACATCAGAACTGGGGCTTGACACAGCAAGTGTGATGCTGATGTTCAGAGTTTAAAAGCTCACCATCAACCATTCCCTTATTTCTCCTTAAGGCAAATTCCCATTTCCAAGACTGAAGGATAACACAGGCTGTCAGAGAATGGAATGTAATATAAAGAACAGAAAGGAGACCTGGCATAAAAATAAGAAATGGACAATTGTGTCTGCCAGCTGGTAAGAAGCACTGAAGAAGTTTTCTGTGTTAAGAAACATGGAATACTTTGACACTCCAGAGGAATAGGCATTTGGAGGCAAAGATTTAGAATTTATCTAGCAAACAGAACTCAAGAAAGTCCATATAGATAAAGTGAGCTTTTGCTTGACATAGTCAACTGTTGGTAATGCCAGCTCTGTACCCCAACAATTGAATGAAATGCTTACAATAGCCCTATTAAAACATTTACCCAAGAATTTTACCGATTTTTTACTGGAAGCAGTTTCAGAGCTCTACTACATCAGAAAATAAATCAGCTCAACTCCTCCTACATAATGAAGATTCTATTGTGGGTGGAGTGTTTTTATTTAAGTCTAGCTTTCTTTTTCCAAACAGCATCTTCCTGAAGCACAATAGCAAGGATGCTTCAGAAGGCTGCCTAAGGTTTGGATTGCAGATAACCCTCTCATTAGAAACTCCCTGCTTTTCTGCTGTATTTAAGGGGCAGCAACTAAAAACAAATCTAGAACCTTCATGTTTGAGACCTAGAAAGAAAGTCCCTAGAGAAGAAAGGATGAGGCAAGATATCTGCCGTTGGTGTCCCTGCCTTCCTTTTAGAAGGCTATGTCTCCAATTAGTGGCTGTCTTCTATGTGTCTGCTAGGTGGCCACTGCATTCCCTGCCCTTTGGTTCCTGGATGCATTGATTTTCCTAGAGAGTAGGGACTGGAGAAAAGATGCAGCAGATAAGGCGGCCTGAAGTCTTCACAAGATTTCTTAAGTCTTAAAAGTCATAGGAATTGGAGAGTGGGCATAGAGATCCACCTCATGGTTCATCATGTGATGCTTTTATGCGCCTCATTTAGCACTCAGTCACCCCAAGCACATCATCTGAAATAATCTCCTTCTGTCTCTCAAGGGGAATACACTCAAGCTGAAATCACATGCACTTCCTGTGTTCCTTCCTTCCAGATTCTGGCCCCACTTGTATACTCAGCACTCCTAAGAGCATATAAACTTTAAAAAAAAAAAAAAGAGCATTTTCATTTTTTAAAATTCCATGTTTTCATGCACTTGTGTATATGCTGTGACATTTCCTCATGTGCATAACGTGTACTGATCTGATCATGATCATTTGTATAGCCATGACCTCAATTATTTATCTTTTATTTTATTAAGAACATTCAAATACCTCACTGTTGATTACTATGTGCAAAATGTTCCTGGGGACGATAGAGCACATACTGTGTTGTGCAATTGCACTCCTATACTCATCAATCATTCCTCTATCCAAACTTTCCCAATCTTACAACCAGGAGAACATTCCAGCCTTGATGCCCATATGAGCCCCGAAGCCTACCGGAGTCACAGATACTTTGAACAAATTCTCTTTCCAAGTGTGATTTGTCATCTGCGTTGGTGGTATAGTGGTGAGCATAGCTGCCTTCCAAGTGTGATTTGTCTCACACTCAGGAGGCATAGACCTTCTCACGCAGAACCACTTTGAAATGAGAGATCATTATTGTGTCCACTTTGTAAATCAATACACCAAGGAATCAACAGATGAAAATATTTCCCTCAAACCACAGGACTTACAATGGATGAAGCTGGGATCCAAATCCAGATGAATTTGAGTGCTAAGCCACAGGGACTCTCTAGTGACTCTGCCATTGCAGGTTTCCAATTCACATCTTAAGTTTCACAAAAACAAACAATCTGTCATAACCAACTCCAGAACCGCTGTGCTATGTCTTGAGCCAGACAACTTTTATTTATTAAGATCTCCTGGTAAACCCACTTAGGATCACTATTTATTACTGTTCCTACTCGGAAATAAGACAGCCAGAGTAACATGAAAAATGAGTGAAGAGGCCTATCACTGTGTTCTATCTTCCATGCCCAAAGACTTGCACACACCGTTGTCTATTCTTCTTAGGATTGTGGAACAGACCATGAAACTTGGCGAGGTTTTCAGTTTTCCATGATTTTATAAGCTATAGTGGCCTGTTGAACACAAATGAGTGAGCAGTAAATGGATGTGTGCTGTGGGTGTGATGCCTGTGCTAATAGAATTCCCACTGAGAAAATCAAAATGAGGAGAATGTAGAACTTGAGTCACAAAGACAAGGGTCTTGTGACCCCACCTGCTTGACTTTACAGTATCTGATAATGCCCACTGCTTCTTAGAGCACATGATAACTGTGGATTGAGGCATCTTGGAGAATGTCTTGTTCTCCTAAGGTCTTCCCAGTTACTGCTGATGTCCCATGAACCTACACAAGTCTTCCCCGAAGTTCAGCCTACCTGCCTTTTTAGGTCAACATGAATACTTTAATTTCTGTCCTTCGTGGCATAAATTTTTCATCAAATTTTCCCTTTTATTATTAATTCATTCATATTACATCTCAATAGTTATCCCATCCCTTGTATCCTCCCATTCCTCCCTCCCTCCTGGTTTCCCCCTCCTCCCCTCCCCTAGGACTGTGACTGAGGGGGACCTCCTCCCCATGTATATGCTCATAGGGTATCAAGTCTCTTCTTGGTAGGCTGCTATCCTTCCTGAGGGCTACCAGGCCTCCCACTTAAGGGGACGTGGTCAAATATGGGGCAGCAGACTTAATGTGAAAGTGAGTCCCCACTCTCCACTCAACTGTGGGGAATGTCTTGTCCATTGGCTAGATCTAGGTTGGGGTTCAATGTTTACTGCACCACCACCTTCTGAGATTTGTCATTTATTCTGGGGAAGGAAGGACTCCCCTCCTCTCTGAATAATTTACCACTGGATTCCTGGGCTTGGCTGTTGACCAGGACACTATAGCTACCTCTGTTGCTGCTGAACCCTGCCATATCACTTGGTGCTCATCTGCAAAGGCAAGCCACTGACAGCTGAAGAAGCAGCCACCGGACCTGTGCTTCATGTATCAGCCCAGCTGCCCACAAGCTTATAGCTGACTGGCCTCTTTCTACCTCCCTCTCACTGCAGGAATGCTGATGATACAGATGCAGGTAACAAAATCCAGCTTTTATATGGCCTCCAGGAGTCAAACTGCACCAGGCTTTAACATCGAACCTCTTTAACCAGTGAGTCAGCTCCTAAACCTGGTGTTTCCTATTATTATAGTATTATACCTGAGATACGTTTTTTCTACATAAGTTAAATTAGGGTAATTTATTTAGCTCATCTTTCTGGAGATTAGAAGGTGAGGTGCTTTCAGTGGCATGGTTCTGGCAAAAAAAAAAGATAACATTATAATGGGCACCTGGGTGAGAGGGAGAGATCACATCTCAAAACAAGAAGCTAGGGCTTCCGTAATCTCTATGAGAACACACCATCAACTGGCCTGAGTCCCTTCTCCTGACAGGCTTTATTCCCCAAAATTGCCACAGTGAAAACCAAACACATGGATTCAAGGCCACACACTTATACTAAAGCCAAACCGTAGTGATAATTTTCCTCTTGTTCTTCCTTCTGCTTAAAATTATCCTTCTCTCACCTCTGCTTGGCCAGGCCTTCTATGCCTAGGATTTGTCATCAGAATCAGTGGAGAATAAAGCATTCTGATGAGAATTTCTGTTGGGAGGGAGGAGTATCCACTGTCAAACTCTAAGAAAAAGAAACAGCAAACAAGAGCTTGTAAGAGCTTATTCACTTCCAATGGTTGGTGCAAATTTTGCAACCATTTGTTTAGAATATCGCAGATTCCTGGGGCATCAATAACAACATTTCTCTGATTCACAAGCAGCAACAACAGCGTCCTGGTTCATTTGTGATCCTCCTTTGTCTAGTGCCTGTGTTCAAATTCCCTTACACCCAGAGGGCATTTATAAATACTATCTTACTCAAGCACTGAGAGAGTGATGAGGACTGATTACTTGATGTTTGACTCTTATGATGGGAATAAGAATATGAGGCTCAAAGTAAACCATTCTCATTCTCATTTAGAGATGAAAATATACTGCCCTAAGTGTGCCACTTTGTCACAAGGATTGTTTTGACCAGAAGGCTTTTGAGATTTATCAATCATGGGAAGAAGCCTCCTAGAGCTCCCCTTATCTGACACAAAACAGAAACTTCCAAGGAATGAGAATGCTCATAAATCCTCTCTGCCAGGGGAGTTTTACAGCCATGAAGATGATAGAAAGTCTTTCAGAAGATGGCTCTGGCCAACAATTCTTACTCCACTGGTTTCCTATATATTTAGCATCCGAGAGTTTGCTACTGTGGAGATCTCACAACCTTTTCCTTAGTCTTATCACTTCTTCCCAGATTCCCTGTTCTCCATCAAAGTGTCTCATAAGCCTACATTCTAGTACTCCTTTGACTCCTCATTGCTGAGTTTCTGTCGTGTTTGCTGCACATGCCAATAAATTATTTCTAATTGTTAATCTATCTTTTCTTGGTATAATTTTCATGTTCCTATCTAGGGAATAAAATAAAGTAGAAAAGATTTTTTAATTCCTTCCGCTAGCCATGCATGGTAGCGTACATCTTTAATCCCAGAACTCAGAGAGGCAAAGGCAAGAAGATCACTTGAGTTCGAAGCTAGACTGGTCGACCAAGTGAGTCCAGGGCAGCCAAGTCTTCACAGAGAAACCCTGTCTCAAACGACAAAACAAAATAAAAGAATTCCTTCCCCTGAAATACAACCACTTAAATATAATTACTATACATTCTTTCACGAAATAATTATTGTAGCACATTCTCTTCTTTTGCTTTAGATTAAAAGTTAAAGACATTGAATAGTTTATGGTACAACAGTTAGAGGTAACTAAAATATGTAAGATGTGATATGTCTACACAAAGACTTCTGGAAAGACTGCATTTGGGCAGAAGGATATCTGAGTAGGCTCTCCAGGATTTGATTACTTCTCATTGTTGTGTATTATATCTTAATGCAGGAATACTTGGGGAATGATTATAACCACATTATTTCTGTTAAATAAATCATATTTTATTATATAGAAAGGAGGCTTTGTCACAAGAGATGGTAAAAGGAATATTGTACTACAGAGATAGCTCCTACAAAGAGATCTAGAAGCACCTCAAAGTTTAGACAACACAAAGCTTTGTTTTATCAGGGAGAAGTAAGATAGCAAGACACTAGATAAATGGGTGGAGTTGGCAGATGGCACCAGAAAGGTTTGTTCTAAAGTCACCTGTTCTCAGAAAAGCACAAAAGAAAGGGCTCTGTGCAGGCTCCAGGTGATGGATACATCAATGTTGGAAGGGTATAAAATGAATGAAGTTCACAGTTTAAGTCATGCTACAGCAGGCATTTTGCCTGTGCTTACTGGTAGATACAAACAAGCTAGCTAGTCATTGGTGAGGAAATGGATAGGTCTTCAGTGTTCTCTGAAGTGTGGGCCCTGGCGTGTGGCTCTATCAGAAGGTGGTAGAATATTTGAGAGATGGTGTCTAGTGAAAGAAAGTTAGGTCAATGGAAGTCTAGTGTTGAAATCAACTATAGGCCCAGACTCTTCCTCTCCTTTTCTCTCTTGCCTTCTGGTCTCCACAAAGGAAACATTCTCTCTATCGTGTGTTTTTTAGCCACGGCAACTGCCTCTCCACAGGTACGAAGTAATGTAACCTTGTGATGAAGAACTGACTCTCTCTCCTTCGAAGCTGATTCTCTCAGACACTTTGTTACAGTGATGAAAGGGGATTCACATGAGGACCTGGAACCTTGCCATTCCATGTCATTAGCAAGTAGAGCAGTGCACCTGAGATTTCCATCTAAGACACTTGGGAGAGGATAGTCTTTTCAGTAGCCACATTTTGAAACACAAACTCTAGGTGTGTGTGTGTGGGGGGGGGAAATGACGTTTTTACAGTTTCAAAGTGCATGTTCTTGATAAGATGTAACATTAACTCTTGCTGTCTCCATGAGGTTTACAATCCTTTTCCTTATAAGAAAATTAGGGTGACAGCAATTGGACCAGGTGGCTGGTAGGCAAGTGTAGAGAAACTAATATGGTACTAAGCACACTGTAAGACTCATAATAGTAGCCATTGTTATTGTTCTGATTAATTTTGTTATTGTTATTGCATCTTGGGTTTTGCTTTTATTAAAGCTATTTTTATTATCTACTTTAAAATTAAATGCAAATAACCAAGCCTACAGCAGAACATTTAGTGAAGAAATGAGCATGTGATTAATTTTAATGTGACCCCGCTAACTATGAACTATTTGGCCAAACAAAGAACCCATCAGATCTCATTACAGTGACTTTCTAACAGGATTTCCTTTCATGCATTGCCTGGCCCCATGCAAGGTGCCATTCACAGTTAAAGAGAACATGCTTCTGGAGTTCAGTGGGTACAAGCTCATTTGTGGATCCCTGTGTAGATCCGCTATCTATAGATGATATTACTGTATCTCATTGTGTGCTCATCCTCCTGCTGTTGTGACCACAATGGCTTTTCCTATGATCACTCAGATCCACACAGGTGTGCTTACCTTAACACTGGAGCAAAGCTTCTCCCAGCAAATTAATAGGTGTAGGAAGGATTCCCTTGAGTGTTTTTAAGCGAATCCTAAATATTTCATAGACTCGCCTACATTCTTAATTATATCTACATTCAGAGAGGTTTCCTAGCTAGGCATACATTCTATGCTGTTCTTATATAAATGTTTAAACATCTTGGCTCCTCTGTTTGCTTGAGAAATAGACTTTGTTTGAATGGCTCACCCAAAGTGGAGACTCAATAGAAATGTCTGCACCTTACAAGTTGATCTATGCATATAAATATATGAATCATCATTATTTCTGAAGCTAATTTAACAAAAAAGAAGATTCTTTTGCCTGAACTGCTTGCCAACGTTGCATATACTATTCTTTTCTAGGGTTTTGAAGTGAAAGAGGCACAAAGGAGACTCTTGATTTTTACTATTTTCCCCAAGTGGAATAATAATCTACTCAATTGAACCATACTGGGTTTATTTTTCTTTAAATAAATGGGAATAATGAGCCACGTGTGGACCACAACTTTCTAGGGCTTGGAAAGTATAAGTTAAGATGATTGCCTTGGGTTCAAGGCCAGCATAATCTACATAATGGGGCCCAGGCTAGCATTGGCTCCATAGGTAGATCCTGTCTTAAAATAAAGAGTAATGAAGACACTATCAGTAATTTTCAGCAACCACTACTCTGTTCCCAGTTTCTATAAGGTTCTCATCTCAGGAGTATAACATAAGTGGAATTATATAGAAAATATAATAAAACATTTTAATTAAATCAATTACAACTGATTTACAAAGAGCTTTCTCTATTTTGTGCAAACAATGTAAATTAGTTCTATTAGTGCTATATTGAGTATATATGTGTAAACATTACCAAGTGCATTAATATATCCTTTACCTCTAATAATTTTATTGCTTCCTTTATTATTAATTATTATTATTTGGATAGTGTATGATCTATCCTCTATACAAATTTTATAATGTAATGCAGGATCTCAATTTTAGGCAATATCTACACATCTCTAAAACACACTCTGTGGGATATGTGGACCATGCCACCAGGGGAACTGGCATGGAACTGGCGAGATAGAGCATGTTCAAACCACAGAATTCTTATTGAGAAATCTCATCCTGAGACTGGCATGAGTGCAACTGCTCCCTCTCTGATTCCATGCCTCCCTTGGAGCACGTTGTCTGGTGACCTACAGCAACAAAGTCACAGCCTTGCAATTTAGCACCTGGAATTCCTCCTCATGCAAATAGAGCATTGCTGGCATCTTAGTCTCAACCCATGGAATGCATTCGTCCCCAAATATACTTCCCACTGGCCAAAGTGTATCTAGTGGCTGTTTTCACTGAGCTGTAGCACTCAGATGACTGCTTTGGAGAGGAACTTCCCTCTCAGGATAGTCACCATTGGACCCTCAGATTCACGTGCCTGGCTAGGTTCCCACTGCTGCCAAGCCTAGCATTGGAGCCTGAGTTCCCGCTACCACCTGGCCTGGCACCAGCTGCTGAGCTGCTCTCACCCACGCCACTTCAATTGCCTACCTAGCAAAAGAGCATTATGATAGGCAGATCTGGGCCCAGGGGTCCTGCTCAAACTATGGCACAGGCCAAGGACAATACGTGCAGTAAACTTCGAACCCCTACCCAGATCTAGCCAATAGACAGGACATTATCCACAGTTGAGTGGAGAGTGGGGACTGACTTTCACATGAACTCTGGTGCCCTATATTTGACCATGTCCCCTGGGTGGGGAGACCTGGTGTCACTCAGAGGAAGGTTAGCAGCTACCAAGAAGAGGTGTGATACCCTATGAGCATATACAGGGGGAGGAGGTCCCCCTCAGTCACAGACATAGGGGAGGTGAGTAAGGGGAAAATGGGGGGATACAAGGGATGGGATAAAAATTGAGATGTAATATGAATAAACTAATAAAATATGTGTATTTTTAAAAGAGCTGAAACACTTAAGCCTGCAGAGAAGGTCTTCTCTCTCACACTCGAAGCCAGACTAGAATTCTATAGAATCCACTGGGTCTGGTTCCAGACTTTGCTTCATCCTTTCAGGCTTAGTGTCCAGTGATGTCTTGACACCCCGGGGCGAAGCAAACCGTGGAACCATGGTTCTGGGTATGGGTGACTGTTTTCGCCCATACCTCCCCATTTCTCTTCCCTTGACTTTTTGCAGTCACCATTCTTCATTGTACTTATATGGGTTCCACTGTTTTATATGCCACATATAAATGGGGTCCTATTATATTTGTCCTCTCTATCTGTCTTATTTAACTTAATAAAATGTCTTTCAAGCATGTCTCCAAACATGATTCATATTGTAAACAGAAGTACTTCTTTGTAGTGCCACATAGCTCTCCATGATATGTTTGGACCAAGCTTTACCCACTTATCTATCATTTAATGATTGGGTTGTTTTTACATCTCAGTTATTACATATGGTACTACAGTGATCACAGAAAGCAGATATCTCATGGATATCTTAATTTCAATGTTTCTGGAGAGTTAGACTAACTGAGTATAGATTAAATATTGGTCGGTACACACCAAGCACATAGAAGATCCTTGTATTAGCTTCTATTTTGTTAATGAAAAGTGAACAACATGAAAAACAAGAGGCTAAGGAGGTGTTGGAAGAAAAAGAGTTGACATACAACCAGACTGAGTAATGTGCGTCTTTTAAATATACTTGTCAGGATCACAGCTCAGATCTATTATATCACAGTCATTAGGGCATGCACATAGGTACCACATTTTTGTGAGAGCTGTGTGGCTATATTAATGCATGAGCAAGTGTGGAAAGCACCCATGATGGTATGCCTCCAATAGTTTTATTATAAAGCACCAGCTGCTGTGGTACTCATAGGGTGTTTAATCCATCAGCTGGCAATAAAAAACATAATTATTCATGTTTCCTTTTTCCCCCATCATTCTGGTATGAGTCCTATCTTACTCTGAGCTGAAAATGCTTTGTAGTCATTGTAGTAATTATATGGGTCTGTAAAACAGGTTGGCCAGCCTCTGCCCTAGAGTGTCTGATGAAAGATGGTTAGAGTTACTCCTAGATATTTTATATTGTTTATGGCTATTGTGAAGGGAGTAGTTTTCTTAATTTCTTCCTCTGCCTGTTTGTCATTTGTATATAGGAAAGCTACTGATTTTTTTGAGTTTATTTTGTATCCTGCCAATTTGCTGAAGGTGTTTATCAGCTGGAGGAGTTCTCTGGTGGAATTTTGGGGGTCACTTATATACACTATCATATCATCTGCAAATAGGGATAATTCTTCCTTTCCCATTTGGATCCCCTTGATCGCCTTTTGATGTCTTATTGCTCTGGCTAGAATTTCAAGAACTATATTGAAGAGATATGGGGACAGAGGGCAGCCTTGTCTGGTTGCCGATTTTAGAGGGATTTCCTTGAGTATCTCTCCATTTAATTTAATGTTGGCTGTTGGTTTGCTATATATAGCTTTTATTATATTTAGATAAGTGCCTTGTATTCCCGATCTCTCCAGAACTTTAAACATAAATGGGTGTTGGATTTTGTCAAATGCTTTTTCTGCATCTAAAGCGATGATCATGTGGTTTTTCTCTTTCAGTTTGTTTATATGATGGATTACATTGATGGATTTCTGTATGTTAAACCATCCCTGCATGCCTGGAATGAATCCTACCTGGCCATGGTGAATGATGTCTTGGATATGCTGTTGTATTCGCTTTGCGAGTATTTTGTTGAGTATTTTTGCATCAATGTTCATAAGAGAAATTGGTCTGAAATTCTCTTTTTTTGTTGGGTCTTTGTGAGGTTTAGGTATCAATGTGACTGTGGCCTCATAGAAGGAATTTGGTAATATTCCGTCAGAATGGCTAAGATCAAAAACTCAAATGACACCACATGTTGGCAAGGATGTGGAGAGAGAGGAACACTCCTTCATTGCTGGTGGGAATGCAAACTAATACAACTATTTTGGAAATTTTTCTCAGAAAAATGGGAATAGGGCTTCCTCAAGACCCAGCTATCCCACTCCTTGGAATATACCCAGAAAATGTCCTACCACACAACAGGGATATATGCTCAACCATGTTCATAGCTGCTTTATACATAATACCTAGAACATGGAAACAGCCTAAGTGTCCCTCAGTAGAAGAATGGACTAAGAAACTGTGGTACATTTACACTATGGAATACTACTCAGCTATTAAAAACAAGGAATTCCCAAAATTTGTGGACAAATGGATTGATCTAGAAATTATCATAATGAGTGAGTTCACCCAGAAGCAAAAAGAGACAAACAGTATATACTCACTTATATCAAAACACTAGTCCAAGGAATACGTACCATGAAAAACTTTCTTACCAAGAAAGTGGGTCAGAGGAGAGAACATCCTATTGAGACTTTAGGCGAGAGTAGCATGGAAGAATGGGGAAATAGTAGGATCCACAGGGTCCTGGAAACCTACAAAAAGAACTTTATGACAGGCAGATCTGGGTCGTAGGGTCCTCCTCAAACTAAGGCACCAGCCAAGGAGAATATAGGCAGTAAACTTCGAACCCCTACCAACACCTAGCCAATGAACATGATATTCTCCACCGTTGAGTGGAGAGTGAGATCTGACTCTCACACAAACTCTGGTGCCCCTTTTCTGACCACGTCCCCTGGATGGGGAGGCCTGGCGGCACTCAGAGGAAGGATAGCAAGTTACCAAGAAGAGACTTGATATTCTAAGAGCATATATAGGAGGAGGAGGTCTCCCTCAATCACAGACATAGGGGAGGGGAGAAGGGGGGAAGTGGGAGGGAGGGAAGAATGGGAGGAAACAGGGGAAGGGCTAACAATCTAGATGTAATATGAATAAATTAATAAAAATGTAATTAAAAAAGAAGAAAAAGATGGAATTAGAAATTTGCATTTCTAAAAAGTTCCCACATGAGTCTGATGATGTCCAGACCAGCTTTAAGAAGCATGGCTGCAGTTGTAGGGGAGCTGAGCTTAACTAGATTCCTTTCTCAAGTGATTTACAACATAATGTTAGAAAACTGCTGTAAGTATTAACAAAAGTAGCTGCTTAATCTTTCTCCTGGATGCCTTTAAGAATAGTAGTATCTTTGTCTTCAAGCCACGGTGGCATCAAACTCTTCTTTTTATTTTTCTTCCTAAAAATTGATTCATCTAGCTCTGCTCATATTCTGTCTAGCTCACTAAACTACATAATTTCCACACAGCTTAGTAGAAAATGGAAATGAATGTTTCTCACTAAACAAGTTGAAGCAAATTTTCAGACTTTGAAGGAAAACATGCTGTTACCTCCTATAGGTTTTGTAATGCTAGACCTGGCAAGATTTCATCTTCAAGAATTTAGCATATGCACTCACACAACACTGGTTAAGAGGATACCCAGTATCTTTGCCAAAAGGATATGAAACTTGGAGATAAAAATGTAGGAGTCACAATCTTTTAATATCAGAGTCAATGACTAGTCAAGAATGAAGATCCTTAGTTCATCTCAGTGCTTAAGACTAATCATAAGTCACATTGTGATTGCCTATTGAAGATCAACAGGACTAATATATAACATTGTAAGTGTGGGAAAACTGTATTGCACACTTGAAAACTAATGAGAGGAGGTATTGAGTTCTCACCAAAACAAGTATGTGGTAAGGCATATGCTAATTACTCTGAATTAGCCATTCCATAAGGTATGTATAGTTTAAGCATCAAGTTGTGCATCCCAAACATATGTTATTTTTATCTGAGAATGTAAAAGAATGAAACATAATTTAAAACTTACAGAATGACCCAAAAGTGATACAAATAATTTCTGTTCAATGGAAAAGGTCAACTCAAATCTTTATGGTATAAGACATTTAAAAGTCTTTAAGAAAGACTATCTTTATATTTCTATTATTTTTATAGTTTATATATTTATTGTTTTAATATTTATTATTTATACATTTGGAACAGAGTGCATGTTAATCAAAACTGACCATATATAAAGAAGCTTATATAGTTTAACTTAAAAATATAAAACAAAATAGAGTTTTTTCAAAGGTACCCTGCATGTGGATAGTGCTTATTCCTATTGCAAATGATTCCAGCCACTTGGGTTGCAGAGCATCAGTAAGCTAATTTCAAGCTGACCATGAAACGCTCTTCCCTTAGGCCAGCTTTCAAAGTGTTGGAGGCTGATTGGCACATACCAATGGTTTCACCCAGCACTGGGCCCTGCATGCTACAGTCCTGATAGAAAATTGTGCTTACTGGTTCAATAGTGGCATAATGGTTGCAGGAGTAGCCATCCATTGTATGGCTGTATTTGAGGCCTACTCCATGAGAGAGAGTTCAAGTATGGTACTGTAAACCAGGGGAAAAGCCCATGACAGGATAAATCATAGGCCCTAAGGAGAAACCAACTGGTGTTATTTGCATAAATGATCATATTATCTACCTTATTCTCCAGGGATCCATTGTCACTGCCTTTCTATCACTGTAGTTTCAGGTGCTGCACTCACTAGTTTTACATTGGTTCTAGGCATTGAATTCACTTACTAATGCTTGCAAAACAAATACTTTGTTGACTCAGTCATCTTCTCACTCATTAATTCCCTGAGAGTTTTAATTTAACATATACCATAAGCTCTGCTGGTGGGAAAATACAGTAGAAATACTTCTTCCTATTATGTCACTAAATATAGCTAAAACACTGGGAATTATATATAAAACAATGTAAGAAGCCTCTGAAGACTCAATATTAAAATGCAAATCACCTGAGCATAGTGGTATTATGATATTACTCCCAAAGATTATGAGTCTTGAATCAGGAACATTAAAAGTCTGTAGCTGATCTGAACTATAGAGAGAGACCCAATGTAAGAGAGAGAGAGAGAGAGAGAGAGAGAGAGAGAGAGAGAGAGAGAGA
>OU015746.1:112037909-112068950 GCA_907169655.1 Acomys percivali | reverse complement strand
AGAGAGAGAGAGAGAGAGAGAGAGAGAGAGAGAGAGAGAGAGAGAACTTACATAGACAGACCAGGGGCTGAAGCAGTAAAAATCTTAGGAAAATAATAGACACTTTCATGATATCAAACTTGACAGTAACTTAACACACACAAAATGAAAGAAAAAATTTTAAACTAGATTGAACCAAAATATAGCCTTCTGTACATCAAAAGATTCTAACAACCAGTGAAGAAAAAAACCCACAGGACAAGAAACAAGTATTTCTTAGTCATGTGTACGGTAAAGAATTAATATCTAGGATGCATGAGGAGCTCTTCAGATTCAACACATACAAAACCACAACAACAACCTAATAACAAACAACTAATTTGAGCGCACATTCTTTTAATGATAGTATGGTATACAAAGGGCCATGGACACATGAAAAATATTCAATATTTTTAGAGAAATGTATATCAAAAGCACTATTAGGCTAGCTTTTGTAAAGCAAAACAGGTGATGATGTAAACAGGAAAAATGGAACCTACATTAATATTGAGGATGTACAGTGGTACAGCTGCCATGAAAAAATAGTGTGATAATACTGGATGAAGTTATCATCTGAACTGATTATTCTATTTATGAGCATAAGCTCACAATAATTGTGAGAATGGTCTGGAGGAGGTATTTCCAAAATCAAAGTCATAGCACCATTGTTTACAATGGCTTTGAAGTAGAATGAACCTGTGCTTATCAATAGATGAACTGGTGAACAAATTGTGATGTGAATTTACAGTAAAAGAGAATTGAGTCTGATGTGTGTTAGGGCATGGATGGATCTTGAAGACACTCTGCTGAGTACTGAGGAGTATTAGTTACTTAAAGTCCTAAAATTAGTAAGTTCAGAGATACAGCAATAGAATAGCTGTTGTCAGGGCTAAAGACGCAAGCAATTGGGAAATTGATGTTGGATATGTGCATAGATTCAGTTGAGGAAGAAAAAAATAGTTCTAGAGACAGATAGTGGTAATTCTTGTGCAGACAATGGTAATTATTATACAACAAAATGCACATGCTTACTGATAACAAACTGTACAGTGAAAATGGTTAAGCTTCATGCTATCTGTGTACATACATATATAGGAAAGTACATATAGTGTACACATTCAGGTGTTTTTCATATATATATACATATATATACATATAATATATGTATATGACCATATATGCATATGTCTTTCTTATTTTTAAAACAAAGTGCAATTGATAAAAGGAGCTTCTTTCTGGTTTTACCCACTTATTCTGACCTTTTTGTATTCTAAGCCTTTGAACTTACCACTGAGTGCTAAAATTTTCTCAGCAAAGATAGACTGTGGCCACACACTGGCTTTCTGGTTACCAGAACCTTCTTGTATTTTCTCTAGGCATTTCCTGAGTTTGCACCTGCAGAGAACCACAGAGCAGTGCAATGACTTCTAATTTCTATCTCTCAAATGTCAAAATATTTTGGCTTTTCAATTTTCTCAGTCTTCATTAGCTTCTGCTACCTAAAGGCGAGGGCAAGCCCCTCCTCCTAAAATATGTTTTCATGCTAGTCAGATAAATGTGGGAGATATGTCAAACAAGCACTCTCTTTAATTTACATCTCCACTGGCCCAGCTATTAACTTCTTTACCATTACAAATTTTTGATGCATTTAAAGCATAATCAGAAAAATTGCACCCACCAAGTAAGTACCTCATGTTTAGTGGAGAGACAAAAAAAATATTAAAAATAAATAAAGATAAATAGCCACACAATCTAAGGATTAGAGATGATTGAAAATGCAAAAGTCTGCTCTGTCTCTGAGGATTTCCAGTTGGAAGCAGCAGAGCTTAAAAACAATGGTGGGGCCATGAGGATGGGTGTGAATAAACAAGTAGAGAATGTATCTGCAGCAAGTGCAGAAACACAAAAGAGAAAGCACGGAGGGATGATGTGGTAAGATATGTTTAGGGAGTGAATTGGGGCGGGGGTCCCTATATGGGGAAAGGTTTCACATTTATCTTTTGGAAAAAGAAAAAAGAAAAAGAGAAGAAGTGTCTGGAGAAGAGTGTTCCTGGCGGAACTATCTTAATGTCCAGCCTACTGAAAGAACAGCAGCAGGCACACAAAAATGGGCAAAGCCAAAACAAAGCAGGAGGCAGGTGATTTACAAAGGAAGGGGGGGTGGCTAGCAAAAGCCAAAGAAGATGTTGTAGGTTGTCACGAAGGACTTTGGCTTTTACTGTGGATGAGCTCACACACAATCCTACAAATCTGAGAGAGGCTTACAACTTTATCACAATAAACACTAAAAGCCTTTTCACCAAGACCTACTAATTTATCTCTGTCTTGACCTTGAAAGAAGATGAGAGGAAAGATATTGATTGAGCTCCTCTTGGAAAACTAAAAATCAAACAATGAAGTGGATTCATCAAGGTTCGTTAGGTGGTATTATATGTACTTCGTGACATCCATCATCTGGACTGCTCTGAACTCAGATAAGTCTCTTTGCCCTCAGCACCCTTGCCTAACTCAGTCCTTCTCTCTAACCCACTCAGGGCACTCTTCTAGGCTGTGCTATGGGAAAAAGCAGCCCAGTGATTGTCTGGCTATATGGTATAGCCAGACAAGACATACTTTCTTAAACCACCTCCTTTTGAGAATGTAGCCCTAAAACAAAGCTCTCTCCAGAGACTATAGAGAACTGATTGTATTTTCTTGAAAGACAAAGGTATATAACCTCAAATAGCATGTTAAATTGTCACAGTGACCATTTTATATGGACTCAAAATATTTATTGGGTAAATGTGTCTAACATCTACAAACAGTTATTTCATTTCTTTACAGGAAGTCATGATGGGAGAAGCACGCTGTGTTTATGTGGGAGGAGTAGCCACTGTTACAGAGGACATTCGGGTTGCTAAGATTGCTAAGAAGGAGGCAAACTCAAGTCAGAGATAAACAGAATTCCAGGTTAGTAGCCAGTCACCAGCAAACATAGATTAAGGTGAAAGTCACAAAGTATCCAGACAGTTGCAGTCGGGCATCATTTCTAACTTTCATTCAAGAAGAACTCAGCGGGAAATGTTTTCAAGCAGCTGTATGGAGAGGCAGTGAGACAGCTGGAAAATGGGAAGGCCCAACTAGGAGAGAGAGATTCAGAAAACATGGAGACAATCCTAGAAGCTAAAATATGTGGAATAAGCAGGAAGAGGGGAAATGGGGAAATGGGGAAATGGGCAAAAGAAAGAATGGATGCGAAAAAGATGAATAAAAGAGTTACAGGAAAAGGAGAATGAGATAGAGGGAAAGATACGCCTAATGAGATAGTAAGACTCTACACAGCATATTTAAAAAAACACAGAGCTGTCCTGGACCATAACCCTGAGTACAAAGCCTTAGTCCCCATACTTTAATCTCTTCGAATTTGAGACCCCTTGGGGTAAGCATTCATTTTTCCTTTATTGTGTCTAAAATAACAGCAACACCCACATTTTGCTTAGAAATCTCCCAGGGCCAAATATCAAAATCTTAAGCCCAGAAGCACCATGGGTTTTCACGTCTTGGTGTTTGCTTATCTGTTAGAAAGCCCTGACACTTCTAATGTCATGTCCTAGGGAGTGTTGGGAGGCAGGAGGAACACTTTCATGTGCCATCAATCCAGAAGTAAAGGAAAAACTTTTCCAACTGCTTTTTCATACACAAATTGTGTTAAATTTGAAGTCGACAGCTGTGCACTTTAGCCACATTCTCTTGCGTGATTTATGCCAATTGCACTTCTTAAATAAAGCTTCCACTTGAGTTGTGGAAATAGATTTCCTGCTTGAACAACTCGTTCTGCTAGAAATAAGTGTTGAGTCAGATATGTGACAAAGATACTTCCAAAGGGAATATGCACCAACAGCAACCTCTTCCTATTTGAGGAGGACTCATGTGTTGTAACAAGGGAGCTGCCTGCAATACTTTGGGGCTAATTGCTCCATGGAAACAGAATAAAGTAGACTTCTGGGAAATGGGAGTTACCTGGAGGGCAATTTAAAGTACCTTTCCGGGCTGTAATGCAGTGTAAAATAGATATGCACTCTAACAAGTGGTTCTCTCATCCATTCTCAGGGCCACACAAGTAAAAGCATATTTTCAAGGCATTAATTTAAAAAGAACAATCTTAACTTTAGAATTTGTTCTACTTCCAATTTTCTAGGGAAAAAGTTGCGTTTGCGACTTTACAATAAATAAAAACAGACCAATAAACGTTTTCCTGGTAGCTTACTTACATTATGATGAGCACTTTATGTGTTATCTCATTTTACCCTTAAAACAACCTTAAGTGGAAAGCATGCTGATTTCCAGAAAACTTCGAGCTAGACATTAGATCGCTTTTAAACCATAGGCCACTAAAAGTCAGAACTAATAATAGGTTATTACAAACACAAAATATTTAACTAGTACCTTAGGTGGCTTCAAATTGGAGCATCGTTTTTAGAAGTTATGTGCCATGGGCTAGACACCACAGGTGGGCTTGACCACTGAAGCGAAAACCTGGGCAAAGGTTGTATAAAATATGAGTAACAATAAGGATAAAATTTGGAAGTTACAGGTGGCAGCCAAGTAGACCATATGAAGACTTGATATAAATGAGAACAAGTCAAATAAAGAGGGACATTCTGAGAGAAACTGTCTAAGGCATCAAGAGTCTGGGAACACAAACAATATTTCACATTATTATAAGAAATTAATTCTTAAAGACTGTGTATCAAGCAGGGTTTACAACATGATGTTTCTGTGAAGGTATTAAATGTCTCTTTATGTATTTAGTGTGTATCTTCTTGTTCCTGTGTGCACACACTTGTGTTCGCATGCATGTGGAGGCCAGAGATTGACATCAGGTGTCTTCTTTAATCACTATCCACCATACGTTTGAGATACAGTTTCTCACTGAACCTGGACTGTATGTATTCAGCTATATTGATTATCCACAGTGGGTCCTTCTGTCTGTCTTTCAGCCCAGGGATTATAGGAACATACTCCTGTTGTCCTGGAATTTTACATGAATGCTGGAGATCTGAAATGAGATTATTCTCAGAGAATATGAAAACAGAACTAAAAAACCACATGATCATCTGTTTAGATGCAGAGAAATCATTTGATAAAATACAACACCCATTCATGTTTAAAGTTTTAGAGAGATCAGGGATACAAGGCACTTTCCTCAATATAATAAAGGCTATATACTGCAAGCCTATAGCCAAAATCAAAGTAAATGGTGAGATACTCAAGGAAATTCCTCTAAAATCAGGAACAAGGCAAGGCAGCCCACTCTCTCCATATCTCTTCAATATAGTACTCGAAGTTCTAGCCAGAGCAATAAGACAACAAAAGGAGATCAAGGGTATTCAAATGGGAAAGGAGGAAGTCAAACTATCCTTATTTGCAGATGATATGATAGTGTACATAAGTGACCCTCAAAATTCCACCAGAGAACTCCTACAGCTGATAAACACATTCAGCAATTTAGCTGGATACAAAATTAATTCAAAATAGTCTGTACCCTTTCTATACACAAATGACAAGCTTGCAGAGGAAAAAATTAGGGAAGCCATACCCTTCACATTAGCCACAAGCAATATAAAATATCTAGGAGTTACTCTAACTAAGCCAAGTGAAGGACTTGTTTGAAAAAAATTTCAAAACTCTAAAGAAGGAGATTGAACATGACATAAGAAGATGGAAGTATCTTCCTTGCTCATGGATAGGGAGAATTAACATAGTAAAAATGGCCATCTTACCAAAAGCAATCTACAGAATCAATGCAATCCCTATCAAAATACCTACACAATTTTTTAAAGACATTGAAAATTCAATTCTGAACTTCATATGGAAAAACGAAAAACCCAGAATAGCAAAAACGATCTTGTACAATAAAAGGTGCTGTGGAGGAATCTCCATACCTGATTTCAAATTGTACTATAAAGCAATTGTAATTAAAACAGCATGGTACTGGCACAGCAACAGGCTGGTTGATCAGTGGAATCGAATTGAAGACCCAGATATGAATCCACAAACATATGGTCACTTGATTTTTGACAAAGAAGCCAAATCCATTCAATGGAAAAAGGATAGCATCTTCAACAAATGGTGCTGGTCTAACTGGATGTCTATGTGTAAAAAAATGCAACTGGACCCATATTTGTCACCTTGCCCAAAACTCAAATCCAAGTGGATCAAAGACCTCAACATAAAACCAGAGACACTAAGTCACTTAGAAGAAAAAGTGAGGAAGAGCCTGGAACATATTTGCATAGGAGACAACTTCCTGAACAGAACACCAACAGCCCAGGCCTAATGTCAACAATTAATAAATGGAACCTCCTGAGGCAGAGAAGCTTCTGTAAGGCTAGAGACACGGTCAAGAGAACAAAGTGACAGCCTACAGACTGGGAAAAATCTTCACCAACCCTACATCTGACAAAGGTCTAATATCCAAAATATATAAAGAACTCAAGAAATTAAACACCACCAAACCAAATAACCCAATTGAGAAATGGGGCTTGGAACTAAACAGAGAATTCTCAACAGAAGAATATCAAATGGCTGAGAAACACTTAAAGAAATGCTCAACCTCCTTAGTCATCAGGGAAATGCAAATCAAAACAACTCTGAGATTCCATCTTACACCCATCAGAATGGCTAAGATAAAAAACTCAAGCGACACCACATGCTGGAGAGGATGTGGGGAGAGAGGAACACTCCTTCATTGCTGGTGGGAATGCAAACTAGTACAACCACTTTGGAAATCTATCTGGTGCTATCTCAGAAAACTGGGAATAGGGCTTCCTCAAGACCCAGCTATTCCACTCCTTGGAATATACCCAGAAGATGCACCAGCACACAAGAACATTTGCTCAACCATGTTCATAGCAGCCTTATTCATAATAGCCAGACCATGGAAACAGCCTAAATGTCCCTCAGTAGAAGAATGGATAAAGAAACTGTGGTACATATACACTATGGAATACTACTCAGCTATTAAAAACAGGAATTCCTGAAATTTGTGGATAAATGGATTGAGCTGGAAATGATCATAATGAGTGAGTTAACCCAGAAGCAGAAAGACTCAAATGGTATATACTCACTTATATCTGCATACTAGCCCAATGGGCATGTCCCATGAAAGCCTTCCCTTACCAGGAAACTGGGACAGAGGGGAGGACATCCTATGGGACTCTAGATGAGAGAACCATATGAGAATAGCAATGTAGAAGGATCCAGTGGGTCCTAGAAACCTACAAGTAGAACATTATGATTGGCAGATTTGGGCCAAGGTGTCCAGCTCAAACTAAGGCCCTAGCCAAGGACAATACAGGCGGTAAAATTTAAACCCCTATCCTGATCTAGCCCATGGACCGGACAGTCTCCACACTTGAGTGGAGAGGGGGATTTGACTTTCTCGTGTACTCTGGTGCCTCACATTTGACTATGTCCCCTGGAGGGGGAGACCTAGTGGCACTCAGAGGAAGGACAGCAGGTCACCGAGAAGAGACTTGATACCCTATGAGCATATACAGGGGGAGGTAATCCCTCTCAGGAACAGTCATAGGGGAGGGGAATAAGGGGAAAATGGGAGGGAGGGGAGAATGGGAGGATACAAGGGATGGGATAACCATAGAGATGTAACAAGAATAAATTAATAAACAATAAAAAAAGAAAAAAGAAAAAAAAGAAAAAAGAAAAAAAAGAAAACAGAACTGACATCCCTTCAGCTCTTACATTTGCCCAATCCTAGTGCTAAAAGTATTCATTTACAGCCTTGTATATTCCTCACAAAAACTCTATCAAATTGCCCTCACTTATATGCCTTTTATTTACAAGGAAATTGAATTTCACAAAGAATAAATTTCTTAAATGTTAAAATATCAAGCAATGGCTGCTTCCAAAAACTGCACTGCATTTGATTATGCTGCAATGTTTTACACTGTGTCTGTGAAGCAAAGCCTGCAAAATCCAGACTTCCTACTGGAGTTTAGCTTGTTTTCATAAGGCCTCTGAACATTAATACAGCATGAAAATATCCCATGTTTCCAATTTTCTGTGGTGCCTCAGAACAAAATTTTAATGAAAGCAAAAAGTAGTTACTAATATAATAGCCACTATCCAGCTTTCACAAGTGACAAGGGTGGTATGTTGCATGCCACAGTCTCCAACATTTGTCTAATTAGACTTTAGACCCACTCAAAAAGCAGGAGCCTATGCCTGAAATTGTAAACCTAGGGGACTACCTAGGATGGTGAGGACAGAGACTTTGGAAGAAAGCCTACTACTGTAATCATCCTAAGCCAAAATAATTCCTAAATATCAATCCTTATACAAAAATGTGAGTGTAGCTCTCACCCTTGATCTTTGAAGCTTCTTTTTGAAGCAGACAAGAGACCATTAAAGAAAGTCACAACTGGTCAAAAATGAGAAGACCTATGAGCCTATGAGCTAGCCAGTTCCAGTGATTTATCTATAGCATTACCCCTATATCTTACTTTCAGAGAGCACCACACAAGAGAAGGTGGAAAAATTATGAGAGAGGACCAGGAAGTTGGCTTCAAGAGTGTGTCTTCTAGATATAAAAGAGAAGCTGTTCTCATGAGAACTTAACAGTAAGATCACCTGAACAATACCTGAACAGAAAACACCAGTTGGCATGCCGCATGGATGGGAGAAATCTCACTGGGCCTCACCCCTGAATAAAGAACTACAGGCAATAAACAACTGCCAAGAAAGGGAGAAATCGTCTTGCCCAGGCATGAGTGCCTTAATTGTCCAATACAAAGTGATCATCTTTAAAAGCAGAGAGGCAAGCAACACTAAGAAGACTCCTCAAGTTATATTTATGTGGGGGGTGAGGGGGCAGATTTGAGTAAGAACGCCTCTCCTCTCATAGGCTCAGATATTTGAGGGCTCAGTCATCATGGAGTGGCACTAAGAAGAATTAAGAGATTAGAAATAAATGTGGTATTGTTGGAGAAAGCATTTTCCTGGGGTGGGCTTTGAAGTTTAAAATAATCCCCCCTCTCTTCCCCTCTCTCTCCCTCTCTCTCTCTCTCTCTCTCTCTCTCTCTCTCTCTCTCTCTCTCTCTGTCTGTCTCTCTCTCTCCTTCTCTGTTTGTCTGTCTGCGTGGACAGGATGCAACTCTCAGCTACTTCTGTACAATGCCATGCTCCCCCTACCATAGTGATAATGGATTAAACTTCTGAAACTGTAAGCAATCCCTCAGTTAAAAGTTTTCTTTGTAAGAGTTGGCTTGGTCATTATGTTTCCTCACAGCAAAAGAACAGTGACTATGACAACTTTTATGTGTGTGTTTGTGTGCATGTAACAAAACTAATTTTTAAAAGAGGTCATGAATTTGAGAGGGAGCCGGGAAGGATATATGTTGTATTGAAGGGAAAAAAGAAGAGTAAATGATGTCATTATATTTTAATTAAAAATAAAATAATCTTTAAAGAAGTTGTCAGTCTGAGGCTTGGCTGATACATGTCATCATGTAGTGGTTCTCCTTCTTAACTGCTACCAGCTGGACAATCAAATCTAGAACACAGGTTTCAGATTCAAGAAAGGGGACCATTTAAAACACTGAGCTGTTTTTCATGGTCTAGATAAAACAGGAAAATTGACTATCATCCCAACTAAATTCTTTCTCTGCCTGATCAACAGTTCCTCTAAGACACATGTTTTGGGGTGGCATCATTAACTTGTCATGATAATTATAAATATTTAATACTACCATTTATTTTCAACATATTTCCTGCATTTGCACACTTACGGACTCTATGATTCAGGATGTGAATGTTCCTCTTCTTTTTCTAATCTGACCCATAGTATTATTACCAGACTATTTGTGTGAATGACTAGTGTAAATTTTTATTATTGTTTAAAATAGTACCTGCTGGTTCTAGGAGTGCTGAGAATCATTTCATTATTTTTTTTCCTTCCAAGAAGTATCTATCATCCCCCTTATCTAGCTGCAATATTTAAATCTTTCTCATTGATTTGTAAAAGATCCATCATATCCTCTTGATTCTAGTCTTTTTCTGGCTATATGTTGAAACTACTTCCTCTAGGCTAACAAAATGTTTGGCGTTCTGTGAAGCTAGAAATTCTGCCACAGCATTGTTAAAATAAGTTGAGAAATATAAACAGGAGGTAGGTGATTGATGGGCACATTTGTTCCAGGTGCACAAGCTTAATTGGGAACTAAAAGTCTCAGTCCCCTAGACCTCATTCTGACAAGTTTAAATGACCAATGCCAGGTCTCTCTGAAGTATCTATTTTTTATGGTTTCCAACCTTCTGAATACTTACCGGCCCTCTTCCAGACAGATGCTATATTATCAAATTCCTTTGAATCCTCAGGATGCACTTCTCTACAAGATGCAAAGCTGTTTTCTCCTCTGTAAGGAACAGATACTGATATCTACTCCATATAATTGTTTGATGTGGCAGTATGATTCATGTAGTATATTTTGGAGTCTCAAGATGAATGTTAAAATTCCCTAAATTTTATATATTTTATAATCTTGACTCTCCCTGGGAGAATGTGTTAAGTCTAGGAATAATAGTAAGGTTTTATGGGAATAAGCAAGCTTTAAGTCTAGCTGAGTTCTCTCTCAGATCCTGATGTTCTAGGACATCTGTGAACAGGTCACAGAGGGACAAAGCTCACTCTTGAAGCTTGGCCAGATCTAAACCCAAGACGCAGGATGTCCTTCCCATTCAAGAAAGTAAGAGCAAGAACAAAACTATATACATGTGTTGCTGGAGTTCACCAAAAGAGCACAAGAAAGACAACAGCATGACAGGTAGAAACTGACACATAAAAAGAGATACATGGATTTCAGTGTACAGGCACCATTAATAGGGATTGGCAAAATTGATACATTTTAAATGGCTTAACTAACCTTTGCTATAGGTAATCCAATTTCTATATAAATGATATTGACAGGTCAGAAATAAAATAATGAAAAATATATCATAAAATGATATTTTAAAACATGATAGTTTATCATTGGAGATTTTAAAAATCCCCAAGAACAAATTAGCATATTGACAAAACAACCTTGCTGTAAAGCATCAGGACATTATAGCCCTAATTGTACCACGATTGCATCAGTGGGCTTGCCTTACCAGGCCGGGGTTATTGTAGCTTATGGGGTTCCTGGCTGGATGAGATGAACAGCCACCTTTCTCCTCCAGCAACCTCCAGCACCAGGAAAGACAGCTAGGAGAAATGAAACTGCTAGTTTGGGACATAGTTGATTTCTCTGTGTTTATGATTCAACTATGTAGTGTCTTCTACTATAGTGTCTCACCGTGAATTCCATAGGGCAATGAAGAACAAGGTAGTAGTTTATAATGTTTGTGAGCCTATGGGACCCCATTGGCCAACAATTTAAAAAGAGGCAACACATTCCTACCTCTGGGGCTTTTATTTTGTAGCTTGTGGTGTCTAGTTGGTGTTGTCTCTCTTTTGATGTAATTCCATCAAACTTTTTTGTACATGCATATTTATATTATGTGTGTATATCTTTTAAGAAACTTCTGTGTAGGTTTCCATATAGCTTTTTAAAAAGGCTTCTAGTGTTAATTATCCCTCCCCATTTCACTCCTCTACCCTTCACACAATGGGTGTTGGGAGGGAGGCACATAGTTCCAACCTTAACTGAGGAGCTATAGGTACCTGGCAGTTGTTGGCAAAGGTTGTGTCAATTTTTTTTTTCAATATTGTGACCTCTACTGTATTGGCCATACCCTAGGGCAGGACTTGTACCCAATAGTAATGGGACAGCATAAACTAGATTCAATGGGTAGGAAAGAGAGAAAGAAAAAGAGCAAGGTTGAAGAAATAACAGAGTTGGTAAAAAATCGTGGTGGATTTGGCAGGAATTGGGGAAAGGATGAACATGATGAAAATATATTCTAAAAAAATTAAAAATTCTCAAATAGATAATAGAAATATTATTTTTAAGAAGAAAAAACATCAGTTTGAGGTTATTTTTATCCCTTGCCTTCAGCAATATTGTTTTCATTTATGTTGCCTCTAGGTCTCTGCCTTGAGCCCCTGCGTTGACTTCCCTTGGAGATGACTTCCTTTGTAACCTAGAACATATAATAAAGCCTTTCCTCCTTAGGTTGCTTTTGGTTTCATTGCTTATCACAGCAACAGAAAGCTAAATAACACACTAGGCATCACTCGGAATTTTTATCATTTTCTTTGTTTTTTTTTTTAAATCTGAATATTCTTTTGAATTTAATTTAGATACTCAAGGACCTTTATATGTTGGTTTTAGGCTTACTTTGTCTATACTGAAAATAGTAGTTTACATTTTGTTAAGAGTTTCAGTGAATCTCTATTTCTGCTTAAAGAGAAGTAACATCTTTACTCTAATAAATAGTTCCAGTGTGGCTATTTTAGGTTTCTTTATGTACAAACCTTGAAGCAGATAGGGAAGAAGAAGCCGTGGAGGAATGCTGCTTACTGGCTGGCTCACTTCGGCTCACTCAGCAAGCCTTTTTATACCTCCGAGGTCCTGCTGCTGAGAGATGTTACACTCGCAGTAGGCATTACCACATTTGTCATCAATCAAGCGAATGCCCCTCAGACATTCCCACAGGCCGGAGTGTTAGAGGAAATACTTCAACTGAAGAAGTTCCCTTTCCCCAGGAGCTTCTAGCTAACAACCAAGATTAGCAGTCACATCTGATAATACAGTAAGTAAATAAAAATCAACAATGGAAGTAAATTGGTCACTAAATCTGAGTTACTGGGTATTTATTGAAGTAATAAGATGGTGATGATGATGATAGTAAAGATGATGATTATGATTACTGAAAACATCAGTGCAAAAGGCAAAGATTTTAAATGTTTTTAAGCCATTTCAAAGTTGAAATATGTGCTGGAGACTAATAAGACAACTACATTTAACTGTTAGTGTGACTATTATTAATAAAATGAATTATAGTATACATTGTAACACAAGAAAAAGTAACTTAAAAGCTTAATGTCACAGAAAACTAAATTAACACAAAAGATAGATGAGAAAGAAATTAAATAAATTGTAAGGTGGAAGATAACTGCAAGCATATTTAAATCAGACACACACACACACACAATATATATATATATATATATATATATATATAATAGAAATTTTTGGTTCTTGAAGAGAAAATAGCTTTAGATTACAACACCCATATGGCTGCTCACAACCATCCATTAACTTCAGTTCCAAGGATATGTTGCCTTCTTTTGGCCTCTAGAGGCACTGTATGCACCCAGTGTACATGTATATACATAGGCAAAATCTAACACATAACAGATGCTTATAATAAACAATAAAATACAAAATAAAAACAATAAGTTGTTTACAAGTTACAGTGATGTGTTAAATATAATAATGTGGGCAATATGTTACCAAGAAAATTTCAAGAATCTAAAAAGGAGCCATGAATGAATCAATGTTGAAGGAAGGTAAGCTGTTATGTGTGCACTGACAGAAAGGAATTTGTGTTTAAGGTACAAAGCAGTCTTATAGAAAAGATAAATATTTCATCAGGATAAAAAGGTCACTGCACCAGGATGACAAAAAGTATATATTGCCTTTGCTAGTAAATATATCTAATTGTGATTCCCAAAATTGCTAAGGACAACTTGATAAAGACTAGACAAGTCTATAAAAAAAATCTGATGTTTCTCTCATCAATTGATTTAAAACACAAACATAAACCAGTAAGGGTGTGATAGGAGAATGGTACAGTTGGGATACTGAAATTGCCCCTTCTTCTGTCAAAGAAATGAATGAAGTCACAAAAGAGTCAGAGTCTATATTTTTTTCAAAATACAATATTTCGAGCTACGCAAAACTTATGAGGGATACTTAATAGAGAAACAACATTTAAATCACAGAGTGTTGTAGCTTTAACCTTACCCACTTCCCAAAGCAGCCTTTCATAGTAGCTCTCCCTGTTCCTAGTAGAGGAAGCTGTTCTGTCAAAGGGAGCCCAGACCATTCTGCACTCAATGGGCACTACTTTGGTGTGTTCTGTGGGTTCGCAAAAAACCACTAGAAAGAAACTCTGTGTGTGTGCGTGTGTGTGTGTGCATGTGTGCGTGTGTGTGTGTGTGTGTGTGTGTGTGTGTGTGTGTGTGCATGTGCATACAGATCATTCATTCATTCATCAAAAAATAGAGAGTGAAAACGCATTGGCTGTGACTACCTGAAACAAGAATTAACAGCTGAAGGAAAAACAGACTAAACTAAATGCTTAGAACCTAGAAACTAGGGTACACTGATTTTTATGTACTCGCAGGATGCAAATCATTTGCATGCTTGCACTTGCACATGTACATTCTCAGAAAAGACTTAAGAAGGCAGTCGGCTTTACCTTTGAATTACCTTCAGATTCTGCCTGCCCCGAAAACAAAAGCTTAGGCAGAATCATAATTCACCTGGCAATGAGCTGAAGATGTCCCTAACACATTTGCCAAGGATTACCCCATCTTCAAATGTTTATCTAGTTCCAAATGTTTAAGGAGTTCTCTGTTGCATAGCTAGATGACCACTATGAAACAAGATGGGGATTTCTATAACACTCAATGAAGAGCACAGACTTAACAGAATTTGTTCAGCAACATCACTAACAAACAGTGCAGGGAAACAATCATCAACAGATGAGAGAGAGCCTAATTTTGAGAGTTGTTATATATAGTCACCATACTTATAAGTCATTCACAAACACAAGAAATATGGCCCATAAATAGAAAAGGGCAACTTGGTAAGAATGTTCCCAGAGAAAGCTATGACATGAACAGACAAGGGTTGTGAATTAGTTACTTTAAACACACTCTGAGAGATAAAGAAAGTCACATGGAAAATATGTGGCCAAAATTTTACAATGTAGAAGTCCCCAACAATTAGATTGGAATTATTTAAAATGTATCCAAGTAAGAATCCTGGAATTTAAAAGTATAGTAAATAAAGCAAAAAATAAAATTTCACTAGAGAGGTTTAATAGATTTGAACAGCCAGAAAAATCAAGAGATACTGAAAAAGACTAATTAAAACCTCCCTATCTGAAAATATGATATGGTATGATAGCAATTTTGTATGATGATAAATAATTTGTAATACCTATGATTAATATATTAAGATAATATCATGCACGCAAAGCAGGTAAAATAAGCAATGAGATGAAATTCAAAAGAAACACTCATGAAAGAAGAAAATATTTAAAAAAACAAAAACAGAAACAGAAACCTTTGCACTATTTTTAAAAAGTGGTTTGGCCCCTCTACCCCCTGAAGCCACTCCAGCACCCAGATGCCCAGGTAAGACCATGGACATGGACTATCTATACTCTCCCAGTGCCTGTACAGCCTACCCCCACAGCCTTACCTCTTCTCCTTACTCTATTTCAACCCACACCTCATGAGGAAGACCACTGCACCAACATAGGCAACACTGGCAGCCAGAGCTCTAGGACCTCTGGCTAGACCAAAGGCCATGCCAGTCACCAGAATTCTAGCCGCCAACTCAGGCAGAACTCTCTGGCTTGACTAGAGGGTGCCTTGACAATCAGAAGTTCAGCCCCCAATTTGTGTGGAGACTGTCTACCCAATCACAGGTCACTCCAGCCAGAGAAGAAACAGAAACTAAAGAGCAAAATACCCATTCAACAAAGACAAACTCAAAAATCAGCACCTAGACATATAAACACCCTGAACCCAAATGCTTATATACCGGTTTAAGAACACAATCAACAACAGTAAGTGTAATATGTCACCACCAGAGTCCACCCATCCCAATACAGCAAGCCCAGTATATTTCAACAATGCTGAAGCATAACAAAATTGCCTTAAAACCAAATTTATAAAGGTGATAGAGGTCTTCGGAGATAAAATGAATAAGTCACTTAAAGAAATTGAGGAAAAGACAAACAAGAAAATGGAGGAAATGAATTAATCTCTTAAAGAAAGCCAAGAAAAAGACAAATAATTGAAGGAAAAGAATAAAAATATTCAACATGAATATGTTGAAATATGGAAATAGAATCAATAAAGAAAAAACTGAGTCAATTCTGGAAATGGAAAATATACACAAGCAAACAAGAGCTACAGACATAAGAATCACCAACAGAATACAAGAGATAGAGTAGAGAATCTCAGGTATTGACAATACAATAGAAAAAAAATAGATACAGCAGTCAAAGAAAATGTAAAATCCAAAAAAAGTCTAACACAAAACATATATCAAATCTGTGACACACCTAAGAATAATTGGAATGGAAAAAGGAGAAGAATCCCAGCTCAAAGGCACAGAAAAAATATATTCTTAATCATAGAAAAAACTACCAAACCTAAAATTAGACTTGCTTGTAAATGTACAAGAAGCTTACAAAACACCAAATAGATTGGATCAAAAAAGAAAGTGCCACAGATTTGAATGCACAGATTCAATGCAATGCCCATTAAAATTCTGATACAATTCTTTCTTTCTATTTAATTACCTCACAGCCTTATCCCAGCCCCTTCTCCTTCTCCTTCCAGTACCACCCTCACAGACCTTGAAAGGACAATATTCAATTTCATATAGAAAAAACAAAAAACAAAAAACCCAGGATAGCTAAAACAATCCAGAACAATAACAGAATTTTCAGAGGTATCTTCATCCCTGATTTCAAGCTGTACTACAGAGCTATAGTAATTAAATCTGCATGCTGTTAGCATAAAGAATGCCAGGTTGATCAATGGAATCAAATTGAAGACTCAGCCATAAATCTGCATGCCTCTACCCATTTTATTTTTTTACAGAGAAGCCAGAAATACACAATGGGGGTAAAAAGCCTCTTCAACACATGGTGCTCATCTAACTGGATGTCTGCATGTAGAAGAATGAAAATAGGTTCATATCTATCACCTTCCACACAAAACTCAAGTCAAAGTAGATCGAAGACCTAAAACATAAAACATAGATACTAATCTAATAAAGGAGAAAGTGAGGAATAGCCTTAAATGCATTGGCACTGGAAAAAACATCCTGAACAGAAAAACAATAGTGAGGATACTAAGAACAACAATAAAAAAATGGAACCTCATAAAACTGAAACGATTTTATTAGGCAAAAGACACCATCAATAGGACAAAAATGGTAGCCTACAGATGGGAAAAGATTTTCATCAACCCCACATCCAATAGAGAGCTAATAACCAAAACATACAAAGAATTTAAGAAATTAGAGATCACAAACCAAATAATCCAATTAAAAAATGGGGCACATATCTAAACAGAGAGTTTTTAACAGAGGGATCTGAAATAACCTAGAAACACTTAAAATAAATGTACAACATCCTTAGCCATCATGGAAATGCAAATAAAAATGACTTTGAAATTCCATCTTATACCTGTCAGGTAAAAATCAAAAGCACAAGTGATGCAGAGCAGGGGTACACTTTTTCATTGCTGGTGGAAGTACAGAATTGTATAGCCACTGTGGATATCATCAATATGGCAGTTTCTGAGAAAATTGGAAATCCATCTGCCTCCAGACCCAGCTATACCATTCCTGGGCATATACCCAAAGGACACTCCATACTACTACAAGGACACTTTCTCAGCTAGTTATAGCAGCTTCAGTCATAATAACCATATATTGGAAACAACCTAGGTGTCCCTTAACCAAATAATAAAGAAAATGTGGTACATTTACACAGTGCAATATTACTCAGATGTTAAAAACAATACCATCATGAAATTTGCATGCAAATGGATGCAACTAGAAAAATTTGTCCAGAGTAAGATAACCAGGGCCCAGAAAAGCATGGTATGTACTCACTTGTAAGTGAACATTAGCTATTAAGTAAAGGATAATCATGTTATAATCTACAGACCCAGAGAGTAACAAGGAGGTCTCAAGGGGGTAGGGAGGCACAAGGATCCCCCTGGAAAGTCAAATATATTTTGCTGCTGGACTGGAGACAGGTTGGAATAAGAACAAGAGGTTCCAGGTGGGGGAGGATGAAAGGAGAGTGCTGGGAGTTACTACTGGAATTGGGGGACATTTGGGAGGAAATGCAGAAACCTAGTGCAATTTAAATCCCTGAAACCCATAAGAGTGACCTTAGCATAATGTTCTTCTTGTAGGTTTCTAGGACCCACTGGATCCTTCTACTTGGCTATTCTCACATGGTTCTCTCATCTAAAGTCCCAATAGGATGTCTTCCCCTCTGTCCCAGTTTCCTGGTATGTGAAGGCTTTCATGGGACATGCCCCTTGGGCTAGTATGCAGATTAAGTGAGTATATACCATTTGAGTCTTTCTGCTTCTGGGTTAACTCACTCATTATGACCATTTCTAGTTCAATCCATTTGTCCACAGATTTCGGGAATTCCTTGTTTTTAATAGATTTGGGCCCAGGGGTCCCGCTCAAACTATGGCACAGGCCAAGGACAATACAGGCTGAAAACTTCAAACTCCTACCCAGATCTAGCCAATGGACAAGACATTCTCCACAGTTGACTGGAGAGTGGGGACTGACTTTCACATGAACTCTGGTGCCTCATATTTGACCACGTCCCCTGGAGGGGGAGACCTGGTGGCACTCAGAGGAAGGATATCAGGCTACCAAGAAGAGACTTGATACCCTATGAGCATATAAAGGGAGAAGAAGTCCCCCTCAGTCACAATCACAGGGGAGGGGAGTAAAGGGAAAATGGGAGGGAGGGAAGAATGGGAGGATACAAGGGACGGGATAACCATTGAGATGTAATATGAATAAATTAATAAAAAATTATCTTTATATTGAAAAAAAAAAGTGACCCTAGCAAAATCTCCCAGTAATTGGGATACAGAGATGAAATACAGCATCTTCTACAACCAGTGAGACTGGGGCATCAACCCAGACACAAAACCTTTGATCTCCAATATGTCCTGCCTGCAAGATGTACGTGGACAATGGTGACACAGAACTTGTGGGAGTAGCCATCTAATAACTGGTCCAGCTTGAGAGCCACACAAAAAGCATGCTTGGTCCTGTGTAAATAGCCAGGAACAGCAGAGTTAGTGCCACAGAGACCCAGTATAGAACCAAGTATGACTGACAAAAGATTAAAATAAAGTCAATGAGACTATTTTGAATGATATTCTGCTATACTCAGATCAGTGCCTAACCCAAGTGTCATCAGAGAGGAATTGTCTAGCACCTGATGGGAGCAGCCAAATATTGTGGCAAATCCAGAGGAATCCCACAGAAGAGGGTGAGAAATGATCCTAATAATACATCCTCCCACCCTTCTCCACCTGGAACATCCTGTTCTCATCACTACCTGTCTCCAGTCCACCAGTAAAATATATTCTATTTCTCCTTCCCAGGAAGATCCACGTGTCCCTCCTTGTTACTCTCTTGATGTGTGTGTGTGTGTGTGTGTGTGTGTGTGTGTGTGTGTGAGTTCTTCTCAACCCTGATTAAGCACTTCAACTAACTATAATTTGATCCCCAGAACTCACATGGTGAAAAAGAGAGAATTTATTCATTCAAGTTGTGCCCTGACCTCTACACATGAGCTATGGGAGGCATAGTAACAAATAACATGGTACTGGCCAACACACACATACACACACACATACACATACACACACACACACACACACACACACACACACACACACACACATGATAAATTTAAAATGCAATTATCAATGTTTGTGATTAAAGTGCATCACATGAAGTCTAATCCCACAATGGAATAAACCAAAAATCCCCAATGCTTCATTAAGATAATGAAGAAAGGGAAAGTTTGACAAACTTCAAAGCCAAGAAGAGACAAAGGAAACATAAAACTAAGTGTAATGTTGTACCCTGGACCAAATCCTAGAAGAAAAACTTTAAGAAAACCTGAATAAATTATGGACTTGCTATTAATAATTTATAGATATTGGTTCATTAATTGCAGTACATTTGTTATTCTAACATTGGAGGTTAGCCATAGTGGGGCCTGTATACAAGATACATTAGAGTTCACGGTGGTACTTTTTGCCTTTTTCTGTAAATCTCAAACTCATCTTAAAAAATAAAGCCTATTATAAAAGTAAAATATAACCAGATTCTATAGGAGGGTGAAGTGTTAAGCACCCAAAACATTTTAATATAGAAAAAGTTGTTGTGATTTCTAGTGTGGGTTTAAAAATACCCCTCCAACAAGATAGTAGAAATTAAGTAGACCACATTTTACTAATATTTTTACAACTTGGGGGGGTTCTGGCAAAGAATAAAGAAATGCTTGTAGGACAAATGTTGAATCCAGCACATTGAAAAAAAAGGGAAGCCAAGGTTACCAATGTTGAACAAAGCCTGGTTAAGAACTCAGCACCAATGCAATCCATAAGCACACAAGATTTAGAGATAAATTACATGAATCTTGAGGTTCAGCAGTTAAGAGTACTTGTTCCTGAGGAGCCAGTCCAATTTCCAGTACCTACACAGCAGCTCACAGTTGTCTGTAACTCAAGTTCCAAGGGATATGATGCCCTCTTCTGGCCTCTGCGGTTGGCGAGCATACAGACAAAACACTCAGACATAAACACACAGCATTTTGCATGCAGGACAAATACTTAGACATAAAATTAAATAATAATATAATTTAAATTAACAACCCTGGTGACCTGATAATATCTCAGAGCAGATTAAAACCACTACCAATAAAAATGAAGGAAGATATTCGCAAGTTGATTCAACCTGAAAATCCAATCTTCAAAATATCTGTAATATTGTCTCAAAGTAAAATAATCAGGTCAAACCATTGCCTTCCTTGACCACAGTATGTAAAGCAAGCCATAGCATAACCAAGAACTACATTTTGAGTTTTCATTGTGATGTCACATGTAAATGGCAACAATCAGCCACTAAAAACATTTGTTCAGTGTTTCTGTTAGCAACATGAATTTTAAATGTACGGATAATAGCATGCTCAAAGATAAGATGACAAGTCATGAAACATCCCTCAGTTAGGAGAATGGGGAGTTACTGTTTAGTGGGCAGGGAGTTCCAGTGATGGAGGATATTCATGGCATAATATTATGAGTGTCTTTAATCATAAAATTATATAAATTGCATATTTTATTATACATTCGAAATACATATATATACATACATGGAGAAGAAAACATATGCACATTCTATTCATAATGCACATAAAGAAACATAGAGGATAATAGATAGATGATAGATGATAGACAGACAGACAGATAGAAGTAGAGAGATATAAATATAAAAGTATATGTATGGTAAAAAATATAAACGATTTGGTAAGTACTAAGAAGATCCAACTTCTTATGAAATGAATCTTCTAACATACCTCTAAGTTTGCAACGTGATATTTTATACTTTGAAATATTTAACATTTTACTGTATATTGTGAACAGTTTTCTTTTAACATTAAGTAAAGCAATTTAAAAATAACTGAAAACTTATATGCAGATATAATCAATAATATGGAGCGACCTCAGGGGCACATTACCTACCTCTTAAAAAGGAAGAAGTCAATTACCCTTATCTGCAGATGACATGATTCAATACTTCAAAGACATTAAAAAGTCTACCAGAAAATGCAGATCTGATCAACACTTTCAATAAACAGCAAGATAGAAAACAAACATTCAAAACCTCAGTAGCTTTTTAAAGCATCAATAATGAACTTTCTAAGATATCAAGAAAAATTCTCATTTTTGAGATCTTCAAAAGATAAACTATAACTCAGAAAATATCCTAAGGAAGTGAAGGAACTCTATAATATAAAATACTAACATTTAAAAGAACATTCTGATGGAAAGACTTCTCCTGATCATGAATTATCAGAATCACTGACTATATTTACCAAAACAAAAAAATCTACAGATTGAATGTAATCCCTGTCAAATTTCCAATATAATCCTTCACAGAACTAAAAGAAATTCAAATTTTTAAATGGAAGTACAAAATGCTTTCAGTGAGCAAAACAATGCTGAGGGAAAATTTTCTAAGGAATCACAATACCTGATTTCAAATTATATTACAAAGCCACAGTAAAAAAATGTCATGGTACTGGCACATACCACAAACATACATATACATACACACACATACACAAGTGAACACATACATACACACACATACATACAAACACACACATACCTATATGAACACACACATATACACACATGAACACATACACACACATTAGTAACTACCTTATATTTCACAAAGTAAATAATGTAGAAAATGTGTTTTTAATCAGTGGAGTTGGGAAAACTAGATGTTCCAATAAGAAACATGAAAAAACTAATCTATATCCTTGTCAATTCAAAATGGATCAAAGACTTTCATATAAGATATAAGACCATTGAACTCCTAGAGGTGTATCTAGATAAAACACTCTGGATATAGTAATGAGTAAGGACTTTTTGAAAGGGATTCTAATAGCTCAGAAAACAATAGCAAGAGTTAACACATGAGACTGCAGAAAACTTAAAAGGCTTTTGTACAGAGAAGAAAGCAATCAATAGAATGAAGAAGCAACCTGAAGAATAAGAGAAAGTCTTTCCACCTATACATCTAAAAGGTAATTTATACTTAGAATATTGCCACACTGAAGATGGTGGCACTGATCACATAGTGCTTCTGATTAGCAGGACAGCCAGGATTGCACAGTGACCTAAAGACCAAACTGAGATTTACAAAACACCAGGGTTTTGTAGATTCCTGCTGATTCCCAGGTGAGAGGGATTCACATTGTGTGGAGCAGGGGTTGGTCCAGCCCAAGAAAGATTGCAGCACACCCAATCAACTTTGATCTCTGATCTCTCTCAGCACCCCCAGCTGCTTAGCCCAGCTGGGTCACAGAGCAGATAGGCAGAGCCTTGCCATCTTAAGAGGTCCTCTGGAGTGTCCAAACAGCTTTGGGTCCGATCTCTCTCAGCCCCTCAGGCACTGACCAGCCGAGTCCATTTGTGCCACAGAGCATATAGGCAGAGCTGAGTCCAGGCAAATGCGCCAGCCATAATCTGCATTAGCTGCCATCCTGTGAAGAACTAAGGGCCTGGGTCTATCTCTGCTCACTCCCCTGAAGCATACTGCTCAGACACAGCGAGGTCACATAACAGACAGGCAGAGCAGAGACGTGTGCAGGCTACACCCCACATTAGCTGCCATTCTGTGAGCAGCTTTGGGCTCTAATCTCTTACTGCCGGCCAGCAGCTTACCGGCCTAGCCCAACTGGGGCTCAGAGCAGATGAGCAGAGCATCGTCATCTCAAGAAGGTCTGTAGAACACCCCAGCAGCTTTGGGCTCTGGTCCCCCTAAGCACCCTCCCTCCAGTTTACCAGTCTGTCCAATCTGGGGCATAGAACAGATAGATGGAGCTGAGTCTGGCCCAGATGAACACTCACATTTGGTACCATCACAAAAAGATCTATGGGGCATCCAAGCAGCGTCAAGCTTGAATCTTTCACAGCACCCCTGCTGCTTTCTGGCCTAGCCCATCTAGAACACAGAGCACATAGGCAGAGCCCTGTCATCTCAAAAAGGACTTGTCAGCTGGTAACAATCAAGGTGGTTGGTCTTCGAGTTGATTAACAACACCTGTTCTCTCACAAGACCATTCTGATCCCACACTTGGGACCCTAAAAAACAGGTTTATCTCTCCTTCGTAAAGACCAAGAAATAAACCCCCACATCTACCAACACTTGATTTTGACAAAGAAGCCAAATCCATACAATGGAAAAAAGGTAGCATCTTCAGCAAATGGTGCTGGTCTAACTGGATGGCTACATGTAGAAAAATGAAAATAGATCCATATCTGTCACCCTACACAAGGAAGAAACCTTAAGAGAACAACACCCCATTTCCCCTAAGGGGGGTTGGGTAGGTTTTTGGTTGCTTTCTTGGGCTATAGAAGGTTATTTTCAATGAGAGTTGGTTATAAGTTATTATTGGTCTTACTTAGAGAGAAAACAGGGTTGGACTCAGGGATGTATATCTTTTCCTTTATCTTCCATTCTTAGGAAGATAGAAGTTGAAAAGAAAGAAGAGGGAATATAGAAATATATAGGGAAGATAGAACAAAAAAATAGATTAGTGAATCTACTCCTATACTTAATGGCTTAATTGTCACTCATAAGGTTATTTTTAATTCACTGGTACAGAATTTTGTATATAGGTGCAAAATAAGTCTAGTTTTAGATACAGTGCTATAGAATTCAAATGTAAGATTATTCTTCACACACATTACATATACTTCTACTCTAATATGAGGTATTGTACCCATATAACTCAACTATAATACAAGGTTGACTTCCAATACTTTGAAAGTGCTATGGCAGGCTATTTAGGATAAGTAAGTCATACAAGCTATTGTTAGTTGATCAAATCATGATCATATCAATTACTAGTCTATTTTTATCACAAGAATATACATCTTAGGTGCAACAGGTAGATATGACCTATAGAAAGATAACGTAAAATAGTTAGATAAGGTCTTCAAAAACCTCAGAGACTACAGAATATGGCATTTAAAGATTCACCAACACTGAGACAGGTTAACTCCTGGCAACACCCAGCCTACCTCAAAGAGATTGATGAGTATTAAAGAACCTCCTTATGGAGATGGCTTCAAATGTGGCAAACAAGCCACTGGGGGAAATGTCCTAATTTCTACCAGAGACAGAATTCTGCCTAAAAATATTCAAGCTTGGATGCAGGCAGAATCAAAAGCAAAATTCTGCTAAGTCAGGGTAAGCAAGTCCTCCATAGTTCCTGCCTCACAAATACATTTGTCAGATATATTGGGCCAGAAGGCTGAAGAAGATACTCCAACCTAATAGTTTTGGGTGACTATTCAGGTGGCAAACTGTCTCTGTCATCTTCTCATTTGGAAAGTTACTAACCTGCTCTCCCAGTATACTCAGGTGATCAAGTTTATTCCTTCTCAAGTCTCTGATGACGTTGAAAACCAGATAGTTTAGTTTTACAATGAAACTTAGTTGTTTAGGGTTAAGATGTTTTTAGGTCTAGATAGATGTTTTAAGTTAATAATGATGAGGTATGATAAATGATGATTTACATTTAGATTTTTAGATGCACCAAGATAGGAAAGATGTTTTCTTCAAGGCTGTCAAGTAAAAATAGCCAAAACACTAAGAATGTAACATTTCTCTAATTCCTGATTGTTTCAAGGTTCTTCTAGCTGTAGGTAGTTTATAGTATATATGTATAATAATATAAATGTATATGTAAAATATAGGAGAATATTTAATAAAAAAGACAAAAATATTTAGAATATTTACAATATATAAAGAACTCCAAAAATTAAATGCTAAAATAGTATTCAATCAATAAATGGTGCCATGGTCTGAGTGGTCTATTTCTTTAGTCATCAAAATGCCAATGAAAAGTTCAGTGAGATCCCATCTCATCATAATCAGAGAAGTAGTCACTAAGAAATCAACAAAAGCTAGCAAACATGTAGGTAGGGGAAAGGTAACCATTATACATGATGGGTGGGAACATAAGGTAGGTCAGCCACTACAGATACCTGTAGGGTGGTTACTCAAAGAGGTAAAATACATACATACATACATACATACATACATATATACATACACACACACATACATACCACATGGTTGAGTTATACTATTCCTGAGAATATTCCCAAAAGAATCTAAATTAACATAGCACAGAAATACCTCTGCACCGTGTCTACGACAGCACTTTTCACAATGCTGAAGGCTACCATAGATATCCATCTTTAGATGAAAGGATAATAATAATTATATTCACAATCGGATTTCATTCAGCAGTACAGAATTAAATTCTTTTTCTAGAAAATAGATGAAACTTGAGATCATAATATTATGCAAATTAAGCCATAACTGGACAAAATACCATGTTTTTTCTCACTAGTGGAATGCGGTTTTTAAAATATGTGTATTTGTATGACATGAAAGTAGGACAAATAGGACAAACCACTCTTGAATGTAATTGGGGAGAGATGCATTATTAGTGTGAAAAGCACTCTGTTATGTTTTATTTGACTGTTCCTAAATCCTGAGCAATTCAGAGTGATGATGGAAAAGGAAACAAATCCGGATTCAGGAAAAGTAGGAGCACCTCAAACCTGGTGATGAGCACCTCCCTTGCTCCTGACTCTTGGAACTTGAAGGAACCCAGAAGTGAATGCAACTAGCAGCTTAACTTCCTAGGGTAGGTAAGTGCAACCCTAGGGAAAATGTTAAACATCTCCCCCAGCAATGGTTAAGACTGAAGTGGGGCAGGAGCAGAAGTGATCCCAGCTTCAATGAGCTGCCAGGACAGCCTCATCCTTAACACCTTCATACCCATGGCTTGGGGCCGGTCTATTTTCAAGCATCAAACAAAAATGCTTTTCTTAGAATATATCTCAGACTTTAAGGAGAGGGAAAATGCTGGAAGGTGTTCTCATACCCCAAGGAAGGCCAGTCTAACCACTCACGGATTTTTACAACCTTGTTGCTCTTAACCAGTGCTCACTTTCTGTTACTATAAGACCCAAACCTGCTCTGACTGACTTTGTGTCTTCATTGTTCTTCAGAGCTTATTGTTTCAATCAGGAAGATACTTTTAAAATGAGAAAGAACCTTCCAAATACAACCCGTCACCAGAAATAGTGATTTTCACTGACTTTGTTTCCTCCATGGAAAAGTTAATCTTGAAGTACCTGCAGACTCATTTCCTTTCTATGAAAAGGGCACTCATTGCAAGGGAGGTCCGGGGTGACTGTGTCCTGCCTGAGCCAAGCTGGTTGGCTTATAAGACTCTTAGAGAAGGCTGAGATTGGCAAAACACTAACAAAGATGTGTTACATTTGTGGCGACAGTGGACAAGAACAATCATCCTCTTGCTGCTTCTAGGCTTCCCTGGTCCATCCTCACTGCTCTTCTATGTATTCTTCTCAGCTCCACATAATCTCACGCCATACCTTCTTGTAAGCCAAATAGAGCTTATTTTAATTGACTACAAGCAACACATAAGAAAACAAAATGAATCCAGTCTTTCTGTTTGAAAGACAAAATATTCCCCAGGAGTGAATTTACTAGGGTATTAAGTGAAGGAAAGAAACTGGAAGACAAATTTTTACCCACTTCCCAGTTTTGATGAAGTCTGACAATACTTAGCCTCTGGTATAATCACTGAGATTTATGGCAGAAAACAAAAAGAACACAAACATTTCCAACCCTGTAGCTCTGCAGTTGTCCAAGAAACTCAGTCCTTTTATTTCACCTCCTTCACAGTTCATCATTAGTCATATCTTTTTGTTTTCCCAATAAAGAAAATGCATGATGAGTAGTATTTTCAGTAGAGTTAATGCACCCACTTGCCAACTCATAAGCAATTATTGGAAACTATTACTAAACAGCACTTTGAGTTTATACTGTGAGTTTTGAATATATTATTATATTTAATCCCATTGCATTTTTGTAGAGGTTTTGTATTACTTTTTACATTTTTGGGAAAAGAGAGAATATGCCTCAGCATGCATGTGAAGGTCAGAAAATAACTTGAAGAAATCAATTCCCTCCTTCTGCCATAGGGGGACTTCCGGGCATAGAACTCAGGTCATCAGACTTGGTGGCCGTCATCTCTACCCACTAACCATCCCACTTGAGGTAAATAGTTTTGGCAGAAAAGAGATAACAATGAATATTTGCTCATTAAATTGATCAGTTCATGACTAATTGATATAAATAATTTTTGTTTTTTAAGTTTTGCTAAAACCATAGGCTTCTAAAAAAATTTGTTGTTGTTTTGTTCTATTTTTTTTCCAGACAGTGTCTCACTATGTAGTCCTGGATATCCTGTAACTCACAATGTAGATCAGGCTGACCTTGAGCTCACAGATGCACATAAATCCACATCTGCCTATACCTGAGTGCTGAGATTAAAGGCATGTGCTACTATGCCCAGCTAGCCTTGAAAAAATTTAAAGATATAGATAGCAAAGGATGTAATATCATTTGTACAATTCATATGAAAACATATAAAAGATCCAATTATATTACAGCCAAAAAGAAGATAACGTTTAAAATATAAATTAGTGAAATTAGACCTAAATCTCTCTTTTTTTTTCCTTCCAACACTTTACCCAGTGAAATTATAAATATACAAATGAAGACTAGTAAAAGTTACTATGAAAGCCAGTGATTTCTATAACAGTTTGCTCACCAAAACGTGAATAGTGCCAAATTTAAGAACAGTACAATAAACTAGAAAAATATTAAGGGAAATGATAAGTTGATAATCAGTCATCTAATGATTCTTTTTAATTTACCCTTGTTCCCGGCAGTCTCAACAAAGAAAGTCATGAGCTCAGAGAAAAAAAAGAGCTGAGCACATTATCTCTGAATCTCTCCCAGCTTCCATGGTTATCATACAGGTAACAACCTAAGAGACAACTCTTGGTTTTCCTAAAATCATGTTTTGTCTTGTTTACTAATTCAAAGACAGTACACTTTATTTTAAGAAAACAAAACCATCACAATGTAGAAAACAGTAGCCACAAACCTTGGGAATGCATGGATGTCTGTAGATGTCACTGTGGACTGATAAGTAGTCTTTGCTGTTATTTGAAACACATAAACAGCCCATTCTCTTCCTTTTTATCTTTGTGTGTGTGCATAGTATACATGTGCATATGCATATAAATGTGCATTCACCCTTATGTGTGAATGCAAGTAGGAACATGCCACAGTGCATGTATAAAAGTTGGAGAACATCCTTGGGTGTAAAATGTTGTCTTCTACTGTGTTTGGGACAATGTCTACAGTTGTTGTGGTTCATTGCTTGGTTGGTTGGTTGATTGGTTGGGTTTTGGGCTTCGTTGCTGTGTATTCCAGGATAGCTGGCTCACATGCTTCCTAGGATTCTTCTGTCCCACTTTTAATAGGAATCCTGAGGTTACAACAAGGCATACTATCATTGTGGGTTTTCTAAGAATTTAAAGTCCAGTCCTCACTCTTGTGCAGCATGGACTTTACCCACTGAACCATCTCCCCATCCATAGCTCTTTTTTTTTATGTCAGGAACATTTGAACTGTTTATAGATATAGTTTTGTTTTGTCCAGAATTGTAGGTCCAAGGAAATTATATCCAGTGATGTCCACTAGAGTACTATAAATGCTTTGGTTCGCATGAGTTCTCATTACTACCTGCCAGCCATTTATTGAATTATATCTACTATGTAGTTGGCTGAAAAAAGGAACTATTGCTCAAGATTTAATAGTTAAGTCAGTTTACTTCAAAAACACGCCAAAGGAACATTCAATAAATGTTTATTTGCATGCTTTTTCTGTAAAAGATTTTTCCAGGCAATATGCTTCATTCTTAGAATATAATAGATGAACTTTAGTTTAGATTAGATCATAGAGAAACAAATGACACAGCCATGGATGCACTTCCGTAGAAAACACAGCATTTCCTACAGTGGAAAAAGAGTACCTGCTTAGGAGAACCAGACATGAGAGTACAGATAAATGGTGCTTACATCAAAGGGTTCCCTGCAGACAACTAGTAGAGGCTCCTCTCTGTGCCCAGAGGAAAAGGCATTGCTATGTGACTGGAATACTAGATTCTAGAACTCATAGTCGCACAGGGAACTAAGAAATGGCTATTGCAATGTAGGATGCAGAGGTATGGCTTCTCCATTTTTAACGTGATATTTTTGTAGATACAAAGAAAGGAATCACACAGAAGCTGGAAGACATTGGGCTTCTTTCAGAGAAAACTGTCACTATAATACTTAACAACTGATTCTAAGAGTCCTCTCTGAACTCAGCAAACTGTGCACTTAAACCGCTTGCTTGGGATGCAGCCAAGGTCAAGACTCACTCAGCCATACTCTTTATGCTTAAACTAAGATGCTTTTAGTCTGCCTTTTCATGGAAGCAAGCAAAGCAGACACCCCAGAGTATCTTGTTCTCTTAGCCAGCTGGAGGACTCAGAACGCCATGTAAGGATCCATCACTGCCCACCTCCCCAAAGATGAGAGTTTTCACAGGGCTGAGATTATCGCAGGCCGACTTTTATCTGTAGAACCTCTATTGTTCAGAGGCTTTGGTTTTATTTCCCATTTCTTTTCAGTTATTAGCCAGGGAGCCAGATGTGTATCCCATGCTGTTATATAAAAAAGGGTCTTAACGCCAGGATAAACTTAGCCCTAACAAAGGACTGTGTTTGAAGGTTGCCTTAAGCCTAATCCATTTTCCTGTTGACTTTCATGGCCCGATGCATGAAGCAATGAATGAACTAAGAATAACTCTTGCACTAAATATAACACACCTGTCATATACAAACACTTTAAAGGAAAAAAACCTTAAAACTTCAATGTTTATAGGGCCAGTTCTATGCCGAGTTCTGCGTTAACTTCTGAATAACTGAGTGGGGACCTTAAATACCTACATGACGATTAGCCTCCCTTCACGGAAGGTTAGATGTGGGAAATCTAAGTTTCTGTCTCTGTACCAAGCTGAGAAGTTAGACTTACCTGACACCATTTGGCTTTTTTTTTTTAAATGTTAATTGAACAGCACAAAGAGAACTTCAGGAAGCACAGGAAGAAAAATAAAACAACAAAAACAAAAACAAAAAAACAGTTGGGAGTACCAGAGAGCATTTGTGTCTGCAAATGGTATCCAGATCAACAGCCGCTTTCTCTCCAGTATGCACAACTGTGTCTATCCCTCTGTCTCTTGCCACTCAGGATAGGGAAACTGGACACAGCAACCATTTAAATAAAATGAGTGCTGTGAAACTTGGAGGATTAGTGCAGTTTTCCTTTAATATTTCTCTAGACTTTATGGTTGAAGAAAGCAGACAGACCATATAATTTGAGCTTAGAACCCGGGGCTCACTCTGTCAGTCAATGCTTACTCTGTCAATATCTGAGTAGCCTTGGGTGGTTACATAGGTTTTAACTCTAGTTTAATAAACTGAATCCCC
>OU015746.1:111976529-112026772 GCA_907169655.1 Acomys percivali | reverse complement strand
AAAAAAAAAAAAAAAAAAAAAAAAAAAAAAAAAGGCCCTGAGTATCCAAATGGGAAAGGAGGAAGTCAAACTATCCCTATTTGCAGATGATATGATAGTGTACATAAGTGACCCTCAAAATTCCACCAGAGAACTCCTACAGCTGATAAACACTTTCAGCAATTTGGCTGGATACAAAATTAACTCAAAAAAGTCTGTAGCCTTCCTATACACAAATGACAAGCTTGCAGAGGAAGAAATTAGGAAAGCCATACCCTTCACATTAGCCACAAGCAATATAAAATATCTAGGAGTTACTCTGACTAAGCAAGTGAAGGACTTGTTTGAAAAAAATTTCAAAACTCTGAAGAAGGAGATTGAAGATGACATGAGAAGATGGAAGGATCTTCCTTGCTCATGGATAGGGAGAATTAACATAGTAAAAATGGCCATCCTACCAAAAGCAACCTACAGATTCAATGCAATCCCTATCAAAATACCTACACAGTTTTTTAAAGACATTGAAAGTTCAATTCTGAACTCCATATGGAAAAACAAAAAACCCAGAATAGCAAAAACGATCTTGTACAATAAAAGGTGCTCCAGAGGAATCTCCATACCTGATCTCAAATTGTACTATAAAGCAATAGTAATTAAAACAGCATGGTACTGGCACAGCAACAGGCTGGTTGATCAGTGGAATCGAATTGAAGACCCAGATATGAATCCACACACATATGATCACTTGATTTTTGACAAAGAAGTCAAATCCATTCAATGGAAAAAGGATAGCATCTTCAACAAATGGTGCTGGTCTAACTGGATGTCTATGTGTAAAAAAAAGGCAACTGGACCCATATTTGTCACCTTGCACAAAACTCAAATCCGAGTGGATTAAAGACCTCAACATAAAACCAGAGACACTAAGTCACTTAGAAGAAAAAGTGGGGAAGAGCCTGGAACATATTAGCACAGGAGACAACTTCCTGAACAGAACACCAGCAGCCCAGGCCTTAATGTCAACAATTAATAAATGGGACCTCATGAGGCTGAGAAGCTTCTGTAAGGCTGGAGACACTGTCAAGAGAATAAAGCGGGAGCCTACAGACTGGGAAAAGATCTTTACCAACCCTACATCTGACAACGGTCTAATATCCAAAATATATAAAGAACTCAAGAAATTAAACACCACCAAACCAAATAACCCAATTGAGAAATGGGGCTTGGAACTAAACAGAGAATTCTCAACAGAAGAATATCAAATGGTTGAGAAACACTTAAAGAAATGCTCAACCTCCTTAGTCATCAGGGAAATGCAAATCAAAACAACTCTGAGATTCCATCTTACACCCATCAGAATGGCTAAGATCAAAAACTCAAGAGACACCACATGCTGGAGAGGATGTGGGGAGAGAGGAACACTCCTTCATTGCTGGTGAGAAAGCAAACTAGTACAACCACTTTGGAAATCTATCTGGTGCTATCTCAGAAAACTGGGAATAGGGCTTCCTCAAGACCCAGCTATTCCACTCCTTGGAATATACCCAGAAGATGCACCAGCACACAACAAGAAAATTTGCTCAACCATGTTCAAAGCAGCCTTATTCATAATAGCCAGATCATGGAAACAGCCTAAATTTCCCTCAGTAGAAGAATGGATAAAGAAACTGTGGTACATATACACTATGGAATACTACTCAGCTATTAAAAACAAGGAATTCCCAAAGTTTGTGGATAAATGGATTGAGCTAGAAATGATCATAATGAGTGAGTTAACCCAGAAGCAGAAAGACTCAAATGGTATATACTCACTTATATCTGCATACTAGCCCAATGGGCATGTCCCACGAAAGCCTTCCCTTACCAGGAAACTGAGACAGAGGGAAGGACATCCTATTGGGACTCTAGATGAGAGAACCATGTGAGAATAGCAAAGTAGAAGGATCCAGTGGGTCCTAGAAACCTACAAGTAGAACATGATTATAGACAGATTTGCGCCAAGGGGTCCCACTCAAACTATGGCACCAGCCAAGGACAAGACAGGTGATAAACTTTAAACCCCTACCCAGATCTAGCCAATGGTCAGAACAGTCTCCACGCTTGAGTGGAGAGTGGGATATGACTTTCTCATGTACTCTAGTACCTCACATTTGACTATGTCCCCTGGATGGGGAGACCTGGTGGCACTCAGAGGAAGGACAGCAGGTCACTGAGAAGAGACTTGATACCCTATGAGCATATACAGGGGGAGGTAATCCCTCTCAGGAACAGTCATAGGGAGGGGAATAAGGGGAAAATAGGAGGGAGGGAAGAATGGGAGGATACAAGGGATGGGATAACCATTGAGATGTAACAAGAATAAATTAATAAAATAAAATAAAATAAAACATTTCAAAAATGCTAAAAAAAAAAAAAAAAGAAAAAAAGAAACTCCCTGAGACTTGTGAGCCTTCAGGAGCCTCAACAGACTTCCCTCCATGTAGTAGTTTAAATAAGAATATCCACCATGGACTCATTTATTTGAAAACTTAGTCACCAGAAAGGGGCATTAGTTGAGAAGGATTAGAAGGCGAGGCCTTGTTAGGCTAAGTATTGACTTGTAAAAGGAAGTATGTTGGGACTGGAGAGATGGCTCAGTAGTTAAGAGCACCATCTGCTCTTTCAGAAGTCCTGAGTTCAATTCCCAGCAACCACATGGTGGCTTATAACCATCTATAATGAGAACTGGTGCCCTCTCCTGGTGTGCAAGTGTACATGCAGGCAGAGCACTGTATATGTAATAAATAAATCTTTAAAAAAAAAAAAAAAAGAAGTATGTTGGGGCTAGAGAGATGGCTTAGTGGTTAAGAGCGCCTACTCTTCCAAAGGTCCTGAGTTCAATTCCCAGCAACCACATGGTAGGTCATAACCATCTGTAATGTGATATGGCGCCCTCTTCTGGCTTGCAGGAGTACATGCAAGCAGAGCACTGTATACATAATAATAAATAAACTAATTTTTTTAAAAAGAGGAAGTATGTCATGGAGGTAAGTTTTGAGATTTTAAAAGCCCAAGCAAGACTCATTAGATATTTTAGTTAGGGTTTCTATTACTGCAATGAAATATGACGACAAAAATTCAAGTTGGGCAGAAAAGGACTTCCACAGAAATATTCATCACTGAAGGAAGTCAGGACAAAAACTCAAGCAGGGCAGGAACCTGGAGACAGGAGCTGATGCAGAGGCCCTAGAGGTGTGCTGCTTACTGGTTTGCTTGCAATGGCTTGCTGAGACTAGTTTCTTATAAAACCCAGGAGAACAAGTTCAGCATAGTACCACCAAAATGGTCTGGGCCCTCCCCTATCAATCATTAATTAAGAAACCGTTCTACAGGCTTGCATACAGCCCCTATTCACTGTGCCTTGTAGATACTAGTGCTCATTGCTTGGCAGACACACAATGAAAAGAAACAAGGAATGTAAGGAGAAAAACACAGAATGTATAGTCTGAGGAGAAAAAGAGAACCAGGGGGTATAAGGGAGCCATGTCCAGTACTTAAGGGTGTAAAAAGTGTTTTTTTTTTTAAGCCTAATACTAAGTGGAATAAAAGGAGTGGTGACACCAGGTAAATCATATCCTGCTAAGTATTGCAAAGTGCAACTAAAAGAAAGCTTAAGAAGTGAAGGAAGCCATCAACAACAGAAAGCTGATGCAAATGCAACTGGACATGTGTCTCATCCCCCAGAAATTGACAGCTGTGGCCATGTGGTTCTGACTTGAGAATTAAGGATACAAGAAAGGAGCTGTGAAATCTCCCTCTGTAGCTAAGGAAAGCCACTGAGGCCAGGTGTGTGTCAGGGTGTCCCTGCATGGAAACCCAGAAAAGTTATCACATGAAGCTGTGAAGGTTACATCTAGATTGTGTTGGAGAACCCAAGATGGTGGAGATTCCAGAGCCCATAGAATACCTGCTGAGAAGAGCTCCTAACAGGATGTGAAATAGTCCTAGAAACAGAAATGTGTTTCAGTTAATAAAGCTTATAGAAATTGGAGATCTGAAGGGCACTTTGGCATCAGATATGGCGATGGCAGAGTTTGAAGTTTCCTTGCTAGTTTTAAGTCTTGTTTTGGTCCAATATTTTCTCAGTATGCTCCTTTTCCTCCCCTTTGGAATGGTGATGTATATTCCGTGCTATCATATTTTCAAATGATACGATCTACTTTTTTATTTTGATTTTACAGGGACTTACAGTTAAGTGATTGCCTTGAATCTCAGAACTTGCACTTTTGAATCGTATTGAGATTGTGATAAACTATGAGGTTTTTGAAGTTGGACTGAATGCATTTTTGCATTGTGATGTGACTGTCACCCTAAGGAAGGCAAGGAGTGGAAGGTGGCAGTTTGAGTACAAATGGCCCTCCTACACTCATATATGATGCTTAGTCATCAAGAAGTTGGCATTACTTGAGATAGATTAGGTGTGGCCTTGTTGGAATGAGTATGTTACTAGGGGTGAACTCTGAGGTCTCAAAAGTTCTCTATTCCTACAGACTACAGATTCAAATGTGGAACTCTCAGCTTCCCCGTCACCATATCTGTCTGCATGCCACTATGTTCCCCACCATGATGATAATGTACTTAACTTCTGAAACTCCAAGTAAGCCCCAATTAAATCCTTTCTTTTATAAAAGTTGCCATAGTCATGTTGTTTCTTCACAACAATATAATAGTAACCAAGACACTCTAAGATGGAGCATTTCAGTTTGGAGGAAATTATTGCATCTTACAACTCAAAAAGTGTTTGGCCAATATAAGTATGAACTAATTGTTAAAAATCATAGTTGTCTTTTATATAACTGTGTTTGTTTCTTAGTTTCCCTCTTAACCTGGCTCTTTTATATTTGATTATAAGGCTTTACATCATAATCTTGAGAAGTTTATGTCTGTCCTTAACCCTCTATGTTATCTTGACTCCATCTTTGTCAAAATCCCCAAGTTACTTGCTTTTTCTTTCTTTGTTCCAGTTCCTCTCTCCTAATGTTTCCTGGACCTCTGCCCATGGATAAATCCCCTACTCTCTCCTCTAACTCCTCCTCTTCAACCTGGCAGGAAGTCTCCCCCTGCTCAGCAATTGGATGTAAGCTGCTTTGTTGACATACAAGGGGACAACTGGGAAGCAGAGCTTATATAACATTGAGACGGGAGATTTTCAGGTCTTGCAACAAGATATGGGGATACAGAAATCAGCATTTGAAGTATACAATAACCTTATACCAACAGTTAAAAGTATTCTCTGAGGCAGGGGGACCTAGGCTCAGTTCCTCATATAAAAGGAGAAAATATCTCTTCATCATTTTCTAGTAACAATAACTTTTAAAAAGCATTATTCTTTTTAAATATAGTCAGTGGCAAATGATGTTGTAAATTGCCTTATAAAATCAGCCAGAAAAATTATTATCTAAATCCAGAAATGGAAAACTGAATTTCTATGGAGGTAGAGAATGAATTTCTCCAAAAAAACAAAAACAAAAACAAAAACAAAAAAACAGGGCTGTTACCATCTTGTAGGGCCCTGACTACCACATTACAGACTCGCATGATCCAAATGCTCAGAATGTAACATAGCCATCAAGACATTTGACAACATCACTTTGCTGTGATTGTTCAACTGATATAGTTAAGCTCACAAACTAGAGACTAAAGTTGAAGTGCTGAAACCCAAAGTGACTGTGACATTACTCGTTCCTCTCTGATTCACAGACAGCTCCCTGCCCCAGCTCATCTCTCTGCATGCACATAATTACCTCCTATTCCTTCATCTCATCCAGGCCATCAGATGCTTTGTGTCCAGTATCCTACTTCTGCCTCTTTATTTGCCTCATGTCAACAACTATATGGCCCTTTTTGTTTCCATATTGTGCCAATGGAAACCAGCACAGATCTCACCTTTCCACCCCAACGTGGTTACGTTCCTCTTTACAGCACTTCTCTTTTCCTGGCCCATGTCATCTGGTACCTTCAGATAACAAGAATTCCCTTCAACCAAGGCCAATGACTCCTTTCCAAATGACCAGATTAAGTTCAAGAACAATCACATAGCTAATGACTCTCCATCACTGTGCTACTTTTCTCCTATAAAATCCTGATCAGCCACAAGTCAAATAATTGACAAAGCCCTTTGGCCACAGGAAAACCCTATGTAAGCCATAAAACTACACCAAGGATCTTCAGCATCCCTAATTAACAATCAGAAATAACAACATGCAGGTGAAATCACAAGTCTTGAAAAACATATTCTGTGAAGAAAGTTATACTTGGCAAAGATATTTTTAAAAAATTAAAAAAAAACAAGCCATGTGTTATGTTGGCAAATACACATAATCTCACTTCAAAGAAGAGAAAAAATTATGAATGAGGATTACAATAATCAAAAGGTAAACAAGTGCTCCTGATCTCGAACATTTGATATTTACAGAGAAACAAGGTTTTTTGTTGTTGTTGTTTATTTGATTATTTTTTGGAACAAAATGTTCCTTTTTTAAAACTGTGGGCATTTAATCAATACAGATGTTAGAAGATATAAAGTGGCATATGGCAGTGCAGGAACATCTTGTGAGGTCACATTCAGATTAAAAATTCCTACCTTATCGACTTTCACAGTTCCTAAGCCTCTTTCCTGTTGATTTTATTCTCAAATTTTTCTTGCAAAGGGAGTCGATTATTATCACCCAACTGTACAGGTGACAAAATTGAAATGAAATGAGTTTAAATGACTTGCTCAAGTTTCTTTCTATCACTGTTACAATGAGATACCTTTCTCGGTGTATCAGTCCTCTGGGATGTGAAAACCTTGAATTTCATTACTACAAACTTCCCTGGATATGTAAAGTATTTTTAATGTATAATAAAACATTCTTCCATCCTGGTATGGGCAATGGTGATTGGAGCACAAAACACAGAGACAAACTATAAGAAAGTGTATTTGCTGGCTCTTATTTCTGAGGCACTCAGAATGCAGAAGAAAGCTCCTGCTGACCCTGTTTATGTATAGACATTGACAAACATTACTCCTGTTTAATGGATTTGGTCCAGAATGTTTGTAAAAGGAATTCTGTGACAAAACCAAACTTAGAAATCTAATCACATACGTCGTCTACTCCCCCAAAGTAGATGTTACCAGCTGGGGTGAGGTAGTTTACAGCCCTTTTCAGGAAAGCAAGGTCTGAAACTTTATGTAAATGTCCTAAGGCATCAGTGCCCATGTTTGAAGAGGCTTGGTTGGGAGAAGACATTTTTAAAGCTTTCTTGACTCTGAAAAAGGTAAAAATATTGCTATGGATGAAGATGAAGATGCAGGGATCACCAAGATTAGGTGGCTAAATGATTCATTCTTCAACTAACTAGCAAGTGCCTTCTGAGACTTGGTTCTGTTCTGATTTGGAAAGAAATTAAATAAATCTAGATGAATGTATTTCATAAATAATAACATTGGCCTCAGGACAAGGCAGTGGTCCATATAAAAGGATCAGTGGAACCTCTCAGCCTGCAAACTACAGCTTAGCTATGTGAAGAGTAACCCACATCTCCGCCTCTGGGGAGCTTCTCTGGCCCATTCTCCATGGAAAGCAGAGTTTCCATGATGCCTTGATCACAGTTCTGCCAAACCACAACACTATTAAATGGTGTCTATATACCTTGATCATCCACAAACTTGGGACATCTTAACAACAAGAAGAATTCTGCCCATATGTGTTTCTACCATGGATGAGCCAGGGCCAACACATATGGTACAAGTTCAGCTCATATTAGCTAAATGAACTACTAAAGAACTTTAATGTGTTCATCTTGTCAGGCAAGAAAAATCATCAAAATCTGCTTTATTCATTAATTAAAGAACATGTAGATTGGATTAAATAATCAAGCCTGATTGAAGGTTTTAGTCTGAAAACTGTTAACATGTTTAGATTTATTAATTTTCTTTAGAAATGAAAATACTAATTATTTGTAAGGTGAGTCACCAAATTCTAATTTTCTTACTGACATCTTTCTCTTTTTTAATATATTTTTCTACTTTTTAAATTTTTTATTTTTTATTTATTTTTATTTTTTACATATACATTTGTATTATTCCACATCTATACAATAAACTACCTATAACAAGAAGAACCTTGACACAATCAGGAATTAAATAAATGTTACATTCTTAGTGTTTTGGCTATTTGTATTTGGCAGCCTTGAAGAAAACATCTTTCCTATCTTGGTGCATCTAAAATTCTGAATGTAAATCAATATCCATCACATCTTGTCATTATCAACTTAAAACATCTATCTAGACCTAAAAACATCTTAACATCTAAACAACTAAGCTTTATTGTAAAACTAAGCTACCTGGTCTTAAACTCCATCAGAGACTTGAGAAGGAATAAACTTGAGTACCTGAGTATTCCGGGAGTGCAGGTTAGTAGCTTTCCAAATGCAAAGATGACAGAGACAGTTTGCAACCTGAATAGTTACCCAAAATTCTCTATAACGTTGGTACATCTTCTTCAGGCTTCTGGTCCAATATATCTGACAGACATATTTGTGAAGCAGGAACTGCTGAGGATTTGCTTACGCTGTCTTGGCAGAGTTTGGTCTTCAACTCTGCCTGCATCCAAGCTTGTCCTTTTTCAGGCAGAATTCTGCTGTGGTAGAAATGAGGACATTTTGCCCAGTGGCTAGTTTGCCACATTTGAAGCCATCTCCATAAGGAGGTTCTTTGATGCTTATCATCCTCTTTGAGGTAGGCTGGGTGTTGCCAGGAGATAACCTGTCTCATTGGCAGTGAATCTTTAAAATAATAAAAACATTTTAAAATGCCATATTCTGCATGTCTCTGAGGTTTTTTGAAGACTTATCTAACTATTCTACTTTATCTTTCTATAGAATCATATCTATCTGCCACACCTAACATGTATACATTTGTGATAAAAGTAGACCAGCAATTGACGTGAACATGATTTGATCAGCTACCAATTAACTTGTACAACTTATTTATCCTAAACAGCCTGCAATATCACTTTAAAGGTATTAGAAGTAAACCTTGTATTATAATTTAGTTATATGGGTACAATACCTCATATTAGAGAAAATATATACATAGATATGTATACATGTGTATGTATATATAATGTGTATGAAGAATAATCTTAAATTTGCATTCTATACCACTATATCTAGAATTAAACTTGTTTTGCATCTATATATAAAATTCTTTACCAATGAATTAAAAATAACCTTGTGAGTGACAATTGAGGCATTAATTTGAGGAGTAGATTCATTAATCTACTCTTTGTTCTATGTTCTCCATATATTTCTATATTCCCCCTTCTTTCTTTTAAATTCGTATCTCCAAACTTAAGAATGTAAGGAAACGAACGTAAGGTAAAGGAAAAGAGAGACATTGCTGAGTCCAAGGGCTCTTTTTTCTCTCTCTAGATAAGACCAATAATAACTTGCAACCAACTCTCATTGATAATAATCCTCTATAGCCCAAGAAATCAACCAAAACCTACCTGAACCCCCTTAAAGGAAATGGGGCATTGTTCTCTTAATGCCTCTGCTGGCTAATTTAGGATGAATAATGCTTTTGTAGGGGCCCAAAGAAAAATGGGGAAATAGTTAAACAAGCTAGAAATTACATTTGTAGGCCAGTTTCTAAATGTTGAGAAATTCCAGGCTTAATTAGAGTCCTGTGTGGGACAGTCTGAATGCTGGATGAATTAGGATTGGAAGCTCTATTTGAAAGTGTCCTGGGAGCAGCCTTGCTCTGATGAGGAACAGCAACTGAAGCACTTGGTGCTGGAACATGAAGGATGCAGGATGTCAGTGTTCAGCATGCTGACAGGAATGCATCCTGTCACATCTGATCCAATGTCAGTGTCCGGTTCTTTTGTTCTGAAAGCATATAATCTCTCACAAGCATTATCCAGTCCTAAAATTATAAGGGTGTAAGGTGTGCATGATGCACAGAACAATTAAGGCTGGGTTTCTGCTCTTTGTTTGAGCAGAGAAAAGAAGACATCTGTAAATCTGTGTTCATGTCATATGAAGAATGGCAGCTAATAGGCTAATAGTAATTCATAAGGGTTCTGCAGTCAACAAAGCATTGTCTATGCATAGACATTCATATCTCAGCCAGTCTCAGAGCTATTCCCATATAGTGGGATTAGCAATATAAGTTACCTGCTTGTTCTGCAGTTTAAATGTTTCACATTCCAATTTTATCCCCCTCCCTCATTCTCTCCTGATCCCACCCCTTCCCTCATCCTCTTTAAAGATGTTTTAATAATAAAAAGCATTTTTGACAGTAAGACATGACTTCTTCTGGCAGCACCCCCATACTATTTAAAAGAAGATGATGGGCATAGAAAAACATCCTTATAGAAAATCTGCCCTTGCATCAACTGCTTACAGCCGGCTGTCCAAACTGTGGACCAGCAGGACATTGGAAACTCAACTGCCCAACTTTGATAAGACAAAGTAGGACAGTCCTTCACATTTCCTGCTTCACAAAAATGTCAGATATTCTGAGCCTGTTGGCCAAAGATTGGGTGCCCTACAGATACAGAGAAATCTTGGGTGACTGACTAGATAGACAGAAGTCTGTAATTTCTACAATTTTGGAAGCAGCTTGCCCTGCACTTCCTGTTTGCTCAGTAACCTTCATCCTTCTCAGGTCTCTGATACAGTTGAAGATTAGATACATACAGTCTTAAAGTTTTCATTGTTACCAAATTCAGAACAAATAAAAAAAACCTCACAAAAGAGATGTAGAGTTTATAATGGTTGAGAAACATAAAAGACTAAGTTGTGAAGGATCAAAAAAAATGTTTTAGGATCTAAGAGGATGCTTAAAGGATAATAAATGCAAGTTATGAAGGTTGAGGATATAATAGCTTAAATAATAATAAAAGGATGATTTAGGTACAGAACTTTGGACCCCCCAAGATAGGATAGATGGTAGAGCATTTTCCCCAAGGTGTCCAAGTACAAATAGACTGGCCATTGTGAATGTAATTCTCTCTCTCTCTCTCTCTCTCTCTCTCTCTCTCTCTCTCTCTCTCTGTGTGTGTGTGTGTGTGTGTGTGTGTGTGTGTGTGTTCATGAATGTAATTCTTACCAGATAATATATAGTTTACTATCTTGCTGGCCTCCTCTGCCTCTTAGAACCTTCCTGTGGTTGTGCTCGCATCTTCCTGTTGCAGCCTCTGGAGCTGTTTTCCATCCTTTCATTCTGAGACCAACCCAGAAGGGAAAAGGTAAAAAAGCAAACAAAAACTTTAATTATATGTTCTTGCTTGGTATTTATCTTGAAATCAGAAAAAAAAATTACAATAAACCTTAGCCAGGAGGGAGATCACGCACATCCAGACCAGACAGTGTGGTAACGAGATCGGTGTTAAGTTCTGGGAAATGCTAAGCAGTAAGCATGGCATCGACCCCACTGGTCCCTCCCATGGGAATAGCAACCTGCAGCTGGACCGAATCCCTGTGTACTACAGTGAAGCCACAGGTGGTAAATATGTCCCACCAGCTACCTTGGTGGATCTAAAACCCAGGACCACGGACTCCATTCGGTCAGGTCCTTTTGGTCAGATCTTCAGACCAGACAGCTTTGTTTTGGGTCAGTCTGGGGCAGGCAACAACTGGGCCAAAGGCCACACTAGATAGAGGGAGCTGAGCTGGTTGACTCTGTCTTGTATGTGGTGCAGTAGGAAGCAGAGAGCTGTGACTGTCTGCAGGGCTTTCAGCTAACCCACTCACTGGGTGGAGGCACAAGCTCTGTCATGGACACCCTGCTCATTAGCAAGATCCAAGAAGAATATCCTGACTACATCATGAATACCTTAAGTGTGGTTCCCTCAGCCAAAGTATCTGACACTGTGGTTGAACCCTACAATGCCACACTCTTTTTCCATCAGCTGGTTGAGAACACTGATGAGACCTGCTGCATTGACAATGAGGCTCTTATGACATCTGCTTCCGTACCTTCAAGCTCACCACACCAACCTATGGAGACCTGAACCACCTTGTCTCAGCCACCATGAGTGGTGTCACCACCTGCCTCCACTTCCCAGGCCAGCTTAATGCTGACCTCGTAAAGTTGGTTGTCAATATGGTGCCCTTCCCACATCTCCATCTCTTAATGCCTGGCTTTGCCCCTCTCACCAGCCATGGAAGCCATCTGTATCGGGCCCTCACTGTGCATGAATTCATCCAGCAGGTCTTTGATGCCAAAAACATGATGGCTGCCTGTGACCCATGCCATGGCCAATACCTCACTGTTGTGGCTGTCTTCCATGGATGGATGTACATGAAGGAGGTAGATGAGCAGATGCTCAAAGTGCAAAATAAGAATTGCTGCTACTTTGTGGGATGGATCCCCAATAACATCAAGATGGCTGTCTGTGACATCCCACCACATGGCCTCAAAAATGATAGTCTCCTTCACTGGAAGCAACACAGCCATCCAGGAGCTCTTCAAGAGCATCCCAGAACAGTCCATTGCCTTGTTGCACCTGGAAGGCCTTCCTCCACTGGTACACAGCTGAGGACAGGGACAAGATGGGGTTCACTGAAAATGAAAGCAACATGAATGACCACTCCTCTGAGTAACAGCCATACCAGGATGCCACCGCAGAAGAGGAAGATTTTGGTGTAAAAGCAGAGGAGGCCTATATCACCTCAAGCTGCGAGTTCCCTCTGCTTTCTCCACTTGCCTATTTTCCTCCTTCAATTTCTTTCTGCTCCCTGTGCCTCCTGTTGTTTGGTTTGGCTTGGTTTGGTTTTATTTTGTTTGGTTCGGTTTTTCTCTGAGGCCCGAGGTAAACAGTGCCTGGCACATTGTAGGTGCTCAATAACTATTTGTGGAAAAAATATATAAAGTTTATTGCTGTTAAAGACTAAAAGAGGGCAGAGGTTAGAGTGATCTTTTTGTGCACCATGTAAAGATTGTCTTGGTGTTATTCAAGTGCTGATTTCTGTACCCAGAGAGTTAGATGCAGTCTGGACTTCTTCGGTGTTCTCATTTTCATGAAGCATCTCCTGCCTCGATTCTTTGTAAACACTGTTCTCCAACACCTTCTTGATGAATGAATACAGAGCTGAACAGCCAGTAGCTGAGACAAGAGAGGACAGGCAGGACTTCAGGCAGAGATAGGAACTCTGGGAAGGAATCTGACGGAGGAGGGATGATTCGCCAGCCAGATGTAGAGGAGGTCAAATAGACAAAACTGAAAAAAAAAAACTTAAAAAACTAACTAACTAACTAACTAAATAAATAAATAAATAAATAAATAAAATAAAATAGACAAAACTGAGGAGAGGCAATGGGCCACATGGCAGAATGTAGATTAATATATATGGGACGATTTAAGCTTTAAGAGCTAACTGGAAACAAGCTGAAGCTAAGGCCAAGCTTTCATAATTAATAAAAAGTGTCTGTATCATTATATGGGAGGTGGTGGTCCAAAGGAAGTCTTGTTATATCTCCTTGATTTCTTTAAAGCCTCACTGTTCATTCAAAGTTACACTATTCAGTTTCATAGTATTTATGTGACTTTATGTGATTTACTCCACTACAGGTAGATAAGAAAAAAGCAATTATTTCCTTTTTCTTTTTCTTTCTTTGTTTTTTTTTTATATTGGTTAAGATTGGTTCCGTGGCCTTATAATGGGATTAATTTTAGAGAAGGGTCCATGGTCACTGAGAAGGCAATGTATTTTTCATCTGTTGTATCGGATATTCTTTAGATGTCTCTTAAAAGTAATTGTTGTAAAGGCAGCTCTTCCTTCTTATTTAAAGGATGAGCTCTAATGCATCATGAAGCACAGGGTTGCCTGCTGTGGACTGAGAGAGCAGAAGGAAGAGCCCTGCAAGAAATGCAGATAACAGCATGTCCATTTACCCAGCACAGAGGCCTCTGTGCAGCACAGGGGCAGGTAAGCTGTCTACCAAGGGTTTCTCCACAGGATACAACAGTTAACAAGGAAACATGACCCAGGTCTGGCTTTTCACAGCGTCATTGTCAGAAGAGGCCTTAGAGCCAATACCATTCCAAGGTGCCCATGAATGTGCAGACCTTGCAGGCTACTCTGTAGAGGAAGAATACAATTTGTTTGTTTGTTGACTTTTAGTATGGAAAACTAATCAAAAGATGATAATGGGATACTGGAATGCACCATCATTGTAGCATCACAACTTATCTGATCTTTCAACGACCTTAAGTGTTTGTTTCACACAACTGTGAACCTCAGCCTTCAGTAATAAAGAATTACATTCTTATCTCTTCCTCATGAATTGTTACCTTTATTTTTTATTACTTTTTAACTATTTATTTACTTTACATCCAGGCTGTAGCCCCCTCTCTCATCTCCTCCCAGCCCTACCCTCCCTCCGTCTTCCTCCCTCCCCGCCTTCCCCTAGTCCTCAGAAAAGGGGAGCCCTCCTCCCCCATCATCTGACCCCAGCCTATATAAGCTCAATTTTCTTAACAAATATATTTTATTACAAACTTATTAACCAAGAGTAAGTCACTAATAACCCAACTAACTGAAACAATAGGAAAAGAGGATTAAAGAATTCAGTAACAAAACCGTAAGGATATCAGTTCCAAGGAACAATTTTCCTGGTGTAGTCAGGAGGATTTCTTCTGCTGGAACCTGGAGCAACCAGAACCTGGAACCTCAGCAGGATCCCAGAGCCCTGAAGCCTTCCCACAAGTGGTTCTCTCTAGGAGCTTCTCGAAGTAGAACAATGAATAGCCCAAACTATCACAAGTTTCCAAAAAGTCCCCTCTCTTGTTTCTGGCTCACTTATATATCTCCTCCCAGAGTCTGTTTACGGGTCTTTTCAGCTGGCAACAATCAAGCTCCCGCACAAGGTGGTTTGCCTTCTAGTGGATTAACATCACCTATTCTCTCACAATACCATTCCCCATCCCACACCTGGGATCATAACAAAAACAAGTTTATCTCTCCTTCATCTCCCCTTTCTATTAATATAATAAGTTATATACAACAAAATAAGAATTATCCATTAAGTCAACATTTACAAGGACCAGTCCATTTGTAGTTAACAATTTTTAAGAAATTATTCCACTATCCTATGCTACTGATTCCCTATGAGCATATACAGGGGGAGAAGGTCCCCCTCAGTCACAATCATAGGGGAGGGGAGTAAAGGGAAAATGGGAGGGAGGGAGGAATGGGAGGGTACAAGGGATGGGATAACAATTGAGATGTAATATGAAGAAATTAATATAATATATAAAAAAAGAAATTATTCCACTATCCTATGCTACTGATTTTTATCCTAATGTCTAAAGTTATTTCTTTTTTTTTTGTTTTGTTTTGTTTTGTTTTGTTAACTAAATTTATATTAACACTTTGGCTATCTAGTCTTCAACCCCATCAGAGACCCCAGAAGGCAAAACTATCTAATATGAAGGGAGTGCAAGCAAGCAATTTCCAAAAGTATTGATAGGACAGAGAGGTGACTGGACAGTCACAAGTTCCTCTCCATTGTTGGGGCATCCAGTCTTCAGCCAGTCAGCCAGCCCAAGGCATCTGACAGACTGCTTCTGCACTGTCACAAGTTTCTCTCCATCGTAGGTGCATCCCACCTTCACCAGCCTATCAAGTCTCATCAGGACTGCCTGGATCCACTTCCTTTGTCGGCTTGCAAGGCAGCCCTGCCAGAGGGAAGTGATAAATGAGTGGATAACAAGGTCCACGTCTGAGACAACCCCTACTCCCCATTTTATGGGGCTCACACAGAGACTCTGCTGGCTATTGACCACATGTGAGCAGGAGGTCTAGGTCCTCTCCATGCATGGTCCTTGGTTGGTGGATCAGTCTCTATAGGTTCCCCTGGAACCTACAGATTTGTTGGCTCTGTTGTTCTCTTTGTGGAGCTCTGGTCCCCTTCAGGTCTTTCTATCCTGCAACTCTTCCACAAATTACCTTGCATTCTGCCCCAAAGTTTGCCTGTGAGTCTCAGCATCTGCTTCAATCCCCTACTGAGTGACCTTTATTAAGATGTGGTAGACTTTCTGGATTGAAGTCTAATTTATTAAACAGCACAATAGTTATACCTCCTGTTTATGTGCTTCCGTTGTTTGCTAAGTTTGTTTGTCTTTGACCAACAGGATTTAGGGGTTTTTGCAAATGAAGTCTATTTCCTGGGGACAGCAGATAGTTGGTTGTCATCAGTCAAATTCTTTTAATTGGTGAATTCAAATTAAGTATTTTTTCCCCTGAAGGGTGTTTTCTGAGTTTTTGTTTTGGTTGGTTAGATTATTTGCAGTTCTTTACTTCCTCCCATTAACTTTGGTGGTTTATGGTCTTGGACATCTTCTTAGTTATCCTTCATTAATCTATTCCTCTCATGATTTGTATTTTTTCTTGTACATTTGATGAAATGTTTCTTTTTCCTTTGTGTATTGTAAAAGTATTTTCTATGGTGCTAGCTTAAACGGCATGAATACCATTAATTTATGCTTACTTGATATGTTCTTGTCTCTTCAGTACTTTTAAGAGATAACTATAGTGAGTATAGCTATCTTGGTTGACAGTTAGTACTTTCAAGGATTTAAAAAATCCTTTATTTTCCTGATGTTTAAGGTTGCTGACAAGATCTCTGATTCTATGTTTGTATTTTTGTTTTTGCATGTGAGTTGTTTTTTCATTACAGCTTCAAGATTGTTTCTTTGCTTTTTACTTTTAATGTCTCAATTATAATAGATTGTGGAGAAGTTCTTCTCTAGTAATGTCAATTTGGAGTTTTTAAATGGCTCTTGAACTTCTCTCCGTCTGTCTGTCTGTCTGTCTGTCTGTCTGTCTGTCTGTCTCTCTCTCTCTCTCTCTCTCTCTCTCTCTCTCTCTCTCTCTCTCTCTCTCTAGGCTTAGGAATTTTTCTAGTACAATTTATTTAAACAATTTGTCAGAGCTTACACTTTATTTCAACACCACCCCCACAGCTGAGCCTGGGGTTTAGTTTTTGGAACATATCTCAGAGTTCCTGAATACTGTGATTATATTGATCTGTTTTTATTTACATTTGCCTGAATGTCTTGCTGCCTTTATGTCTGTCCCCCTTGAAATTAATTCCTCAGCTTGGTCTTGTTCATTGATGGTATTTTCTGATTTTTTTAGATTTATTTTTCATTATTGTTATGTATACAGTGCTCTGCCTGCATGTATACCTGCAAGCCAGAAGAGAGCATCAGATCACATTAGAGATGGCTGTAAGCCATCATGTGGCTGCTGGGAATTGAACTCAGGACCTCTGGAAAAGCAGTCAGTGCTCTTAACCACTGAGCCATCTCTACAATCCTTTCTGCTGTACCTTTAAATTTGTTTTATTGATTATTTTATTTCCAGAATTTCTGTTTAGCACTTTTTCAGAATGTCAACATCCTTACTGAAGTGTTCCTTCAAGTCTTTTTTATTTCCTTTCCAATTTACCGACCTTCATGTTCACTTGGGCAACTCTTTGTCTAGGTCATTAATTTCTTCCCTTCCCTCATTCACTTACTCTTTTTAATATTCTATATGGTTAGTGATGCTCTTTAAAAATATTCTGAAATCTACAGCTATGCCAGCTACCTCATGATCTTTGGTCTCCAGCATTTAACAGTTATGGTTGTGTAGGTGTCATACTAGTAGGTTTATTGTCTCTTGTTTGTTGTGCATTATGGGTCTGTTGGGATGGAGTTGTCTTGCAGTTTTTATTCCATTCTCCACTTTTCCACTCTTTTTTTCTTGGTCTTTTGTCTTATTTTCCAAGAGTCCTACTGGTTAGTTGGTTTCACTTGTATTTATGTTCCCTGCTGCTCTTTATAAGGGACACTAACTACAGAGGTTCATATAATGATCTGAGAGTGTCTCAAATGTTTGTGTACTTCAATTATCCCCTTGATATGGTTCAGGACCAAAAAAAAAAGGTACTAGAGTGCTGGTTGGGGAAAATGGAGCTTATAACAGCTCAAAGCTAATGATATTGTCTTAGTTAAGGTTTCTATTGACAAGATGAAACACCATAACCAAAAAGCAAGTCGGGGACAAAAGGATTTATTTGGCTTACACTTCCACATCACTGTCCATCATTGAAGAAAATCAGGACAGGAACTCAACAGGGTAGGGATCTAGAAGCAAGAGTTAATGCAGAGGACATGGAGGGGTGCTGCTTACTTACTTGCTCCTCATGGCTTGATCAGGCTACATTTTTATAGAACCCAGAAACATCAGTCCAGGGATGTCACCATCCACAATGGACGTGGATCTCACTCATTAATCACTAATTAACAAAATGACCCTAGTAAATGTATATGTAAAAAATATTTAATAAAAAAGTTTCAAGAAAGAAAGAAAGAAAGAAAGAAAGAAAGAAAGAAAGAAAAAGAAAAAGAAAATGCCCTACAGCTGGGTGTGATGGTGCATACCTGTAATCCCAGCACTTGGGGAGGCAGAGGCAGGTGAATCCCTGTGAGTTTCAGACCAGCCTGGCCTATAAAGCAAGATCAGGACAGCCAAAGTGAATCCCTATCTCAAAAAGACAAAAGAAGGAAAGAAAAAAACAACGTTAAAGGGAAAGAAGAAAAGAAAAGAAAAGAAAAATGCCCTACAGCAAGATCTTATGGAGGCATTTTCCTAATTGATGTTCCATCCTTTCAGATAATTCTGGCTTGTGTCAAGTTGAAAAAAACGAGCAAACTCAGGTCTCAGTATTCAAGCAGTGAAATGAAGAGGGAATAGGAGAGAAGAGAGGGTGAAGTAATAATAAAAGAATATGGATTAGGGATATGAGAAGTACTGCAGAAAACACTGTAGAATAGGTACAGAGAAAACATGTGGTCAGAAGAACCTATTCTGCTGAGAAACAAATTAAAATAACCAAAGCATAAATGTATAAGCAAAAGTGCTTAAATAAAATTAAGATGAACAAAAATGAATAATAAGATGAAACAATATTATATCTTGAGGTAGCCTAAGTTTGTAGTTGCAAATCTGGTTCTTTCTCTTCTTGGATTGCCTTTTACATCAGTCTGTACTGTCATCATTGGGGTGGGAACTGCTGCTCTTTATAACTTATGCAAGTAAGACAGTACATCCTTGCAAGTAACAAGGATTTCCTTCCGATAAGCCTTGCCTTTTCCCCTGCTATTTCCCAGTCTGAGGGGCACCTGCCTGGAAATTACAGCCACATTTGAGGGGATCGTGCTTTCTTCACAGGATTTCCATGGCTTAGGCTCTGATGGGGTGTGAAAGACCCAGGCATCTGTGTTTAGCTTCTTTGCACCTGTCAGAACACTGCCCACTTCCTGCAATCTCATGCAGTTCATGCAAAGAATGTGGATAGGGAGACTGAGAAATGTCTCAGCTTAGAGCTTACACACCCACTTCTGCTTCTGTCCTCATAGCCAGCCGCTCTAACCATCTCTCCATGTACCCTGTATAGGGGCTAGTGTTTGGGTTTCTGAAACTGCACCATCTCTTTCCAGCTCTCACAAAGCCAGGGCCTAAAAACACTTTCTGCCACCTAGAGCTGCCATGAGCAGCTGGGTGCAGTTGGGATGCTGGCTTGATGGCTTCTTTCCAAATACAACTCCACCTGCACTTGTTTCTGTTTTGTTCCTTAGTTCTTTCTCATAGGGATAAGATCTGTTGCTTTTTGTCTTAATTTATACATCTGATCTCAGATATCGTATCTAACCTGACATCTTACCCAGAACTCCCAACACTCTCTACTAATTTTGCTTTAGCCTGTTTCAACAGTAATTTCAAAAGACTAAAAATAGTCATCAAAGAATAGAAAGGGCAAAAAATAAAAATAATTATTCTTCTTAACTTCAAAATTATATCCAAAGTCTAGATCCTTAAACAGAATAGTACTTCTTGTGCATACATGGACAATAAGCCATTTTTAAGTAGGATATGCTAAGGAATATCCTACCTTAGAAAGAATTGAAGCATAATTCAGAAGAGCCTGGTCCATGCAGAATGCTTTCTTCATCTGATTCCCTTCTTCTTTCCTACTCTACTCCCTTTCTACTGAGTAAAAATGTTATGGTCCTTCATAAATAAAAGTACAAATTGTCCAAACAAATATCCACCCCTTCCAAATACCCACTACATTTGTAGTCAGTCTTACCTATCATCCCATTTGAAGGTAAGAAATATCTAAAACCAAAACACTCCCTTGTAGTCTAACACTCTTGAAATTTTTTTTCAGGAAGCTTTCAATAACAAACTTCTGAAGTATGTCCTTTCCAGCTTCTACAAAAGACAAGCAAAGAAATTTTATCCTATCTCATATCAGATCTTTACTAATGTCCCAATTATCTTCCCTTCAAAATTAAACTTTCAAAAGAGTAGATTGTAGTCTTTGTCTGTTCCACAACTCCTCGTTCTCCTTCAACACACACAGAAGGGTTTCTGTAATTGCCAGTCATTGAAAATAATTTTAATAAGGGCAGCAATGATTTTTATTGTGGCTACATCAAATGAGTAACTTTCACTTCTCAGCTGTCTTGGCTTTTTCTTTTCTTTTCTTCTTCTTTTTTTTGTTGGTTTTGTTTTTATTTTTTTTATTTTTTTAATTTATTCTTATTACATCTCAATGGTTATCCCATCCCTTGTATCCTCCCATTCCTCCCTTCCTCCCATTTTCCCCTTACTCCCCTCCCCTATGACTGTGACTGAGGGGGACTTCCTCCCCTTGTATATGCTCATAGGGTAACAAGTCTCTTCTTGGTAGCCTGCTATCCTTCCTCTGAGTGCCACCAGGTCTCCCCATCCAGGGTATATGGTCAACTATGAGGCAGGTCTTGGCTTTTTCAATGAGTCTCTAGAAAAGGGACTGTGAAGTACAGGCCTCCATGTCTGAGCAAACTGCAAATGAGCTATGTCCATCCCTGTTTTGCCTATAGCTAGTTCCCTTCTTCCTTTGCTTCTCTCATAAAACTCTCTTTATTTTCCTTGATTTGTTGGTTTCTCTGTTGTCTCCACTTTTGACTCCTTTTCTACCTCCTTCTGCACTAGGCTTCAGGAAAAAGATCTCCCCTTCTCAGTCCTAGGTCTTCATCTCCTCCCATGCCCTCTTCCAATGGGGACTTTCTGCTATTCTTTAGCTTCTGTAGCATCGCTCTATCCAGGCAGATGCTTACATGCACACACACACACACTCACAAACAGTACTCTGAGTTATTTTCATCTAGAATCAGAACACAAGATAGGTTTATAATATTCTTAGGAAGCTGAACCATCCAATTCTCCTTCCCAAGTGGAAAAAAAAAAGCAAAAACAAGGGTGGCAGGAGCTTCCGCATTTCCTAGTACTCCCACTCTCTATAGCAAGTACCCATACTCTCAGATTGAGCCATATCCTCACGTTAATATATGCTAAGACATATGTACATCACATACGGGGAAAGGCAGAAGGAGCAGCATGGAGAAACTGATGGGAGAGATGAAGAGATGGAGAGTAAGACAGTGGGAGAGATGCAGGGAGACAGAGACAGGGAGAGGGTCAGACAGAGAGAGAGGAAAGACAAACAGGAAGGAGAGTCTCCAGCATCTGGAAGTATCTTCATGCAACATAAACACATTCTGTTGGACCAGGAGCAGAATGAGGTCTGACATCCTCTAAGAAGCAAGGGAAGTAAGGGAACTATCACCTTTTAGAAGAAACACATTTCTCTCTACTGTTTTTCAGTTCTTTGGACCACTCTAGGCAGAAAGATTTTAAGCACACCATTGCCCAATTTTAAGGTTAGTGCAAAATGCTCTAAGTCTCACATCACAATACAGAATAGGTAAAATGTGTTCTTTAACTGCCTTGAAAAAGCTTCATGCAGTCTTCCCTTACCAGGAAAATGGAACAGAGGGGAGGACATACTATCCGGACTCTAGATGAGAGAACCATGTGAGAATAGCAATGTAGAAGGATCCAGTGGGTCCTAGAAACCTACAAGTAGAACATTATGATAGGCAGATTTGGGCCAAGGGGTCCAGCTCAAACTAAGGCACTAGCCAAGGACAATACAGGCGGTAAAATTTAAACCCCTACTCAGATCTAGCCAATGGACAGGACAGTCTCCACACTTGAATGGAGAGTGGGATATGACTTTCTCATGTACTCTGGTGCCTCACATTTGACTATGTCCCCTGGAGGGGGAGACCTGGTGGCACTCAGAGGAAGGACAGCAGGTCACCAAGAAGAGACTTGATACCCTCTGAGCATATACAGGGGGAGGTAATCCCTCTCAGGAACAGTCATAGGGGAGGGGAATAAGGGGAAAATGGGAGGGAGGGGAGAATGGAAGGATACAAGGGATGGGATAACCATAGAGATGTAACAAAAATAAATTAATAAAATAAATTTTAAAAATTTAAAAAAAAAAAGAAAAAGTTTCATGCATAATTCTGGTAAACCCACAGGAAAGAAACCATTAGATTTGGGATTAGCATGACCAGATTTATATGCAGGAGGTATACCAAGGGTCACAGTATAAAATAAAAGTTGAAGACGAAGAAATATTTCATGGCAAGCAATTAGTAGGCAAAGAGAGACTGAGGTCTTGAACAAGGTCTATTGCTCTGTTTGCATACATTTTAAGGATTTGTTCTAAGCTGTTGTCAAGTTGTAAACATTCTCTGTGTTCACTTACCAAAGAAGAGTCACAGAAAGCTGGATAAACTAATCCACATTCACACTACTCATGCTCTTCTGGATGTTAGTAACATGCAACTACTTCCTGCTTTAGACAGAAGTTTCTCCCTTGTTGGTGTATGTTCATGCAAACCAGATGTCTCCCTTTCTTTAGGTCTCTGTGGCTCTCCTAATCTCAGTATCTCTGTCCCCTGTACCAATTTTCTCCAGCCCACAGGTTCTTATTGAAACAAATTATATGCTCACAGGTCAGGGAAAGAATTTATGCTGATTTTCTTATACAAGTTGCAATCCTTCCTGTAGACCAGCCAATCTTTAATGCTAGAGAACCGTACTCTTGCCTTTTTCTTGAACATCTGTAACATGCAGAATATAACAGCACACCTACCTAATCTGCGTAAAAAGACAACAGATGTACTTTTTTGGAGGAAGATTCTCTTCACACTGGGTCCATTTAGGTACATATTGCACACCCGTTAGAGCATTAAAAGAAAAGGGTAAGAACAATGGTGCCAGTTCTTCTCAACATGCCATGTCCATAATAGCCTTTGCAACTCATCCAGCATCTTCAAATCAGTGGCACCACTTATTTTCCAAAGCTCCCTTCTGTTCACTGATCTGTTTCATGTGGGCCACGTGATAGTGAAAAACTAGGATTCAGCTTCCTGGATAGAGTCCTGATTTTTTCTCCTTCCACCTTTTCTATGTGTGCAAATGTGAATTCAACCGAGTGTGCTTCATCGTTTTGAAATATAGAAACAACATTGTCTTGGTCTCACCTCTGTTGCAGTTAATTTACCAGTATGGCAAAACAATGTTTATTATCAGGCCTATAATTATTACAGCAGTATTTTCTAACCCTCTAGCAATCAATCAAGACACAGACACCTGTTATATTCTAAAATAGCTTAGTTAACCTGGGGAAGGGCAAATATTAGTCCCCTAAACTACTTTCCATAGTGGGGCAGGTATGGAACCCCTGTCCCAATCTCATACCATCTGCTCTAATAATGTCTGTCAAGCTACCTCCAATTCATAGCCCCATATACTTTCCAATGTTCTTCATCTGGGCCAAATACTCCATCCATGCCAGTCATGTGCTTCTCTTCCACCTAATCCATGAGGGCACAACCTTCTTCTCCTCTCCTCTCCTCCAATCTTTCTCTCCCAAGATTCTTTCTGTCTCATCAAGCCCTGGAACCTTATCTCATTTGCCCTGCCCAGGTATGGTGGCCTTTTATTGGTCAAACAGGTTAGGCTCTAGGCAAGGTACAGATGGGTCACAGAGACCACAAGCAGTAATTAGCATCAAAATACATCAGCCCAATCTCCAACACAGCTCTTTGGTTTTTCCCTAACAGTTCTATTAGTAGGCAATATATCTGAAAAAGACTCTTCCAGACTGCCAAAGCTTGTTACAGCCCTTCAGTAGTCACATTACACTATGATTTGCCCATAAAATCTGAGCAAAATCTGTAGAGAAAACAAAAGATATCTGTCAATGTGCCAACAGCACTATAGTTCTCTTAGGTCACAGCTACTTAAAACCTCAAATCTAAAGGGACTTGCCGGGCACCAAGCCACACGGCATGGGCATGGGCAGGAATACAGAACTGCCTTCAGCCACACAACATGGGTATGCCATAGACCCTGAGAGCCCCACCTGCCACCATGAAATGTGGCGCAGGAGGGGGAAGATGTCCACAGTTCCGCCTGCCGCCATGCCACACGTAGAAAACTAAAAACCCAATTAGCCACCACACCACACAGTAGGGACAGATGAGGTCACCTAGAGGCCTTCCTGCAACCAGAGCTGCTACAATGTGCAAGCATGTAGTAGGCAGGTGAAAGAGAAGTGGAACAGTTTGAGCATTATGAAGAGAGATGGAACTGGAGACATGACGGTGGAGAGGAGTAGCCTGTTGTGAGTAGCCAACCTTGCCACCTAAGGCCATGGTGTAGTCCTAACCCTTTCTGCCACTGAGGGCTGTGTCTGGGTTCATGGCTATACAACAACAGGGGTCAATGTCAATGTTTGTGGCTCTTATTACCACTAGAGATCATGGGGACTTCCCTGGTCTGGGTAGCCAACAGTGACCATGTGGGTGTCCAGAGACTGTGTAGAAGTGGCCCTGCCCCTCAATAGCATGGGCACTCTAGAAAGCTGGTCCCTCCTTTCACCAATGGCAGCTCCCAGGAAAATGGGCCCTGTACCTCGCCCAAGCAGCACAGTGACACTGGTACTGGTGATGGGGACGCAGGTGAGCTGGTCATTAGGACATGAGTGTTGAAGAGCTGACCCTGCTTCCTCTGCCATGGGGTGACATGGATATGGATGTGATGCCCACCTCCATCCCTTACCACCTCCTGCAGTCAGGAAAGCTGGCCCCAAGTCATTAGAGCCAGAGAACTGTCTGTGTGGTGGCCGGCGTATGTAGCACTCCGGAGAGTGTCCCCTGAAGAGTGGCCCCTGCACTTTGCCCAAACAGTACATCAGAGCTGGCCCTGGTGGAAGGTGTGCAGATGAGTCAACCCCATGGGTGTGAGCATAGGAGAACTGGACCCACCACTCATCTGCTGTGAGGTGAGGTAGGCATGGGGGTGATGCTCTCCCCCACTTTGCCCCTTACCACTTGTGGCAGTCAATAGGCAGGAGAGCTAGCCTCATGAGAGCAGGAAAGCTATCCCCGACCCTTGAACTGTCCCTGCACCTCACGGGGACAACACAGTGGAGTGAGCCCTGCTGGTGAAGGCACAGATGAGCCAGCCAGCCCTGAGGTTGTGAGAGCAGGAGAGCTGGCCCAACTCCTTGCCTGCAGCAGCACTCAGGAGAGTGGGCTGCATGCCTCAACTGGGCAGCACAGTGGAGTTGGCTCCGGAGGCGTGGGTGTGGGTATGCTGGCCCCGAGGACATGAGGGCAGGAGAGATGACCCTGCTTCAATGCCCAGGGTGGCATTGAGTGGCCTACCAGATCAGTGCTGAAGAGCTTGCCCTAGTGGTGCAGATAAGGCTGACCAGCTCAGCTGCCACCCAGGCCCAAATCCAGGGCTTTGAGTTGGCCCACCCCCCAAAATCTACATCATCTGTGAACTGTTAGAGCATATGAAATTGCTTATCCTGCTGATCACAAACTGCAGGATTTCCAGAACACAGAGCAACGACAGGATAACTGGGAGGAGTACCAGTGACGATCCAAATTGATGGTGTCACAGAAGCAAGAGACCTCAAGCCAGACCAATGACTTATCTCAATGAATATTTGCAAGTGAAGATGTGTGGGACAGAGGTGTATACTGCAGGACATACTGTGACACACTATAGCTTCCACCACAAGATGTTTTTTCTGCTTTGTTTTGTTTTGCTTACTTTTGTTTATTTGTTTGTCTGCATCTATTTTTTTAATTTTGGGGCGGGGAGGCTGAAGGGCAGAGGGCAGATATAAAGGGTCAGGGAGATGAATGGGACTGAGGTGCATGATAAGAGATTCACAAAGAATCAATAAAAAGTTTCTTGGAGGAGATCCAAGATGGCGGCGAGCAGTGTGGACCATGTTTGGAGGCTCCAGTGAACAATTCGGGGAATTGCACAGATTTCTGAGCCAGGAGCACCGGGGTCCCGACACCATGACAGCAGGAATGCTCCACGGTTCGGGGGGGACCAGGGTGCGGAGGACCTGCATGCCCCTGCACACAGGAAGAGTGCGGATTTTCTCGGATCAGAGCAGCAGCAGCGACACCAGCTGCACCAGTGGCAGTGGCTGAGGTTTGTAGCTCAGAGACTTCCGGTGGAGGCAGTTAGTGTGGTGGCTGGTGGGAGTTGCTGCGGGAGAGGGGACTCCGGACAGGATTTGGGTAGCATGGTGCAGTGTGACACAAACTGGACTCGGCCGACAGTTCGGCCTCAGAGTCCCGGGTACAGCTCAGTGTGCAGTGCCGTGGAGACGCTGGCTCAGCACAGCAAGCAATTCTTCCCAGGGCAACAGCTCAGCGCAGCCACGGCTCCCCTGCTGTGACGCAGGCTGGGCTGAGCGCTCAGGTCCACCAAAGGTGCCAGATGCAGCCGCAGTTCACCTGCAGTGACGCATACTAGGTGGTGTGCTCAGGTCCACCGGGGTCGCCGGCTCGGTGGAGCCACAGTTCACCTGCGGTGACGCAGACTGGGTGGAGCGCTCAGGTCCACTGAAGGCACCAACTCAGCACAGCCTCAGTTCACCTGCTGTGTCACAGGCTGGGCGGAGCGCTCAGGTCCACCAAAGGCGCCAACTCAGCGCATCCGCAGTTCACCTGCTGTGACTCGGGCTGGGCGGAGTGCTCAGTTCCACCGGAGGTGTTAACTCACATCAACGAGCAGTTCTGCCCAAGACACTAACTCAGCTTAGCGGGTAGTTTTGGGGCGCTGACGCAGGCTGAGGTCAGCACGCAGATTCAGCCCAGAGGCCCTAGCTGGACTTGCCGGGCAGATTAGGTCCAGAGATTCTTCCTGAGCTGTGCACACAGGCTCGGCGGCCCCAAGACTCTGGCTGGACTATCCACACAGTATAGGCCCGGAGTCCTGGGCTGAATTCAGCGTGCAGTGTGGGTCCATAGTCCCTGGCTGAGCTCGGTGCACAATTCCGCCCCAGAGACTCAGGTGGAGCTCAGCGTGCAGTTTAGGGCCAGAGTCCCTAACCGTGCTTGGCAGACAGATTGGACACAGAGACTCTAGTAGAGCTTTTGGCACAGTCCCGGCTCTAAGACCCTGGTTGGACACAGTGTGCAGTTTGAATCCAGAATTCCTGGCTGAGCTGGATCTTCACCAACCCTACATCTGACAAAGGTCTAATATCCAAAATATATAAAGAACTCAAGAAATTAAACACCACCAAACCAAATAACCCAATTGAGAAATGAGGCTTGGAACTAAACAGAGAATTCTCAACAGAAGAATATCAAATGGCTGAGAAACACTTAAAGAAATGCTCAACCTCCTTAGTCATCAGGGAAATGCAAATCAAAACAACTCTGAGATTCCATCTTATACCCATCAGAATGGCTAAGATCAAAAACTCAAGTGACACCACATGCTGGTAAAAAAACATTTTCTAAAGTGGCCATTCTATTTTACACTCTCAGTGACAAAGTATGGGAGCTCTATTTGTCACACACCACTAAGTATAATCAGTTTTTCTTGTTATTTTAATACGCATATAGTATTTTTCATTTAGTCTCTCAATGGCATCTCATAGATCTCATACACTCCATTTGTACTTTGTTCTTATTTTATCATTGTTATTTTCTGGATATTTTAACACATAGAGGGTATCTTTAAACCATGGCATTTTTCCACTCACCTATTTTATTGGTGAGATTTCCCACTGAGGATTTTTTATTTGGTTCATTGAGCTTCTCATTTATGAAAAGTTCCAGTTTGATTATTTTAAGTATTTCTATACCTTATTAGATTCCTCTTTTACATACTATGTTGACTCCCTTATTTCATTTAGCTATTTATTTGTGTTCCCTTTTAATTCATTCAGGAGTTTGTGTCCTGTTTCAAAATTTCATTAAACATGGTTACAGTTATTTTTTGAAATACTGGTGTGGGATTTCAGTTAGTCCATTTTCACAAGAATTCATTACTGCAGACTTTGTAATGTTTGGAGTAATCATGCAACCTTAATTTCTTATGTTTGTTTGTTTCTGCATTAAGAGTTGAAAATTTTGGCTTATGTTGTTAGTTTGGAGTTTTATCATTATATTCTTTTAACTGAAATAATTGCATTATACTATGGTTGAGAGGATGTCCATCACCAGTAGACATAGATATAGCTCAGTAGACACAGCTCTGATGCCCATGCTTAGAGCACCAGGTATAAGGCATGGTCCCCATAAAAAGTTGGAAGTAGAATATTAACTTCAGAAGCAACCACGAATGATTCAGTGCCTGGTATACAAATGCAGTAAAGGCCAGTTAAAAAAATAATCTCTCAACTCCAATAACTTACAGGTAACAAAGAACACAGGTAGTTCATTGTGAACTATGGCTTTAGTTATTAATGGGAGGAATGGAAAGAAAACATTTTGAGTAAGACTATTGGTCTGGTTTCGTTTCTGTTGCTGAGACAATACACTGACAGAACCACGGTGGGAATTAAAGAGTTTATAATGAAAGGTTATAGCCCATCATCGAGGGACGCCAAAGCAGGAGCATGAAGCAAAAACCGCAGAAGAAAGCTACTGACTGGTGTGTTTCATCTGCTTCTCTCAGCCACCTTTCGTATATGGTCCAAGCCAACTTGCCTAGGGAGGGCACTGTTCACAGTGGGATGGGCCCTTGTGCATCATTTAGCAATTTAAAAAATGTCTGCAGACATGGCTATCAGCCAATGTGATCAGGAGATTCTTCAGTTGAGGTTTCCTCTTTTTGGAAGCATCAAGTTGGCAATAAAGATCAGCCATCACGACACGGCATTGATATTAGAGCAACAGAGAGAAGTGAAGGGGGAAGGAGCAAATAGAAAGGCCTAGCAGGATATTCTTAGAATAAATCAAGGTTAGAGATTATTTTTTTGATATAGAGACTTACAGTTAGGAAGTAAAAACAAAGCAAAACAACAAGAACAACAGACAAGTGAAGAGGGTGAAGAGCAGCCAGAATGAGATAGGATTATGGGGAGAGTTTATGGGTGATAGATAAGAGAAATAGATAAGAGAGTAGAAAGAGCACAGGAAATAGACGGAATGCTCTTAAAACCAACGGTAACAATGGTAAAGCCAAAACAACCCTATTGAGGACTATTTATGCATGAGGAGATATTTGTTTAAACTTAATATCTTTATATGTTCTCCTTTTCACTCATAATTTTCTTTCCTTTGGATTGATTTTCTTTGCAATTCTCTTTTTACTTCCATTGTTGGCTTCCTAGATATTATTTCTCACTTTGGTGCTTGCTTTAGAGTTTATGGCTCAGACCATTAACAATTTTATCTGGTTGCTTGCTATATATCTTATTTTCATATTATAGAAATTATTGAATTTTTCAGGGATGATTTTATTTGACTTAATCATATTTGATATTTCTAAAACTTTGAGAGGCATCTATTGTGCAAGTATATGGGGGGACATGCCATGTAATATTTTGATGCATAATTATCGGGTTAAAATCAAATTAGGGCAATTAGAATATCCATTATTTTAAACATTTATTGTTTGTCTGTGGTGGACCATTCAAAATAGCCTCTCATCTATTTTCAAATATAAGCTATATTATTACTAATCATATTACTGTACTGTGCAGTAAAATACCAAAACTTATTCTTCCTATTTCACTGTAATGAGGTCTTGGTTATAAGTTCTGTCAGGTCAGACCACAGCAATGCTTTGTCTTGGTTTAGCTGTTTCTTGTTGCAGTTTGCTAAGCTTTTTTTGTGACTGTATTTAGTGTCATGAGGTTTTCTAGTGTGGCAAACAGGAGCAGGAACTTTGCCCAGCTCTGCATGAAGCTGAGTATTTCCAATCATTCAGAGTCATTTTTCCACCCTAAAGTGTTTTTCTCACAAGCACATCCTCATCAGTTCTGAGACAGCTCCTCCATAGTGACTGTTGGAGGACCTCCAGGGTTTCATCTTTGCACAGCTGTCTTCTCTTCAACATCCTACTCCGCAAAGTCTTGTTGTTTTGGAATCCCTAGACTCAGTTCAGAACCCTTGACACTGAGAAGACCTGCGTTTCCTCTAAACTGCACTATAACTTAGATACAGCTGAAGATGTATGATGAAACAGCTCTAGGTCCCCCACCCTCACCCCACAACCATGTCATCTTCCACTTTTCTTGATGGCCAGTGTTTGGTTCATTGTCTTAAGTAGTGTTTCTCTGCTTTAGCTGCTTCACATGAGAGAGAAAAGCCTTATATATGTTACCCACATCTTCATGGGGAAGGAGTAAGTGCACTCAAGAATGTTTGTATCCATCCAAGCTCTAGTTTGTGCCAAAGTGAAGGTAACAACACATTCTAAACATTGTATCCTTAAGTCATTTATTAAAGCTTCCTCTTTGAAATCAAGAAATGTATGTTTATCTATGTAGATTCACTAAATGTAGAGGTAGAAGTTTGGCTAACACACAGTGAATCCATGTACTTAAGAGATGAACTGATCAGAGGGAACTTAGCCCTACAATTGGAGCTGGGTGCAAATAGGCCAAGTGGTGAATTAGCACTCCAGGGCAAAATGGAAAGTGCTGTTGAGAGCATCCTCTACTTTATTCCTGGCATCTTCTTGGAGTTCATCGTAACAACCCCAGAGAACCAGGAGGGTCCAGTGCAATTCTGTGAGTTAGAGTGTTATACGTTGAGTGAGCATTTGTATGTTCTCCAAAAGAAACAAAGAGTGCTCAACTTAAATACGTTTTGACATTTGGTCCATATTCTTTTAAACAAATGTGGTTTTTCCCACTTTGTGCATAGTCACCCTTCCAAGCAGAGTGGAGGCAGGTACTGCTGAGTGTGACTCATGCCTCTGGCACTTATGCCCTCAATGAAGGCAGCATGTTTTGTCTCTCTGATATTTTATTTCCTGTTCTGCATAACAAAGGTCATCATATCTAAATTGTTGGGGTGGTTTGTTTAAGGAGACTCAGAGCACAGAGTTCCTAATGTGTAGCCAGGCATTACATGATGCATTTGCCTTAATCAGGATTCTCCATGGAATGCAAACCAATAAAATGTGTATGGAATTGACTCACATGATGATGGAGTCTGGCCAGTCAAAAACCTGCATTTGGTCTGGCAAGCTAGAGACCCAGGAAAAGCTGATGTTGCATTGAAGCTCAAAGGCTGGAGGACTCCTTGTTTGAGGGGTGGTTCTTCTTCTATTGTTCAGGGTCTTAATTGAGTGCGTAAAGCCTACGCCCATTGTGGAGGGAAATCAGTTTTTACTTAAATTATACCCAATTACATGCTGATTCATCAAAAAATTCCTCACAGGAGCATCTACATTAATGCTTAACTAGACACCATAGCAAGGCAAGTCTATGAAGAGCTTATCCAGCATAGTGCTTATGCACGTTAGTTCGCTCAGTTCATCAGCTTTCATAGTAGGTGTTATTTTCCCAGATTTATAGCAAGGAAACCAATGCTTAGAAAGATGAATTCCTGATGCCACTTGATGAGCTGGGGTGGTTGTGTAGGGGAGGCTCCCCTTTTCTGAGGAATAGGGGAAAAGGGATAGAGGAAGAGGGAGGGAGTGTGGGACTGGTAGGAGAGAAAGGAAGGGACTATGACCAGGATGTAAAGTGAATAAGCAAATAAATTAATTTTAAAAGGATGAAGAAAATTGGGCAGGACTGTAATTTTAACTCACAGCCATCTGAAGAGGTTACATTGTATTTCAGCACAGTGTTTTATATGCGGCAGATGCTCGGTTCTTAAGGTGAATAGGTTTCAATCCTTCTCTTCTTGAGTAATCCAGGAGCAACTAAATGCTTAGGTCTAGGTCTCTGTGGTCTTTTTGTTGTTGATGTTTGCCTAAGTGAATAGTACACAGCAGTCACTCAGTAAATTGATGTCAGAGTGCAGTTGGAGATACTATTTTGAGCCTCTTGTTGCAATAAATGGTGTTTTTCTTCAGTGATGATTTTGTATAAGTATCAGAAGCCTTTTAAAAGTAAACAAAGCCAGATATGCTCAGGATTATCAAAAATGTTTTCTTTTTTATTTCTGGGCATTTCCCCAAAGGACTTTTTATACTAATACAGAGGTGACAGCCTTAATGTCTAACAACTGGCGAATGAATAATGACAATTTGGTAATTGAACACAAAAGAATTTTATTCAGTTATAAAGGAAAATGAAATTTGTAGGTAGATGGATGGAACTGAAAAATATTGTACTGGGTGAGATAACTCAGACCCAGAAAGATAAATTCCACTTGTTCTCTTTAATAAGTAAATCTGAAGGAAGCGTAGGATAAAATGAATCTCCATGGATTCGAGTCCAGCTTCTCCAGTGCACCTTTGCTGACGTGGGCTGACTCCTCTGTCACCTGCAGCTGCTTGAGTGGATAGACCTCCAAGAACATGATGTCAAGGCAGTCAGTTGGGCTGGGTTGGATTTAGGGACTTGGGGATTGCAGGAAAAGAGAGATTGACCCTGCCCAAGTGGTACTGATGTACAGTCTCTGAGAAACAGTGTGTGTGTGTGTGTGTGTGTGTGTGTGTGTGTGTGTGTGTCTGTCTGTCTGTCTGTCTGTCTGCATTTGTGACAGTGGGGTGATGTACTAATGTTTAGCCAGAAGGGAGTTAGAAATCCTGGCTCCTCTGTTCTAGAAAGTGGCGGCCCATTCCTTTTTATGAGGCATTGCTGAAAGCAGGTTCACCCTCATTAATCACAGTAATAGCAATAAGCAGGCAATTAAGTTTTCCTAAGGATGGATGTGAGATTTCTTGGCTTTTTCAGAGCTGTGGTGGCTGTTGGGGTTTATGGCAGGGAGATGGTACTTTGAGCTTGGGTCAAAGCTCATTTTCTGCTTCAAACAGATAACGACTTCCCCAACATTGTCCAATTTTATCTTCTCAGAGAGGCCATCCACAGGCCTGCTGGATAGTAAATTCAGCATTCTGGAGAACACACTCTCTTCATTTCCCTGATGCAAAGGCTTTGTTGAGTAGGTGTAGCCCCCCTTGAGGTCCCTAACAAAGGGTGATATTCACTAGCTAGTTTCTCACCCAGAAGCCCTGAGACCTGCTCCATTACCAGAATATGGCCCCTGAACAATATTCTGAGGAAAAAAACCAGTCATGACATATCAACAATTTAAAGTCAGCGCTGTGATGAGCTTTTTCATTTAAATAGCCAACTCTGAACCTACCTGACAGGATCCCTGCAAGGCTATCCTAGCAGAGAGCAGGTGATCTGTTGGAGTTCTCACTTACTTCAGGTCACAGTACTCAGATTCCAAGCACACTAGTTGGTACCTTTGCTCAGGAGCCCTCATGGCATAGGGTCTTCTTCATATCAAATGCTGGCTTCCTTCTGGGTGTGCACATCAGTCGCTAATTGAGAACACGGTCTGGCAAGATGTCTCCATATTCCTTAAAGGTTCTTCCAGGAGCTGGGTTCTCTTATTCCCTCTGTCCATCCTCCATTTTCTGCTTTCTGTTTCTTGTCTCTCCTTCTTTTTTGTACATGTAGTGTAATTACATGTGTGTTTGTGTGGAAGCCAAAGATTGACAAAGTTATGTCTTTCTCAATTTCAAATCCACCTTATTTTTGAGACAACATTTGTTACTTAACCAAGAGCTCATTGTTACGGCTAGACTGGCTGTCCACTGAGCTCCCAGGATCCTCCTGTCTTTGCTTCCCTAGCACTTGGATTAGGGATACACCTCAATACTCAGCATTTATGTGGGTGTTAAAGGTCAGAACTCAGGTCACATCTCCCTAGTCCATTTCTGCTGATTATGAAGATCATCTGGTAAAATGCTTGCCTTAACCTCTACAGGTCCCTCAAGTGTGACAGTGAGTCCTGTATCACCAGTGATCCCAGTAGTACCAAGCATCTACTACTCTCTGGTCCCCCAGGCCTGCTTGTACTGACATGGACAGAGCAGCACAGTGGGTGGTTGCTGAGTACGTTGGTAAGTTTTTCAAAATGCTACTTACCTAACTTTTTCTATGCTTGATAACTTCCAATAATCTTTGTCAGTTCAGGATTTAGCAAGATAAATCTTTTCTGAATCACAGCAGACAGAGCTGTGTCCCATGTTTACGAGATGAGAATAAGTAAGGACACATTTAGGGGTTGAGAAATAGAAACCCGAGTGGTCCTTAGATGACAACATAGCTTCCTGAAGTTAGCTAACATTTCCTGCCTTGTTATCCTCCTACCTCCTTAGCACACCACCCAAATGCATCTGCAGGGAGGTTCTCTAAGCAAAATCCCAAGAAGAAAAGGAAAAGGAGGACACGGCCATGCATCTAGGTGGAGAAAAATAGCTCTGTAATTTAGTGTTTAGGTCTTGGTTAGCTTGGTATTTTCCTTAATTAACAGACAAGCTAATGACAGGTTGTCACCTAACAATGGCACTGCAAAATAGGCACACATGTTTTCCTTAGTATGTGATGAGGCCTAGAGGTGCTTAGATGGAGACTGGATGTGAAATCAGGGCTCACAGATTAGTTAAAAATCTAGTAAAGAAGGCAGAGGGGAAGAAAAGAAATGTAAATGCTCCCCATAGATTAGAGGAGGGGCTGCGTGGATGTGTAAGACCAAACTAACTTCTAGCCCTAAAAGATAAATCTAGTATGCAACCTGTTTTTATATGATGATATGTGGCCTATATGTATGTGTACATGTGAGTGTGCACACGTGTATATGCACATGTGTGTACATATGTATACCCACCCATGTGGATGTGTATATCCAGAGGTCAGAGGGGACAATTAGAGGGTTGTTGCTCAGTCACTACACACTTTTCTTTTTAAATCAGTACAGGAGATGTCACTGTCCTGGAATGTGCTAAATATGCTAGGTGGCTGGACAGTGAGGCCCAGGAAGTCTTCTGCCTTGGCCTCTACAGTACTGGAATTACAGGTGCATGCCACCCACACTAAGATTTTTTTTTTAAATATGTAGTTTGGGAATTGAATTTAAGTTCTTGTGTGTACATAACAAGCACTTTACCAACTGAGCCACCTCCCCAGGCCCCGTGTGTGTGTGTGATTCTGTATATGAACTGGCCTGGAAGTTCTTATGAATCCCAGGCTGGCCTCACAGTCATAGTGATTCTCCTACCTCAAGTTCTAGAGTTGGGTGGTTACAGCTATGAGCCACCATGCCCAACTGACAAGTTTTGTTTCTAAAATATTTTCTCTGGAAAGCCATGTGCTACAGGATTCAGTTTCAAGGAAAACCAGTTTATTTTTTTAACATCACGTAGATGATAGAAATTAATTCCTTCTCAATTTGGATGTAGATTAGAAAAATTATAGTCATACACATATCTATATGCATATATTATAGTGCATATAGGTTATAATTATATAAATATAAATTATATATTTATTTAAATAGAAATTATATGTATGCATATGATATATATTTTTACTAAAGGGTCCGTGGAAACACTCTTGTAGCATGGTAAATGAATAGAAATGAAGTTTTATCCAAGAAATTTTTTTTCTTATTTTTTTTTAATTTTATTAATTTGTTCTTGTTACATCTCTATGGTTATCCCATCCCTTGTATCCTCCCATTCTTCCCTCCCTCCCATTTTCCCCTTATTCCCCTCCCCTATGACTGTTCCTTAGAGGGTTTACCTCCCCCTGTATATGCTTATAGGGTATCAAGTCTCTTCTCAGTGACCGGCTGTCATTCATCTGAGTGCCACCAGGTCTCCCCCTCCAGTGGACATAGTCAAATGTAAAGCACCAGAGTACATGAGAGAGGCATATCCCACTCTCCACTCAAGTGTGGAGACTGTTCTGACCATTGGCTAAATCTGGGGAGGGGTTTAAAGTTTACCACCTGTCTTGTCCTTGGCTGGTGCCTTAGGTTGAGCGGGACCCCATGACCCAAATCTGCCTATCATAATGTTCTACTTGCAGGTTTCGAGGACCCTCTGGATCCTTCTACTTTGCTATTCTCCCATGCTTCTCTCATCTAGAGTCCCAGTAGGATGTCCTCCCCTCTGTCCCAGTTTCCTGGTAAGGGAAGGCTTTGTGGGACATGCCCATTGGGCTAGTATGCAGATATAAGTGAGTATATACCATTTGAGTCTTTCTGCTTCTGGGTTAACTCACTCATTATGATCATTTCTAGCTCAATCCATTTATCCACAAATTTCGGGAATTCCTTGTTTTTAATAGCTGAGTAGTATTCCATAGTGTATATGTACCACAGTTTCTTTATCCATTCTTCCACTGAGGGACATTTAGGCTGTTTCCATGATCTGGCTATTATGAATAAGGCTGCTATGAACATGGTTGAGCAAATTTTCTTGTTGTGTGCTGGTGCATCTTCTGGGTATATTCCAAAGAGTGGAATGGCTGGGTCTAGAGGAAGCCCTATTCCCAGTTTTCTGAGATAGCACCAGATAGATTTCCAAAATGGCTGTACTAGTTTGCATTCCCACCAGCAATGAAGGAGTGTTCCTCTCTCCCCACATCCTCTCCAGCATGTGGTGTCGCCTGAATTTTTTATCTTAGCCATTCTGATGGGTGTAAGATGGAATCTCAGAATTGTTTTGATTTGCATTTCCCTGATGACTAAGGAGGTTGAGCATTTCTTTAAGTGTTTCTCAGCCATTTGATATTCTTCTGTTGAGAATTCTCTGTTTAGTTCCAAGCCCCATTTCTCAATTGGGTTATTTGGTTTGGTGGTGTTTAATTTCTTGAGTTCTTTATATATTTTGGATATTAGACCATTGTCAGATGTAGGGTTGGTGAAGATCTTTTCCCAGTCTGTAGGCTGTTGTTTTGTGCTCTTGACAGTGTCTCCAGCCTTGCAGAAGCTTCTCAGCCTCATGAGGTCCCATTTATTAGTTGTTGACATTCAGGGCTGGGCTGTTGGTGTTCTGTTCAGGAAGTTGTCTCCTGTGCCAATATGTTCCAGGTTCTTCCCCACTTTTTCTTCTAACTGACTTAGTGTCTCTGGTTTTATGTTGAGGTCTTTAATCCACTTGGATTTGAATTTTGTGCAAGGTGACAAATATGGGTCCAGTTGCATTTTTTTACACATAGACCTCCAGTTAGACCAGCACCATTTGTTGAAGATGCTATCCTTTTTCCATAGAATGGATTTGGCTTCTTTGTCAAAAATCAAGTGACCATATGTATGTGGATTCATATCTGGGCCTTCAATTCGATTCCACTGATCAACCAGCCTGTTGCAGTGCCAGTACCATGCTGTTTTAATTACTATTGCTTTATAGTACAGTTTGAGATCAGGTATGGAGATTCCTCCGGAACACCTTTTATTGTACAAGATCGTTTTTGCTATTCTGGGTTTTTTGTTTTTCCATATGAAGTTCAGAATTGAACTTTCAATGTCTTTAAAAAATTGTGTAGGTATTTTGATAGGGATTGCATTGAATCTGTAGATTGTTTTTGGTAGGATGGCCATTTTTACTATGTTAATTCTCCTGATCCATGAGCAAGGAAGATCCTTCCATCTTCTCATGTCATCTTCAGTCTCTTTCTTCAGAGTTTTGAAAATTTTTTCAAACAAGTCCTTCACTTGCTTAGTTAGAGTAACTCCTTGATATTTTATATTGCTTGTGGCTAATGTGAAGGGTATGGCTTTCCTAATTTCTTCCCCTCAAGCTTGTCATTTGTGTATAGGAAGGCTACAGACTTTTTTGAGTTAATTTTGTATCCAGCCAAATTGCTGAAAATGTTTATCAGCTGTAGGAGTTCTCTGGTGGAATTTTGAGGGTCACTTATGTACACTATCATATCATCTGCAAATAGGGATAGTTTGACTTCCTCCTTTCCCATTTGGATATCCTTGATCACCTTTTGTTGTCTTATTGCTCTGGCTAGAACTTCGAGTACTATATTGAAGAGATATGGAGAGAGTGGGCAGCCTTGCCTTGTTCCTGATTTTAGAGGAATTTCCTTGAGTATCTCAAAATTTACTTTGATTTTGGCTATTGGCTTGCTGTATATAGCCTTTATTATATTGAGGAAAGTGCCTAGTATCCCCGATCTCTCTAAAACTTTAAACATGAATGGGTGTTGGATTTTATCAAATGCTTTCTCTGCATCTAAAGAGATGATCATGCGGTTTTTTATTTTCAGTTTGTTTATATGGTGGATTACATTGATGGATTTCTGTATATTAAACCATCCCTACATGCCTGGAATGAAGCCTACTTGGTCATGATTAATGGTATCCTTTATATGTTCTTGTATTCTTTTTGCAAGAATTTTATTTAGTATTTTTGCATCGATGTTCATAAGAGAAATTGGTCTGAAATTCTCTTTCTTTGTTGAGTCTTTGTGAGGTTTAGATATCAACGTGACTATGACCTCATAGAATGAATTTGGTAATGTTCCATCCAATTCTATGTTTTGGAGTAGCTTGAAGAGTATCGGTATTAGATCACCTTTGAAGGTCTCGTAGAATTCTACACCGAAACCATCTGGCCCTGGGCTTTTTTTGGTTGGGAGACTATCAATGATTGCTTCAATTTCTGTAGAGGAAATGGGACTATTTAGCTTGTTTATCTGTTCTTCACTCAATTTAGGCAAGTGAAATTGATCAAGAAAATCGTCCATTTCCCTTAGATTTTCAAATTTTGTGGCATATATGCCTTCAAAGTAGGATCTTATGATTCTTTGTATATCTTCAGTGTCTGTTGTTATGTCTCACTTTTCATTTCTGATTTTGTTGATTTCAATACTGTCTCTCTGTCTTTTAGTTAGGTTGGCTAACGGTCTGTCTATCTTGTTGATTTTCTCAAAGAACCAGCTCTTGGTTTTGTTGATTCTTTGGACTGTTTTCTTAGTTTCTAATTTGTTAATTTCAGCCCTGAGTTTGATTATTTCCAGACGTCTACTCCTTTTGGGTGTTTCTGCTTCTTTTTTTTCTAGGGCTTCCAGCTGTTTTGTTAAGTTGCTTATGTGCGATGTTTCCAATTTCTTTTTAAAGGCACTTAGTGCTATGAATTTTCCTCTTAACACTGCTTTCAATTTATCCCACAAATTAGGGTACGTTGTTCCCTCATTTTCATTGAATTTCAGAAACTCTTTGATTTCTTTATTTCTTCCATGACCCAGGTGTCATTTAGCAAAGAGTTGTTTACTTTCCATGTATGTGTAGGCTTTTTGTTCTTTCTGATGTTGTTGAATTGGAGCCTAAGAGCATGGTGATCTGATAGGATACAAGGTATTATTTCAATCCTCTTGTATCTGTTGAGGCCTGCTTTGTGACCTATGATGTGATCAATTTTGGAGAAGGTTCCATGGGGTGCAGAGAAGATGGTATATTCTCTCTTGTTTGGGTGGAAGGTTCTATTGATACCTGTTAGATCCATTTGACCCATGGCATTGGTTAATGATGTTATTTCTCGGCTTAGTTTCTGTTTCAATAATTTAGCCTTCAGTGAGAGTGGGGTGTTGAAGTCTTCCACTATTATTGTGTGGTGATCGATGTGTGATTTAAGTTTTTTTAGCAGACCTTTTACAAATGTGGGTGCCCTTGTATTGGGAGCATAGATGTTCAGAATTGTGATGTTATCTTTGTTGACTTTACCTTTGATGAGTATGAAGTGTCCTTCTGCATCCCTTTTGATTAAATTTGGTTGAAAGTCTATTTTGTTCGATATTAAAATGGCTAAGCCTGCTTGCTTCTTGTGACCATTTGCTTGGAATATTTTTTCCCAACCTTTTACCCTGAGGTAATAATGCCTGTCGTTATAGGTGAGATGTGTTTCTTGAATGCAGAAGAATGTTGGATCTTGTTTATGCACCCATTCAATTAGTCTGTGTCTTTTTATTGGAGAATTGAGACCATTGATGTTGAGAGATATTAACGACCAGTGATTGTTAAGCGTCTTAATTTTGATGTTGTTTCCAATTGAGTGTTTGTGTAGCTGTGTTTTTGCCATGGTATTGTTACCTATTTCCTGAGTAGTTTTGGTTGTAGCTTGACCCTTTGGAATGGAGTTTTCCTTATAATACCTTCTGTAAAGCTGGATTTGTGGATAGGTACTGTTTGAATTTGTTTTTGTCATGGAATATTTTGTTTTCTCCATCAATGGTTATTGATAGTTTTGATGGGTAAAGTAGTCTGGCTTGGCATCTGTGCTCTCTTAGGGTTTGCAGGATCTCTATCCAGGCTCTTCTGGCTTTTATGATCTCTACTGAGAAGTCGGGTGGAATTCTTATAGGTTTGCCATTGAATGTTATTTGGCCATTTTCCCTTGCAGCTTTTAATATTTTTTCTTTGTTCTGTATGTTTTGTGTTTTGATTATTATGTGACGGGCAGTTTTCCTTTTCTGGTCCATTCTTTTTGGTGTTCTGTAGGCCTCTTGTATGTTTATAGGTATCTCTTTCTTTAGATTGGGGAAATTTTCTTCTATGATTTTGTTGAGAATAGTTTCTGGGCCTTGGAGTCTGATATCTTCTCTTTCTTCAATGCCTATTATCCTCAGATTTCTTCTTTTCATGGTGTCCTGAATTTCTTGGATGTTTTGTGTCAGGAGTTTTCCAGCTTTAGCATTTTCTTTAATGGTTGCTTCAAGATCTGTGATTGTATCTTCTAGACCTGAGATTCGTTCTTCTGTCTCTTGGATTCTGTTAGAAAAGCTCACCTCTGTGTTGCTCGCCTTCTTCTCTGAGGTCTCACGTTCTCGTTTTTCTTCTGTCTGTGTATTTATCATTGAATCCATTTTCGTCTTCAGATCTTGAACTGATTTTTTTATTTCTTTCATCTGATTGTTTGTATATTCCTGAGTTTCTTCCATTGCCTCTTTATAGGACTTCAGAGCTTGAACTGTTTTATTTCTTTCTTTCATCTGGTTGTTTGCATTTTCCTGAAATTTTTCCAGTTCCACTCTATGAGTTTCTTTTATGTCTCTCATCTGTTGGGTTGCGTCTTCCTGTATTTGATTACGAATTTTATTTGTTTCCTCCATTAATATGCTCCTTATTAAGGATTTGAGGTCATTTTCTAGTATTTCCGTTGTATTTGAGCTCTCTGGGTTGTTTTTTTTTGGGATAGCTGAAAACTGGAGACGCCATGTTGTTTTGGGGTTTTTTGCGTATGCTTTTACGCTGTCCTTTAGACATCTTGCCAGCTTTGTTTTTGTTGGGTAGCTTCCCGAGTTGGATGGAAGGAGTCTGATGATAGATTCACTTGTTTTCTCAGGATTTCCGTAGGCTGGAAGCTCTGATGCTTCACTGTTGTTGATGGCAGGAAGTTTGCCATGTCTTTTTGGGCTCTCAGGGCCAGTGATCCTCAGCTCCCCTGTGTTGTGGGTCCTGCAATCAATCTGGGTCTCTGGATGAGTGGTGGTCAGGCCAAGGTATCCACAGCCTTCTGGGTTCCCTGCCAAGTCCAGCCAGGGACACTGGGCCCGAACCACCCGCTTGGCTCAGCTAGAATCTCAGGGCCTGAACCGTCTACCGAGCTCAGCTAGAAATCCTGGGCTCAAAATGCACACAGGGTCCAGCCAGAATTTTTGGGCTGGGACTGCGCATCAAGCTCAGTTAGGGGCTTTTGTCCAAACTGCGTGCCATGGTCAGTTATTGACTCAGGCCTGAATCATTCGCCCAGCTCAGCCAGGAATTCTGGATTCAAACTGCACACTGTGTCCAACCAGAGTCTGAGAGCCGGGACTGTGCCAAAAGCTCTACTAGAGTCTCTGGGCCCAATCTGTCTGCCAGGCATGGTTAGGGACTCTGGCCCTAAACTGCACGCCGAGCTCCACCCAAGTCTCTGGGGCAGAATTGTGCACCGAGCTCAGCCAGGGACTATGGACCCACAATGCATGCTGAATTCAGCCCGGGACACTGGGCCTATACTGCATGGATAGTCCAGCCAGAGTGTTGGGGCTGCTGAGCCTGTTTGCACAGTTCAGCTAGAATCTCTGGGCCTAATCCGCCTGGCAATTCCAGCTAGGGCCTCTGGGCTGACCCTGCGTGCTGACCTCAGCCTGTGTCAGCGCCCCAAAACTGCCCGCTGAGGTGAGCTAGTGTCTTGGGCAGAACTGCTTGTTGCTGTGAGCTAGCGCCTCCGGTGGGACTGAGCACTCCGCCCAGCCTGCGTCACAGCAGGTGAACTGTGGCTGCGCTGAGATGGCGCCTTTGGTGGACCTGAGCGCTCCGCCCAGCCTGTGTCACAGCAAGTGAACTGCGGCTGCACTGAGATGGCGCCTTTGGTGGGCCTGAGCGCTCTGCCCAGCTGCGTCACAGCAGATGAAATGCGGCTGCACTGAGATGGCATGTTTGTTGGTCCTGAACGCTCCGCCCAGCCTGCGTCACAGCAGGGGAGCTGTAGCTGCACTGAGCTGTTGCCTTGGGCAGAATTGCTTGCTGCTCTGAGCCAGCGCTCCACAACACTGTGCACTGAGCTGCACCCAGGACTCTGGGGCTGAACTGTCTGCTGAGTCCAGTTTGGGTCACAAGGCACCACGCGACCCAAATCCTGTCCAGTGTCCCCTCTCCCGCAGTAACTCCCACCAGCCACCACATTAACCGCCTCCACCGGAAGGCTCTGAGCTGCAAACCACAGTCAGTGCCGCTGGTGCCACTTGTGCCGCTGCTGCTGCTCTGCACTCCTCCCATGTGCAGAGGCATGCAGGTCCTCTGCACCCTGGTCCCTCGGAACCATGGAACACTCCTGCTGCCGTGGTGTCGGGACCTTGGTGTTCCTGGCTCAGAAATCTGTGCAATTCCCTGAATTGTTCACTGGAGCTTCCAAACACGGTCCACACTGCTTGCCGCCATCTTAGATTCCCTTTAGAAAATGTTAAAAGAAACTTTGTTGCCTACCATATGAGTTGTCCATTTTAACCCTATGGATTTACCCAGAGTAGGTGAAAGGCACAGGTCATTGTGAACACTGTACATAATACCCATGACAATTATTTTTTCCAATAGCTAAAAACTCAGAGGAACTCAAATGATCACACCAGATGGATAAATTCTAAGTAATTAGGTGGAAAATGCTAACAATACCTGTCACGTTGTGGATTGTTTTAGTAATCATCCAGATTGAAAGAACATGGCAACAGGAAGAGTGGAGCATGTCCAGATCCACGAGTAAACAGTGTAACACAGTAAAAGTGCAAAGAAAGTGATGTGTGCAGGCTGAAAGCACACCCTAGGTACCTGAGGAAGAGGCAAAAAGTGCATACAGAAGAGATTACAGAAGGAACACAAAACCATGTAGAGTGGTAACCTTCAATGTGATTGCTTATGATTTTTCTTAATTGGGATTGGCTCATAAGTATAGATGTATATCACACTTGTGAACTCTTGCGTTTTAAATACATGCAATGCACTATTCAGTGATGCCTCCATAAAGCTGCTTTTGGAAGCACAGACCCATACAGTTAATTACACTGGCCATAAGATGATTACAGTTTTATTACAAAACAGATCCAGTGTTCTCTAGAGTCTTGTAATAGTACAAGTCTCATAAGCTGTATCTTCTTTACTCTTTACAGTGTTTCTTTGTGACATTAAGGGTACACACATTGTAGATGTCAAAGCTAAACTGGAGCTCTTTCATGAACATTAAGCTCCTGCCAGATGGACTTGCTAGCTAGCCTCTGCACCTCTCCCATATATGAAGTTTGTGGTAGACTCTCTCTCTCTCTCTCTCTCTCTCTCTCTCTCTCTCTCTCTCTCTCTCTCTCTCCTCTATCTCTCCTCTCTCTGTCTCTGTCTGTCTCTCTGTCTCTGTCTGTCTCTGTCTCTCTGTCTCTCTGTCTCTGTCCCTGTCTCTCTCTTATTTAGGATCTTCTGCAGTACAGGTAATGATGGTGTGTGTGTGTGTGTGTGTGTGTGTGTGTGTGTCTGTGTGTGTCTGTGTGTGTCTGTGTCTGTGTGTCTGTGTGTGAACCCAGCTATTTTCTTTGCCTTAAATAACTTTTAATGTTATGCTGTGAAGGAATAAACGTTTACCAAACATATTCTCCATTACAGATCTGTGAAACATCACAAGGGAATCTAGACTAACTTATAAGGAAAAATTGAAAAAAAATAGAAAATTGGATTAAAAAAAACCAGCAAAACACAAATGAAGGCAGTGTATAAAGTACTGAACAAGCTTCAGCCCAGAGTGTCTGATGGATTTATAGATGCCCTTGATGACTTCCTGAAGGAATGGATATTCTCTTGCTGGGTAAATGTTAAAAGCCACAGAAGGGGATACCATGCAGGAGGGATGGGGTAGTGCCAGAATAACCTGAAGCACACTGGACATAAAGAATCAGCCAAAACTGGTATATTAGTGATACCAGCTTAGCTTTTATTTTTAAGATGTTCAGAGTGCTACTCCATATTTTTTCTGCAATAAAATTGTACCTTTTTCTTCTGAAAATGCCTTTAAATCTGAAATGAAAACTCTATCAAACATGTGTCTGTCCTGTGGAGAATGATCAGCTGGGGAGTGGATAGGCTGCCATATTGCGAAGGACAAGCAGTTTCTGGAGTTCTGAAGCTTGGTTTTTGCTACAGGCTACCCACTATTAAAAGACACTTGGAAAGAAAAATATCAGCAAGAATTGACCCTCACGTTCCAGAAAACGACATTCTTCATAAGCCTCCAGCTTAATGGAAATCCAAATGTTTGTAGTTACTACAGCAAATTTTTCCAACTTTTTTCTTTAACATTTAATGTATTTCTTTATTCTGTCTCCTTCAGAAGACATTTCATTTCAAAAATCATTTCAGTTTTTATCTTTATTGGGGAGCAAAGTCACTATGTATTTTGGGCTGACTTTGAACTTGCTATGTAGCCCAGGCTAGCCTCAAACTCCTTAAACTTCCTGATTCTGCCTCCCAATTCTGGAATCACAGCATGTGATCAAACACTTTGCTCAGTGTCTAGCTTTTGGCTGAACCAGGGCCTTCTTCAACAAAGAAATTGCATTAAGAGAGGAAGCCCTTACCACTGCCACCAAGGTTTCTCCAAGGAACAAAGATAATCACCACCTACATGAGGTACCCTTATATCAGAAACAAGGGCCCATTAGCAAAGAAGGGGACTAATAGATGATTCTGAGGTAATTTACTGACTGTTCATGTGAGACGATGGGAAGGAATTGTCCCTTGTGCCTCAAATGTCTGCTATGCAGCTTCCTTTCCAACTCAGTTCCTTCACTGATCCCACTCCTCAAACTCCACCTCTAGGTTTGGTCCTGTGTTCTGGAATCATTTAGGATCTTCTGCAGTACAGGTTAAAGATGCTGATAACTACCTCTAACAAAAGTCATTAACAGTCTAAGCACCTACAGAGAAGGAACTACATTTATATATCGTGGTAAAATTCATATTATTGGCTACATGACAACTATTAAAATAAACATAGACTTTTATATATACTGACTTTGAGCATCTGTCTGAAGCATATTAATTAGTAGTAGAAAAAAATAATTCACGAAAATACATAGGTATATTGATGTGTCCTTATAAGTTCATCTAAAAACTACTGGAAAGGCAATCCCCTTTTGAGGAGTGAGATGGAATGAGTGCAGGACTCTATAACTTTAATTGGTACAATTGGGTTGAGGGAAGGATTATGGGTATTTTGTCTATGGCTTTCTTTATGTCTTTTCATAATAAATAGTGTTTAAAACTAGCTAAAAGGGAAGGTGTTTAATGTGCCTCCTACAAAGAAGTGGCAAATAATGCGATGATGACTATGTTAAATATCATGATTTTATTATAATACAATATATGCAGGTATCGAATCATCATGAAGTACCCTCTTAAGCATGCACAGTTATTATCTGTTAATTAAAACTAGTTTAAAATGAATAAAGAGAGTACGAGAAGAGACAAAATAGTGACAAAAAGTAATAACATGTATTTTCTGTCTTTTCAAAATTTATCTTTGGACTAATTGCACAAGAACACCAAGTAGGTGAAAAATTTGTCCGCTTCAGTCTTAATCCATCTTGTATCTCTTTTCCCTAGAGTAGTTAATCTGAACTATTAGATGTATTCAGCATATTTTTCTTTTTTATTTCTTTTTTTCCAATGCTGGTAATTGAACCCAGGGCCTCAACAGATGTTAGGCAAGTGTTCTACTGCAAGGAAATACCCACAGATTCAATATATTTCTAAACCACATTAAATAACTCAGTCTCGGTTCTGTCTTGTTCACCATCGTGGACCCCATACTGATAAATCTGCACACACCACTTTCTACCCCTTCTTCACAACTGTATAATCATCACTTTTGATTCTATCATCATAACCATGTAACAAACACCTTCAATCCTGATATCTTAACAGTGATCCTACCCTACTCTTCCACCTCTATCATGCTCTTCCTTTTATGATGTCCACTCTACTAAGCAATGGCCTGGCATTGCTCTTATTGTCATCTACAAAAGGGACATAATCCCTTTGATACTCACTAGTCAGTAGGAAATTGACACCTTATGGGGACTCCATTGTACTTGCTATAGAGCCAGCTTCAAGATTATCCATCAAGTGCTTATCTGGACTTCAGACAAATTCCCAAGACTCCTTTCATGATTACGGTTTGACTGCTTCCTTCTCTGTGGGCATCTCATCTGTCTATTAAGGTTCTTATTTTCATAGATTATGCAACTAGGTATGTATTCAGAGGTCTGTTCCTTGTCCCTCCCAGACTTACCCAGGGTACTTCAATAACTGGGATGAAAGTTGATATTCATAAGATGCTTTGATAACGTACAGTGATATCCACCTTTTCAATGTCCTTTACCATTATGCAAATTTTCCTATTAGATAATGTTTCTTCTGAGGTTTTGTTTTGGGTTGTTTGTTTGTTTGTTTGTTTGTTTGTTTGTTTGTTTTAGCCTGTTTACCTGAAATTAATGCATATAGCTATGACTCATCCTTCTGAAAAGTCATATTGAGGGCTAGGAAGATAGCCTGGTCAGCAAAGTGCTTGCCATACAAGCATGAGAATCTGAGTTCATATCCTCAACATCCTTGTAAAAAGCAAACCACTGTGGCCCATGTCTGTAATTCTACATGGTAAAGCCAGAGAGAGAAAGATACCTAGAGACCTAGGGATGACTGGCCAACTACTCTAGCTTAATAGACTGGCTCCAAGGTCAGAAAGAGACACTGACTCAAAAGGAAAGGTGGAGAGTAATCAAGAAAGGCACTTGAATTTGGTATTTGGCCTCCATATGCAAATGAATTCACAACAGACTTATTCACACATACATATATATATATACATGCATAAACATACATGCATTCACACATATACACACTGTCTCACATAGGTACATACATGCTTGCATATGCACATACAAAATCACTTTGACTTTGATTCTCTATGTATAACTTGGAATCTCTGAGCCTGTGAACTTGGTACTGGCCACTGAAGAGTCAATAAGGTCAGGCCAATCCTTTGCAAACTGAACCAGCCAGCACAGTGTAAGCACATCACTAAGAAGTGCTAGTAAAAATTTTAAATGTGTCATCTGAGACTAAAGCTACTGCTACTGAGTCAATACAAATCACTTAGGTGTGCCCAGTACTAATAGTTCTTAAAATGCTGCCCTAAATTATTTTGTCTAATAAAGTTTATATATATATATATATATATATATATATATATATATATATATATATCAGGAGGCAGCTGCCATTTCATGTGGAAAAAGTAAAGCCATGGATGGTAGTTATTAATGTAGTTTAGGTTAAAATAAAAAAGATTATATTACAAATAGGTCAGAGACCCTAGAACACAAGAATCACATTGAGTCTACTTTCCAGGGAGCAATATCTTGGCCAGAATGTATTATAAAGAACATGCTTAATTTATTAGGGCCTAGATCCTAGGATATAAAAAGTCTGGCTCTTCCACATGTGCCACATGATCTCTCTCCTAAAGCTAAAGGAGCTGATGGAACCTAGAACAATTCTGTTAATAAACCTCTACCACAAAACCCATACCTCAGTCACAGGTCTCCTTACTATGTTACTGTCCAGAAAACAAAACAAAACAAAACAAATGAAGACCTGGAGAACTTGATATAAGCTTTCATGTGCTGACCCTGGGTCTTTCTCAAATATTTTAGTTAGTATATTTTCACTAGTTATTCTGGAAAAAGAGATCATTAAAAGTAGATAATAACATACAGAAAGTATAGATGGCTAGGCTACCTTCAGAGAAACAGAAACCAAAAGCATCTCTCACTTTAATTCTTAGGAGGAAGGGTATCTAAAAGTACAATCCAAAAGACCACATAGATCTTTGCTTGCTTTGACCACTCTGTCGCTGGCCTTATAGCTCTACCTAATGTCCTAGAATCTGACCAATCCAGATGTCAGGCTCTAAGGGTGGAATAATAAATAGTTGATGGGTTTCAGTTGGTCAATTATTCCTAATCATAGCTAAGTGAATTCAGCACAAGAGCCATGCACCCTGCCATGAGCCCAGCTGGCAGAGCCCTTTTCTATCTCTTTAGTTCATTATCTGTGTGTACAGCACCTATATTCAAGGGACTATCTTTGTTAAAAACAACCAGATACAGAATTTGTGACTGACCACAAATAGTATTTCTCATAATTTCTTCCCATTGACACTGAATACCTAATCCCAAGGTTGAATCATATTCACTGAGAAATATGCCTTATTACAGACCACTAAATTGTATAGTGTCCCAGGTCATACAGGGTTGAAACTTGAATAAAGTTATAAAACGCATAAACTCTAAAAATACTTTAGATTTTAGTTACGATAAGGGTGGTCTTCCTAAGTGTAAACTCTAGGTAATGTTAAAGAAAATTTTGTATTTATTCTTCTTATTCTTGACCAACATACAAACTGTCTTCTTGCTGAAATACAACTTTAGTTTTATGGTAATTTTCCTCTTTTATTAAAAGTTGAATCTTTTCTCATACAATATATTCTTATTACAATTTCCTCTCCCTCTACACCTCCCAGTTTCTCCCACCTTCCCTCCCCCTCTGGATCCACTCCTTTTCTGTCTTTCATTAGAAAAGAACAGGTGTCTAAAAGATAACAACAAAACAAAATATAATAAGAAAAAAACAGAACCCACACATCAAATTTGGACAAGGTAAACCAATAGAAGGAAAAGAGGTGCATTTTCTATAATCAAAGCAAGAATGAAACGTACTAATGGCCATCCAAAATGAAATAATAATCTGGGTGGTGGTGGCACACACCTTTAATCCCAGCACCCTAGAGGCAGAGGCAGGCAGATCTCTGAGTTTGAGGTCAGCCTGGTCTACCGAGTGAGCTCCAGGGCAGGAAGGGTTACACAGGGAAATACTGACTCGAAAGAAGAAACAAATAAACTCAAATAGCAATCCAGCAACTGATGAGGCCCCAGCCTTGCCTGCAGATGAACTCAATAATTAGCTGAGAACATCAATCTTATCAAGACTCAAGCCAACCCTACAAGATGCACACATAGGGGTGGGGCAATCCTCACCAAGGGAAAACTGGTGCGGTGTGGCTGCCCTGAGTCAGGCAATGTGTAGCTTTGTGAATAACAGTCACTCCATGCAGGCCAAACTACGGCATCCACACGTTCCTCCTGGATACCCTCTGGGATAAGAGATTTTCCCTGTCTTCTGAATAATTCCCTTCAAGTTTCTCTTTCTATCCCTTTTGTCTTCATCCTGTTTGGTCTTCCAGTTCCTCAAAGGAAATCCAGGGTCTTCTTTTGCACACAGTTTAGTCTGTCTTGGCTTGCCCTAGAGAGAATACATGAAGAAAGAGATGTCCTATAGGTCTCTCTGCCACCTTAGCTCCCACTCTCTTATGTCCCCCAAACACAAATCTGCTTCACAGTCATAGATTTCTTGTCTGAATTCCCAAGCAAACCATACATTTGCAAAGCAGTATGTTTGTTTTAGTTATCATTTTGTCCAATGTTTCTG
>OU015746.1:111924867-111942672 GCA_907169655.1 Acomys percivali | reverse complement strand
AAAGAAAGAAAGAAAGAAAGAAAGAAAGAAAGAAAGAAAGAAAGAAAACACAAAGAGACTGTCAGTTTACTTAGTTCTGTGCACAGACCAGCACTAAGAGCAATAACATCTGCATTTGTTTTTCTACTCAAATCCAGCAGGCTATACCAGCAGCCATTCTTTTTCAGTAGAGCACATATCAGCATCACACCCTCCAGGTTCTCCAGAAGATACAAACAGAGCTCTTAGATGTTGATGATCACTTTCAAGAGAACTAACTGTTTCTGTTTTAAACCATGTTCCTGCCACTGCTCCCTGGGACTACTGGCCAGGAATGAGTCATTTTACCCTACTATTGAGTTGGGGCGAGGCAGGGGAGGGGGAGAAGAGCAGTCAATCAAGATTTTTAAAACACCATATTTCTTCCTACAAATATACAAAATCCAGGTGAGTTGGAAACTGGCCTTTTGAATGTCTCCCAGAATGCACCTGCATCCACAGCAAATGAGGAAAAATGAAGCCAGATTCTTCTCTTGCTCTTTCACTTCAGAAACTGCCTGGTTTCTTTAGATTGTTTTCTTTTTCTTTTTCATGTAAGAAATAAAATCATTAGCCACCCTCAAGCTCTTCCAGGACCACATTAATTAATCTGATTTGGGACACTTGCCTTCTGTTAGCAGTGGTAAGCAGGGAGCCAGCTTCAAGCTCCTGAAATTGAAACCCATGCCATTTGCCTCTCATGCAATGCCTCCAGGCTCACTGGTGAAATTGGGGACCTGGGTTGGCCCTGTTCTTTTACCCAGGCAATTAATAATGTAGTGGAGAAAGCAGTGCTTATTTTCTAGGCTTCTGACAGAGCCAGCAACATTGTTAATCTTGTCCAACCTGTTGGGTTAAGGGCACTTTTCCACAGGATCTGTGTGGGGCAAGAGCTGAGGGGAAACTTGCCAACAACCTATTGTCTCCGAGTGGAAAATTCTGGCTGGTTATTTGCCTGGTATACATGTAGCACTCTATAATTCACACAATACTTCTTAGACGTTATGTCAGTTAACAGACATTTCTCGCCATCTCTCACTGTCTTTCTCCTACCAAAACAAAAGCCATAGATATGAGTAGCAAATATGAAATGTGACATTATATAGGATTGGTCAAGTCAACTCTTAAATTCCAAGCTTCTCTTAGAATCAATTAATCTTTGTCTGCCCATCTTTTTCCTTGAAATTCTAAGACAGGAGTACTGCTTGCCACAGAAAACACCACACACACACACACACACACACACACACACAGCACTTAGACATATCATGATTGCCACTTTAGGTGCCTTGAATTCTCTATTGTTTAGAGACTCTAGTTTAAAACCTTTAACCAGTTCTTCCTCATCATTGCTAGTAAACATAGATGGTGGTGCTAGAATGCCATTCAACAGATAACCCATCATCTAGCTAGCTATCCATTTTCCTCCTTGATAATCACAGCACTAAAATGGACATGCATGTACATGTTAGTTCCCACCAGAGATTCCTGGGAAAGAAGTAAGGCTGCTGGTTCCTAAGATACATGTAGTTTCAACTTCCTTGGGAATTAGAAAATTGTGTTCTAAATTGCTTGTACTATTCTGCATTCCCACTAGCAGTGTAAAATTCTTCTACTATGAATGTTAATCAAACATGTTAACAGTCAATTTTTACTTCTATAGGTAGGAAATAACATTGCATTTTTAAAAAATATTTATTTTCTTGATTTTCTTTGAGGTTAAGCATCCAGTGTTTGAGGATGTTTTTACTTTTCATCATTCTTGTTGTTTTCATTTCTTTCTCTGTAAAGTGTTAGTTTGTATATTTTGAGCTATTTTTCTTCTACTGGTTTTTGTTTCCCAGATTCAAAAACATACTCTGTATAAAAATCCTTACATGATTTCTCTTGATTTAAAAAATATATGTGTGTGTGTGTATTGAATGGCATTATATATATATATATATATATATATATATATATATATATGTATGGAGAGAGAGAGAGAGAGAGAGAGAGAGAGAGAGAGAGAGAGAGAGAGGTAGACATACATATTTTAAATTTAGAGAAAGTTGTATTTCATGTTTTAAAAGTATAGCCTTACTCAATAACCAGCCTATCTGTGTGAAGCCCTGGCTGTCATGGAACGTACCACATAGACCAAGCTGACCTCGAACTTACAAAGATGCCCCTACCTCTGGCTCCCAAATGCTGAGATTAAAGACGTGTCCCACCATGCCCATACCACAACAACATTTCTGTACATTGTGTTCTAAAGTCTTGTTTTCCCTTTCATACTTCAGTTACTTCACTTGACTTTCTTTATAAACAATTATGAAAATTGTTTCACAGCTTAGCTTTTCCTTTTTCTACAGATCATACATAATTAGCTGGTGTCCTAGAAAGATTAATTGATGAGTCACCTGCTTTCCGTTTAGTGCCATTTTTAGGTTTTTAATTATGTAATTGGTAAAGATATGTGTATGTGAGTAAAAGTGCCCATAGAGGCCATAAAAGGACATCAGATCTCCTTAAGTTGGAGTTAAAGATGGTTGTAAACTGCCTGACAAGAAAAGTGTCAGAAATCAAACTTAGGACCTCTATAAAGACAGTGGGCATTCTTAACTGCTGAGCCACCTCTCCAGTCCCATCTTGAGCAACCTCTCCATAGAGGATAGAGGTCTCCATAGAGACGATGATTTTAGAAGCGTGTGTGTGTGTGTGTGTGTGTGTGTGTGTGTGTGTGTGTATGTGTGTGTGTGTGTGTGTGTACAAAAGAACTTAAATGTACTTACTCTATAATAGAAATCCAATGTCTTCCCCAGACACATGGGTTAGTAAATGAAAATTCTAGGGCTAGGTATTAGTTACCTCTTTTTGAGTTGCTGGGCAGTGAAATCCCATGGACCACTTTGCCACCGAGACATTACAGGCTACTGTCATTGCTCTTTCTAATACTCCAGAACCTCATTGTAAAACCCCATCATTTAAGGCTGGAAAGATGACTCAGTGTTTAAGAGCACTTGTGCCCTTTACTTCTTTCAGGAGACCCATGTTCAATTCTCAACACCCTCATGGTGGCTCACAAATGTCTATAGCTCCAACTCCAGAAAGTACAGCATCCTCATATGACCTTTGCAGGTCTCAGGCATGCCTGAGGTATACATACATGCAGGCAAACCACTCATATGTATTTTAAAAATGAATCTAAAAAAATAGAATGCCCTATTGCTGAAGAGACCCCATAGTTGAATTACAGGACATAAAGAAATTATTCTGGTAATAATCTAGAAGCTTCATTGCTAATGGCTAGTTTTTGTGGTTCTAGAAGGTTCTGTTTATGTTGGAAGCAGTAATCAACAGTCTTATTCAACTGTGAACCCTACCAGCTACAGTAACAACTGACCTGGCAAGATATTTCCACTAGTGCAATAGTGGCAAAAATATTATGGTAGAAACCAACTATTTTATTTAAAGTATAGTTAAAGCACACTCTACAAGATGGAATTCATACTTGGTACTGCTAATTAGGATGGCTGGGTCATAGGTTATAGGGAAGAACTTAATAATATTATTCTGATAAATGGACATAGTAATAAACTGCTAGGCAGACATGGTGCACATGCCTTTAATATCAGCACTCAGGAGGCAGAGACAGCTGTGTCTCTGTGAATTCAAGGCCATCCTGATCTATAAAGTAAGTTCTAGGACAGCCAGATCATGAAGACAGACTTGTATCAAAAAAAGGTAAATAAATAAACCACCCTAAGTTCTTATGTTTATACTCATACATTAATGCATCTCTCAAACTTTATCAGTGAAGCTTCTTTTTTTACAGTAAAGGGAAATTCCAACAGGGACCCACAATCAGCCAGTGTGCAGAGAATAAGACACTTCAGAGTGTTCAACTTTAAGTAGAACAGCTTTATCACACCCCTATCATCAAAGCTCAAGCACTGTCACTGACAAGGGGAAAAGAAAGATTGTAAGAGCCAGAAAGGCAGTGTTGGCTGCAGTAGAAAACTTTACCTAACATGACACTTAGGTATTGTTCACATAAACTCCAAGCAGCTGTGATAGCCTAAGATCAAGCCAATCAAAATCCCAGAATTGATGGACTAGTTGCCTAGAAAGTTCCATCGTTGTCTGAGGAACCATTGCTGGCTGCTGGAGAAGACATGATCAAACAGGCTGCTATGCTCCAGGAGATTGTTCTACACCCATCACACTAAATAAACTTAAGGGATTTCTAAAATGAAGTTGGGAAGAAGTAGCACATGCCATGAGAGGGAAAGGGGGAAGAAACTGGAGAGAAAAGAAAGGAGATTTTATTTAATCAAAATTCATTATATGCATGTGTGAACTTCTGAAACAATGAAGAAAAGAATTTTAAAATCAACACACTGATTTCTATAATACATTATTGAAATTTTGATTAGAATATCACTGTTTATAATTCTGAAGTATCTTCATAGTATGGATTTTTCCTATCATTGTAATTTTCTGTTAAATCTTTTGATTTTTTTTTATTACTTTAACTCTAACCCCACAGTTTTGTCTCCATATTTGTATTTCTCTAAATATTCTAGTATCATCTGTTTATTTTATTTTGTATGGGCTTGCAATTTATTTGGAGTACTAGTGCTTAAAATCATGGTGGAATAACTTACTTGTAATGGCTTTTACCTACTCTATGCAAACAAGAACACTTTTAAAGAAATATTAATTTTAGTTTTTTATTTTAAATATTTGTGTTATATTTTTGTTATGCTGTTGGTTGAAAATAAATGACTAGTGTGAATTTTATGTGATTCAAATAGTTATTAGTGTATTTTTTTCAAATTTCCAATAAAATGGCAAGTAGGACTCCTAATCGATGTTATTCTTGATTGACTGCTGATTTCTAAGACAGTCCAACTATTTCACCGTTAAGCATGATGAAAACCGCAGGCATTTAGAAAACGACATTTTTAATTTTGCTTCAATTTCTATTTTAAAAGACTTTCAGGAGTTTGAAAAATGGCTCAGCAAATAAAGAGACTTACCACCAAGTTTGCAAAACAGAATGTGATCTCTGTTGGAAGGAGAGAAATGGCCAAATGCATAATTTGTCCTCCCTCACTTCCCCCCTACCTTCTCCTCCCTCTTTCTCCCCCTCCCTTCCTTCCTCCCCTCCCTCTCCTCTCCCCTCCCCTCTCCCCGCCCTCTCTCTCTTCACTCAACAAAAAATGTTTTAGGAGTCGCATGTAGACCTCTTTCCATTTGCGGCCATCGCTGGACCGCAGCAACCAAAATGAATTCCTTCATGAATTCTGACCAAAGTAAGAACCACAAAAGGTACTTCAATGCACCTTCTCACATTCAGAGGAAGATCATGTCTTGCCCTCTTTCCAAAGAGCTAAGACAGAAGGATAACTTTCAGTCCATGCCCATTCGAAAGGACGATGAAGTTCAGTTTGTCCAAGGACACCACAAAGGCCAGCAGATTGGTAAAGTGGTCCAGGTGTACAGGAAAAACATATCATCTACATTGAACGAGTGCAGCGAGAAAAAGCTAATGGCACGAGGGTCCACGTGGGCACTCACCCCAGCAAGGTGGCCATTACCAGGCTGAAGCTGGACAAAGGCCGGAAGAAGATCCTGGAGAGGAAAGCCAAGTCCGGACAAGTAGGAAAGGAGAAGGGCAAATACAAAGAAGGAACAATCGAGAAGGTGCAGTAGAGGCCTCTCAGTATCAACTCTCATTAAAGACTGTTTACGTCTTTTAAAAATTGTTTTAGGTTGATAACACATTTATTTAAAAATTTTTCAGTTACAGTTTTTCAATTGAAACAATCTCTGCGTTCTTGAGAGAAACCTACAAAGCAGAAATATGCTGGTGTGCCTGTATGTCTTACCATTCTCTCCCCTTTCTCTCCTAATATATTCAAACATTTCTAGGGTCAGGTTGTGTTCATTTGTTATTTTACCCTCTCCAATCACAATTAGCATCCATTGTTTTCTTTTTTATGCTGCTTTTACATGGCTTTATAATCAAGATTATAATAGCCAGATAAAATTAACTGGGTATCTCTCTTCTGATTTTCTGAAAAATCTTTGCATACACAGTACCAATTCCTCCATGGTGTGGCAGGCTTCTATAGACAATATAAAATCTATTACTCATCATCATTTATAGAAAGTGAATTTTTAATACCAGATTCACCTTTCTCAGAGAATTTATTCCTTTATGCCTCTATCTATTAGTCAGATTATAGTTTTCTCAAACTCTGGTTTTAGTTTTAGCCAGTCTTTCAAATAAACCAGTAGGTAGATAGTCATGATTTCCTTCATGTCCTATCAGCTTAGAATCCCTGCATCCAGTAATAAAATAAAGCCTGGAGTAAGAACCAATGGCAGAATCATCAGGGTGTAAAATAATCTCCCCGCTGTCTTCCTGACTCTGTGTCAGAGGATGCACTATGTCAACCCTCATTTCTTATATTGCCTTTACTGCTCTGTACAGCGTCTCAGTTTCTTTCTTTGTTTTATTTTATGTTTTTTTATTGAAAAATAAAATCATTCATATTACGTTTCAATTGCTATCCCATCCAGTGCATCCTCCCATTCCTCCCTCCCTCCTGCTTTCACCCCATTCCCCTTCCCTATGACTGTGACTGATGGGGACCTCCTCCCCTTGAATATGATGCTAGGGTATCAAGTTTCTTCTTGGTAGTCTGCTAGCCTTCCTCCCCATCAAGGAGACTTGGCCAAATAAGGGGCACCAGAGTTCCTGTGAGAGTCAGTCCCCACAGCCTCTCATTTTCAACCCTGCCCTATGAAACCACATGCCTCACTTCCTTCTGCGAATTAAAGTTCACACCCCCATGCTGACATCTGCTATCTCCTCCTACCCACTATGGCCAGGGAATACCCATTCTTACCTGTCTGGTTTCCAGAATTCTTTCAACTTCTAGAAAGTACCAATTTTATTTTCTTTCTTGTAACTACAACATTGAATTTTAAGGAATGCTTAGCAACCCATAAAGCAATTCTGCTGAAACAATAGCAATCTTCAACCTATATGTGCCAGGTATTACAACACGGTAAGGACTATAATGGCTCTCACCAAAATATCAGCATCCTGGGATATGAAGAAGCAAGTACCAGAAGCTTTAAACCCAAGAATATGCATAAGGCTTCACCAAGCAAGGCATAGGCTTGATGGGTGTGTAGAGTTGTTTATAAAGGATTGGAGAGGAGAAGGATACAGGCTTTGATGTAATAGGCTTTCACAATGTGAATTTAAACCAAGTAATTACAGCAAGCTAGGGGCATAAAAGCTCAGGAAAAGGTCTGAAGAAAATAGGACACAAGGAAAGTAAATAAGAAATGACCACTGGATAGATGAACACACTCGGTGGTTAAGGGCTTCCAAAAGAGAGGTCATTTCTTCAGCTTTGTGAAAGTGCTAAGATTACCTCAAAATAGTCAGCCCCACAGAAAATGGCCCCAAACAAACCCTACTTGTGTCTGTGTAATCGGTGCTATGACAAGAGGTGAAGTGGCTGGATCTTATCTGGAAACTGTCCTCTCCAGCACAACTGAGGGACAAGATATCCTCAAACAGAAGCCCAATATCTGAGAAATGACAAATGGTAGAGAATACCATGGCCAAGGTGAAATGAATGTGGTCCTCAGCAGCATCAATATTGGCTAAACTCCATCAAGCATCCTTTCCACCCTTCAAAGAGGATTGGGCATATTTTTATTCATGAAGTGGATAAAAATGAAGAAGGAAAACCTTAGTGCTCAAGTTATAAATGTAGCTTTTATATCTTACATAAGAAATGTGAACACAGTGGTAAAGTGTTGGCAGGGCTAGACTCTGTTTTCCTCTGCTTTAATTAGGAAGAAGACAAAATCAAAGGCGTACAAAAGTGTTTCCTTTTGTCTTCTCACTTTGGTCCAAAACTGAAGAGGGTGATATAATAGTTGTGAGTGAAATCCTTCTTGAAAGAAGTGCATTATGGGGTGATCCTAGGCAGACTTAAGGATCAGAGCCCATTTGTAAGGAATAAACATGACTTAACACCAAGCCCTTTGAACATTCCCATCCAAGAGTGAACATCTCAATTATCTAACCAAAGGCATTTTAATTGCTAAGATCTGAGCATGTAAAGCAAGTACTAAAAATCTCTCACCTTCCACCAGCTCTGCCAAGAAGGGACTAGTGAAGGTTACTGCAAAAGCAGAGGTTGTTCATGTTGGGCTCCAAATCTTACAGTTGCCTGGCAATAGATTCATCTGAAAAAAAGAAAAGTGTGAGTAAGAAGATCTAGTGAAATTAATTATTTCTACACCAGTGTAAGTAAAATTTCTATATCCAAACATGGGACTTTCTTTTCAGTATTCTACTTTTTCCTGACAGATTTTAGTAGGACGCAGATTTCATTCAAGTTCTATTTCAACTTGTGAAAGAATGAACCATGGTAGGAATGCAATGTTTTCCTTTCACATTTGTCTGCAAGCAGAGAAAATAAATAGGCATGAGAAAGAAGACTTAAGAAGACGCTGAAGTAAGATTTACATAGTGTAAAGAGCAGTAGAGCAGTATCCATTCCAGCCTTCTCCCATTTACTTACTGTACAGTAAAGGGAAGTAGCAGCAGTTAAATAACCTTCTACATGCTTTGCAATAAAATAAGGACAGAAGTGGTGCATTGTTTAATGTCACAGAGCAATGTGGGGCTAAGCAAAGTAACACAGGTAAAGCTATGAGTGACCAGTAGTGTGATTTATCAAACTCACATTTATTCATGTTTTAATGCTGTGTCATTCAGAGAAAATTTTCCTGGGAGTTTGTTTGTACATGCTATTTGCTTTTAGTAAAATGCATAGGGAGGGTTTGTCTCCTTGACCTTCTCTCTAGTGAGTGGTGGTAGTGTATGGAGTCATGTGGGAGGCAATAATGCACAGCGTCAGCAACATATTATTTTCTCCTTTGGGGCTGTTTTGTAAGATGCTCTTGGGAAACAGAAGGGGAAAAAGGGTGGAAGACAAAGAGGGCTTGAGTATAGACCAGGATCAGGAAGGATGTTTTGACATGGTAACCTGAGCCTAAATGAAAGAAAAGGCTTTGCTCAGGATGTGGACCAGGGGAAGACAACAGAACCATGAATCAAGACTGCATTAAGCATTAACCCAAGTTAGCTGACATATATTTTTTTAAAGGCATGCCAAATAATAGTGTGAAAGTAGAAGGTCATGACAGTATGAGTCTAGATCACTAAGAAACTGTTAGAGTGCACAAAAATACTTTAATTTGATGTGTTGTTTTTATAATCACTGTGTGTGTGTGTGTGTGTGTGTGTGTGTGTGTGTGTGTGTGTGTGTGTGTTTGGCTCTATTTCTTTGATTACTTGATTTGTTTCTTTGTTTTGAAGTGGGATCTAATATAAGCCAGAGTGGCTTCTAACTCACAAATAACCAAGATGGTCTTGAAATTCTGGTCTGTCTTCCCCACCTCCTGAGTGCTGTAGATACAAGAGTATATCACCATAAACAATTTATACTATGCTGGGAATTGATATCATTGCTTTACACATGCTAAGCAAGCATTCTACCTACCTAGATATATCCTCTACCCTTGGTTTGTAACTCTACCGTGAGTATCTCGGGTGAACTCATCAGTCTTCTTTTCAAAAGACTGAAGAAAGAATAAAAATCCCTCCCATATGGATGTTTTCCTCCAGCTTTCTACCAAATATACACACTGCTGAGAAAAATCATCTAACAATAAATCTGTTGCAGATTATTTCAGTGCCTTCTTTGACATTCTAAACCCTGAGCCATTAAATGAGTATCATCTTATGTAATCTGCAATGGGATTAATCTTAAATCAAAGCTAAACTAAAGGTTCTCCTCAAAGTCACAGTAAACTTATGAAAACAGTTATCAATTAAATAAGAAATCCACATTTCCAAATCTTTTTCAAATTCCAACATCTGTCTTCTCCTGTCAGCTAATGGCTTTGACCACACATCATGATGAAAACAAAACCCATCAGCAGACATAGTTACACATTCCAAAATCTACTAGATTCTTTTTTGTTAGCAAAAAGAATTTTTTAAAAAACTCAACAAGGATCCGTCCCACAAATCCAGTTCCCCCTACAGACAACTGCCCTTCTGTTCTGCTTCCTTCAATTCCTTCTGAAGAGTGACCTATACTCACTGTTCTACAGGATTACCCTCCATTTTTTCTTAAGTTTACATGAATCAGTTCTTTTTTATATAATATTAATAGAACATTTATCTGGGTTTATCATTCTAAGTCAGTCTTCAGTCCCTTTGCTATGCACCTTTCAACAACTTCTGACATGGCCAACTTCAGGACATAATTGTTTGTTATCCTAGACAGACCATCTGTTTTCTGGACCCTCCTCCTCATGTTCCTGACCTATATTTCCTATATCGTTTTTAATTTTTTTCTCTACTTGTTCAATCATAGATTAAACAGATTCAATATTCCAAACATAATTGTTGACTTATCTATCTCTCCTCATCAGAATTTGCTTGTGTTCTTAAAAGCTGTTATTGTTCACATTTACCATTGCTGAATATTTATCACTACTTGGTCTTGATATAGCTCTGATAATAGTCCTTGTCTTATGTCTATTTAGCATAAATTTGGAGTTGCTTCAGTTTTGTGTAATTAACCCTTGTCTCATATATTTTATTCCATTATTTCTACTACCAATTTATCTGTGAACTTTTATGTTTTCTGTAAATAATCTAACCAGAGACAGGTTTTTCAATGCAATCTGACACCCTCTGAAGTTTTATTTTAAAGTTTAGCCCATTTATACTTATTGTACTATGATTTCATTTAAATATACTTTATTATTAATTATGTCTCTGTTTGATACTATAAAATTTCTTTTGGCTCTTTTACAGTAATTTTAAATAAAATTTCTCATATAGTTTTGTCATATATTTTCATTATTCAATGATTATCTTTAGAATAATATACATACCCTAAAACATCTGATAGTAGTGCTATACTATTGCAAAAAAAAAAAACCAATCTTCCCATGTTGTTGCATATACTTAAGCTTTTAATATTACCATTATGTATAACACATTTACATATATTACATAATACATATGTATTTTGTATATTATATAACGTGTATTTTTTATTTTAAAGAGTCATATGGCTTTAAAAGAAATTTTAATAAAGCATGTTATATTTTTCATTCATTATTTCTTTGTTCTATATAACTTCTTATAGATCCAAAGAATTTTGTTAATATTATTGTAATTTGGCTCTCTACCAAAGAATTCTCTATACTTTTTATCTGAAAACATTGATTATCTCTTCAAATTTTAAGTGAGGAAAACTTATGTATTGTATTTTCATTCATCAGTAAGCATGCTGTTTTGTGTTTTTATGCCTCCACTATCTCTGATAAAAGATGATCTACCTTTAGTGTTGTTGGCCCCTTGTAAAGAATGCACTGCGGGTTTTTTCATATAGTTTTCAGGATTTTTTTCCTTTATATTTGACTTCAAGCAGTTTTTATACTGTATGTAGTTTGATTCTCCTTGTGTTTTTCCTATATGAAACTTAATGAGCTCTTTGAATCTGTCAGACTGCGTATATAACTGAACGTGGGGACTTTTCTGTCTTAATTTCTTCCATTGTGTTTGGTCCCACTCCATTCTTCTGATGGTGTGGAATGCATGGGATCACCACTGCTTGACAAATTTCCATCACATTGACACTGTGAATCACAATTCCCCTGTATCCTTTGATGATTTGCACTATGCGTTATGGAAGTTTTCTCATAGTTTTCTTTGGGGAGATGTTGTGTGGGCTCTAATAGAGGATGTGAATGCATACAATGGCAGTCTCTCTAAACAAAGTAAGTCTTTGGAAAAAGTCTCTACCACCATGGAACCATAAGGTGATAACTCAGCCTACTTTCACACAATAATACACTTTCGTGTCCCCCACCCCCATTTGCAAGTTAAAGATTTATTAACTAAAAGATGTCCCAGGATCTCTTAGGCACGTACCCCTGGTCCCAAGGATGAAAACACACAATCAAGAGAAAAAATGGGCCCAGACCCAGAGATTGAGGCCTTGGCAGTTGAGGGCAAGAGTTCAGTTAATAAGTACAGTGCCCACAATTGATTCCCTGGGTATGTGACTTACAGAATGAATGGAAAGATCTGGTATGCCAGGAGGAACAGAGTCTGTTAAGAAGTTAGACTGACTTGACACTCCCTCTGCCATATACAGGAGCATACAGTGAAGGAATTAGAATGGTGTGGCATAATGAAAGAAGAATAAGACACTAAGGCTCCACTTTGGGGAGAATATGAAAAGAACAGGCCCATATTAGAAGACTAAGGCACATGGGAACACAATTAGGAAAGTGATCAATGCTTATTATGCTACATGGCACAAATGCTGCATCATGCCCCTTGAGGAATGAAATTGTCTTTTGTAGGTTGGTTTCTCGGTACACAATGCCTGGCAACCCCTGACCACAAAGGCTGAACATAGAGGCAGAGAAAGGAAAGCCTTCAGGATGAAATGTAAAGGGGCACTGGTAGGGTTGCTGCACTTTAGAAAGCCTTAGGGACTTAGATACTAGCTGAACTTACTGCTTGCTTTTAAAAAAATTACTGTAATAAGAATGATTACCTCTTTCATTCTGGATGTTGGGCTAAAATAGGTTAAAAACAATCTTTGACAAGATCATACATCTCTTGGAATCATTAAGTCTGCATACAATATTAATTCTGATTGAGCTACTATGCAAATAGAGAGTATAAAAGGTGTAGCCGTTTTAAAAATAAACAACCAGCTATCCTGATGTACCCTCAGATCATGTCAGTGTCCTTCTCTCAGACTCTACACCTCCTCTTCGGAACCCAAATCCCACCGGAGCTGGACTCCAGAGCTCTGACTTTGAAGGAAACTTTTATCAGATTTATCAGATTTTTGATGTCCTATATTGTCGTGTGGTTCTTGTCATTTTATTATATTTGTCGATCTGTCTTCAAAATAGTCACGATCTTATGCATTGCTAATGGTAAATATTTTCTCCTTAATCCTGAAACATGTTGTCCTTTCTCCTGACACACACTACTTCTGGTTCTTGTCTGAAAGTCTGAGGTACTTGAGGACACTTTGCACTCAGGCTGTATGCAGCTTCAGTGCCTCTTATCCTGCTCTTTGATGTCATTATCTGGCTTTTGACTCACAGTGTGAGATTTGTGCTGAGCTCTTGTTGCCTTTCACTAGAGTTGAGCAGTTCAACTCACACCCAAGGATCTATGCTATGCTAGTCCCCATCCAAGTAACTACACTGTAAAAATGTACATAAAACAGTTCATGGCACTCACCACATCTTTCTGTCCAGCTTTCCTTGTTTTCTATGTTCTACAGCAACCCGGAACTCCAATATCCCAAAAATGTATAAATTGTTATGATAAATTTTTCTTATGCTTTTGTCACATATTTGATATCACAACATCAAAGAAGAACTGGTTGAATTTAAGTTATTCTCTAAATAACTATTGGTGTAACTATGAAACATAATACAAATAAGAAATCAGAGCTTTGAAAGAGGATCTATGAAGTAAAGATTTTGAACTCTTTTATATGTATCCAAAATGTCACTGGATTAAATCTGTGATACCACTGCCCGAGTCTCTAGCCAGCACAGTTATAGAAATTCCTTGTGCTTTTCTGATGACAATGGAGATAGAATATTGATACAACCAATATTGTTGCTTCAAGTGGATCCAATGGAATGGTAGCTTCCCCTTAGACATGCTGCTAATACTGCAAGAAATCTACATCTTCCTGTCCCATAGAACTTGCCTCCCATTTTAACACTTCCTTATTACCACTAAATCTCAAGAATCCACAGGACCCACCTAGCAGCCAGCTCGAGCAAACACCCTAGGCCTTGGGGAAGGTGGAACACCAGAGCTGAAGAAAATAAAGGGGGACTGGAGTCCAGAGCTGAGAACTAGAGGGTGGAATTGCTGAAGAGCTTTGCCAATGAGAGACTGAAAATTGATTGGAATATTTATAACACAAAACCCCTTTAATTAGCATACAACAAAATTCTTCAAGAACAATTTTTACTCAAATGTTCATGGAATACATATGGACAATATTAGAAAAGGGGAATGGCAACATAGTATAAACTATGAATATTTACATGAGTATAAAAATTAAGATATCAGTATATAAATGTGAACCATGGTATAAGAAATGCTTAATAAATATGAACTACTATCATTAATTTTCTAAATGAAGAGGCTGCAATGTCAATGTAGAACACAGAATAAAAGAATTATCTACAAAATATGTTATGAGCACACTCTAGAATGTCTGAAGAACATACTATTCGATAATTTAATGTTTATATCATTCCTAGTCTATTGAGCCTATCCAAGAATAAAAATAATGTGAATTCTTTCCATAAAGCAAAATGCTTCAATAAAAGCCTCAAAGAAGCAGCACAAAATAGTCTCCCCATTAAAAGAGACATAGAATACCTACACCAAGTGGATATAAAAGCATTGAAATATTTTCTTTCAAAGAGCACATGGAGCATTTAAAATAATAACTGGAAAATGGGTTCTATTTATTATAAAAATGGACTTACTGGAGAGCAACGTGAATCTACTTAGTGCCACAGAACTGGATACTTAGAGTTGTTAAAAACATAAATTTTTATGTTTTGCATATTTAACAATAACCTTAAAGAACAAAAATGCAGAATCCACTCCCTACTTATTGATTTATTTTGTTTGATGAAAAAGTTTTATAAACACCTTACTAGCTGTTACTATTTTAATAATATTAATGCTTATATTTTTACATATTTAAACAAGATTATAATCAAAAATTATAAATTATTTTTATCCTGATAAAAACAGTATATCTCTCAAACCATAAATTAGCACTGTATTCTATGGTAAAAATAAATAAGAATTTTTACTGTGATTAATGACAAGAGAAAAACCACTTTGTTGATTATAGATAACCACATTTAGAGTTTGTTCCTGAGCACAACTAGGCTGAATAAAAAGTAAATAGATTATTTATATGCATTGAAAGAGAAAAGGTAGGTGCTTTCAGAAATTGTAGCTGTACACTGAAAACCTAGAAATTAACACAAAAACTGAAATATCAAAAGTTCTTAGTAGAGCAGTTGATTTTAATTAGATACACACACACACAAACAAACAAAAAGACTCTATAGACCAGTTGTTACTTGGTGACATCATAAACTACTTGGTGATGTCATGAACTACTTAAAGATACCATAGACAACAAACACCATTCAAAACTAAAACAGGGATATAAAACATCTAAAAGTGACCACTTCAAAGAAAAATAGAACCTTATGAGAACTGAAAATATTTTAATGGTTATGTGTCAATGTTTTATATGCCTGCATTTCTGTGCACCACATGTGTATCTGATGTGTGAGGAGGAGATGATAAGAGGACATTGATTCACCTGGAATTGAAATTATGGACAGTTGTGGGCTGTCATGAGGGTCTAGGAATCAAATCTGTATCCCCAGCAAGAACAAGTGCCCTAAACGACCACTGTGCCATCTGTCAGCTCCAAGAACTATGAATTTTAAACAAAGAGCTTGTAAGCATGAAAGATACAGAAGACCACTGAAAATATAAATGAACATTCAAGACATAAAACTAAATATTTACGAAGTAAAGCACAAATATATTTGGCACACAGAATACAAATATATCTTTATATGTGTGTAAATTGAAGAATAACATACATTCTTTATTTACATGGCAAAATGACTTAAGTAATTCATGTAAATGTTTCAAAATAGAAATGTATTGGAAAACCTAAAAATGAAAATTTAAATGTTGCAGTATGTGATCATCCAGAAGTATTCATTCTTAACATTCAAAGCTCTCTTTAGACACTTTCTTGGCACAGCCTATCCATGTGCACCTGGTAGATATCTGATACATGCTATTTTGTAGAAATATTTATTACAATCTACCTGAAACATGCTTCCATGAAAATAAAAACAGAAGTGCTGCTATGGGTATAATGGTAGCTCATTGTTCTGCTTGTAGGCTTTGAACTTTTTCAAACCTACTTTATTTGGAGCAATTCTGCTCTTCATAGTTAGGATTTCAGCAGACCTGTTAAACAGTAAATGTGACTTCAACCACAGCAGCCAGACTCTGGAGCAGCAGCCTGAACCCAGAACTTCAAAGCAGCTTCTGGAGTGTTTCTCTCCAAGGGTGTCTCAAAGTTGAATGATGAACAGCCAAAAGATAAGAAATTATGTCAAGACCAAAAAAAAAAACAAAAAAAAAACTCTCAGAGTCTGTTGGCAAAGATCATGCCCCCACAAGAGGCAGTCCCTCTTCTAGTGGACAAACATCCAGTTTTCTCTTATAAATCTGTTTCACAACCCACACTTCGGATCAAACAAAAACATGTTTGCATCCACTGCATCTTCAGGTTAATAATAGTCCCCCATTACCTCAGTCCAATCTTGGTAGACACACAGCTTGATGAAACTTTTTTGTTATTCAGAACATTGAAGTCAATCATTTATGATTTAGTTAACTTTTTACAAGCAACATACTATAATGCCAATCAAATTCCAGATCCCAGATTGTATGTATGTTTTGTTTGTTTTGTCGACTTGAAGAAAGTTAGAATCATTTGAGAGACATTAAACTCAACTGAAAATATAAATTTCCTTAAGATTGGCTTGAGGGCAAGCCTGTAAGGCATTCTCTTTATTGATGATTTATGTTGGAGGGCCCAGTCCATTGTGGTTGAGGCCTGGGCATGTGTTTTTTAGTTGTATAAGAAAGAAGACTGAACAAGCCATGAGAAGCAAACCACTAAGCAACATTCTGCCATGACTCCTGCCTCTTATCCTGCCTCCATACTCTTACCTTGACTTCCCTCAATGACTGACTGTAACATGGAATTGGAACCAAATAAAGCCTCTCCTCCCTGAGTTGATTACAGCAATGGTGTTTAACCATACCAATCAAAACCCAACCTAAAACACAGACCCTAAAACCAGGAAAATCAATTTTAATGACTTCCAATAATAAAAGATTTCTGAACATTACAAGTGAAGAGAACTGTTCAAAACCTGAAAGGGGAAATAAAAGGCAATAAAGCAAACACAAGCTGAGGAAATTCCATAAATGCAAAGTCTTGCTCAGCAAAAGGGAACTACAGACACAATCATCACCAACAGGATATAAGAGATGGATGACAATCTCTGGTGTTGAAGATATAATAGAAGAAATAGATTCATTGATCAAAGAAAATGTTAAATCTAAAACAGATCCCAATTTATATATGATCATGGAACACTTCAATCAGGGCAAGATTTTGATCCCCAAAGTCACTCATGAGCTAGGTAAATGGTGATGCCACTGTCTTTTGATGACATCCTGAGAAAGCAAAATATGCCTTCTGGGATCACAGAAGCAGGAAAAGGAAGAGTGGGGAGAACTGACTTCTGCTCCTAAGCTTCTAGACCAGAAGTGACACTTTACTTCTTCACATGGTGCTTCAAAGAACTAGCTGGATGGTTCTAACTGCAAGGGATGAAGAATGCATATTCTCCCCAAATATATAGGAAGAAAAGTGAAGCAAGCATTAGTGGGCATTGGAAATATGCATCACAGTCAACTTTTCTCATCTTCCAATATTCACCTAATTCTACCACATTCACATCAGGGTGAATTGATATACTCTCTTCAAGGGGGGG
>OU015746.1:111902247-111916032 GCA_907169655.1 Acomys percivali | reverse complement strand
AAAGAAAGAAAGAAAGAAAGAAAGAAAGAAAGAAAGAAAGAAAGAAAAAGGAAGTGTGCCTGAAGCAGGGCCATCTACTCAGGAAAGGAGGCCTACCAGACAGAAAGGAGTAGCCCTCCACACCCAGAGGTCAAGTCCCAGAAGCCTAGCAGGAGGTATAATCCATCTGCTACAGCAAACTAGAAGCAAGTGGAGCAAGAACTCCTCAGCCTCTTCAGAGGCTTTGTGTGCCTATAGCACACACAACCAGTGCAAACAGGAGTCCTCTGTGTGTGTGTCAGAAGCAGGGTCCTGTGCTACCTGGTATCCCCCTGAGGGCGCCAGTACAACGCTGGGAGACATGGCCAGGTCTTGAGCATTTGTAGCCCTGGGCTTTGTGTGCAAGCAAATTTCACATTTCATCTCAAGAGGCTGCTTAATCTACCATGAGGCCATGAGCCTTGGCTTGCTTAGCTGCTGCACCCTAGCCTCATTAGTTCATGCCCTTAGTCACAGGTGAAGAAAAAGCAGAGCGGTGACCCCTGCTGGCAAGCTTTGGGAAAACATGCTGTTTGGAGCAAGCAAGGCTGCTAATGGCTGTGGGGGTAGCTGAGAGGGCTGGAGGAGCTGTGGCCTCAGAAACAGCACTAATCCAGCCAGCCTTAGCCAACTCCCTGTCAGCCTAGACACAGGAATGAGTCTGAGGAAATCCAAAGGAGCCAAGCTCCAGGTAGGCTTTGGCCATCTCCTCAAGCAGAAGCGGCAGGAGATGGAACAGGCCGCCCTCCCCAAGGCCGTTCTGTCCGTATTTTTCCTGTGCAGCTGCTCCAGGAGGCGAGGGGATCTGTCTCATGGAAAGCATTGCAAGTTCAGGACAGTATCTAGGATCAAACTTGTGCCGAGCCAGCCCCTCGGAAGCCTAAGGCTGGCCGGTGTTTCTCTGCTTCTACCTTGTTCCTGCTTTTGGCTCTACTTAGCACGCTCAGCCAAGTCCTATGGAAGGAGCACAGCTCCTTTTGCCAAAGACTTGCTTGCTGCAGGCCATACAGGTAACGAGAGCTTCTCACAAATGGACCGCTCTTCTCCCCACCACTTTTATCTCAGAGGAAGATGGGGACCCTTATCCTGACCCCACTGCTTCTCCCTCTGGCAAGCGTCACCTCTAAGAGTGTCTCATGCACAAATGAAACGATTGCTATTAAATTTTCAATTATTCTCATTTGTACCAAATTCTTCATTTTTAAAACATATAATAATTGCACTTTTATTTCATTTTCATTCAGTGATGGTTTATGAAAAAAAATTGTATACCTTTTCCTGCAGGTTTTTTCTTAGTGCTCCCCCCCAATCTATTGTATCCAGTCAGACTACGTGGCTTGTGCCATTTATACCTTTTGGAACACTCTGAGATTTTTCTCTGCAGTTCACAATATCATCGGCTTTTGAATCCTTGATTTGATTTATCTCTTAGTCAACCAAAAAAAAAAAAAATCACATATCTTAGAGCAGTTTCCAGGCAGCATAAGAAAGACGCAGGCTTTCTAAACCATTGCATCTCTGAAAGTGTCTTTTTTATGGCTTCACACATCAACAACAATTTAGCTGAATACAGAATTCTGGGGTCACAACCTTCTTCACGGGATTCTCTGGAGACAGCGGTTCTGTTTTTGGAATGAAATCTGAGGCTATTGCCTGCTTTGTAGGTACTTGGTTCTGCTGAGATGCTTGCTGGCTTTTTGTTAGCCCTTCTGAAGCACACTGAATTCTCTTCATTCTCTTCCTGCTCTCAGCCCTCCTCCACCCCACCCCACACCATCCCACCCTCAGTCTCCAGGAACTTAGAACCCGCAAGCGAGACTGTGGTAGGATGAGAGAGGTGCTGGGCAAGGCTCACCCGGAGAGTGTTCTCCAGTGCATTCAAGAGAACCAAGCTTTCCAAGATAATTTCCCAGGCTACATTAAACATTAGTCACAAGCATAAAAATGTAGCCTTATGCTCTGTGTCTCACTTGCCTTCCATGAGGGATGTGTTGCAAATCTATAGGACTTCTATGACAAGGACAAAAGTTACACTTGTGAGACTGAGGAAGTAATGAATTGAATCATGAAAAGAATTTTTTCCTAGCTAGGTCATATACTCTCCTCAGAGTTCTGTGTTTCCATGACACACCGTGTAGTCCCCACTGGTACCCATCTCTGAACAAGTGTGGCTTCTAGCCTCACCTGGGTCCAGATAGGTCTGCATCCCTCATCCAAACTGCTGAAGGTGGTAAGGCACTCCACCCACCCCAAGGTAGTCTTAAACCCAGTGGCTGTGGGATGATATTCCAGAAGAGGACCAGATGAGGGGATATGGTACCAAGGCTTGGGGAAGAGACCCTAGTAAGAAAAGCACCGGGACTATTGAAAGGTATGATTGGAGAATTATTAGATTAGAGTGCATCTGGTCATATTTCATTGTATACATGTATGAAATTCACAAAAAAAATAAGAAAAAATTTACATAAATGCAAATTTTTTAAAAATTAAGACCAAACAAGAATTTCCAAGGGTCTTGGCTACTTTCTGTTGTTGTCTTGGTACTTCTCTTTATTTAATGTCCCCAGTCATGGCAGCCACCCAAACATGGAGCCATTTGATCTGTGGGAACACATTTAGGACTTCTTCAAGATCCCTAGTGTCAAAGATAATACTGCCACTTTCAGATGGCCAACATGACTCTGTCATAAGCCCCTGACAGCTGGTAGCCCATCCTAGATCAGGGGCATCTCACTCCTCTTGGGTCTGCATCTTGGGTGAAGAACCTCCCCAGAAGCCCAAAGTTTACATCATTTTTTTCCAATACAGGGTTTCTCTGTGTAGCCTTGGCTATCCTAGACTCGGCTTGAGGATCAGGCTGGCCTTGAACTCACAGAGATCCACCTGCTTCTACCTCCCCAAGTGCTGGGATTACAGTTGTGTGCCACTTCACTCAGCTAGTTTACCTTATTTTTAAGAGCTCCACACCAATTGCCCTATAGAACCACCAAAGGCAACCCCAGGAAACCACCCACTATAGGTTCTGTTGGGCAGCTTACAGGAGCGCATTAGCTCCCACCCTCTAGCCCTCCACTTGTATTCCTATCATCACAGTCCCACCCTCTTCTGCAGAGGAAGCCCCTCCCCTCTCAACCTAGTAGCAAGGAAAAACTCAGTTCAGCCATGGAGAACAGACAATGTTCACCTCACTAACAAATTCTATGAGGGTTGAGTTTCCTGGAAATCAGCTTTGAAACAGAGACTTGAAAAAAGAAGTTTGTAAGAGGGAGCAGACCAGAGGAACTGAAAGAAAGGATAGAGTAGGATTGGACAGAGGGTGGAGTGGGCCTTCCATGCATTTGCAGCAGCAGCAGCAGCAGCCGCCGCAGCAGCAGCACCAACAGCATCCCTCAGCTGATACATAGGCCACAGAATTCTCAGGCTGGCTTGTTGCTTTCCAGAGAGGGACCAGTCCTGGATGCAGGCCAACCCAGGAAATAACATGACAGGGATACCCCACCTGCAAAGGGAGGTTCCTGAAAAGGACAGAGCCTAGTACCAAGAATAACCCTGTCTTCTGCAACTAGGGAATTCTGCTTTGCTCTGCAGAGGAATCACAGGGTGAAGCATAGTGTCCACAATGCACCTTACTGAGTATCAGACATCAGGAAAAGCCCTCTTCACACCCTTCTCCAGAAATGAGCTCATTTGCTTTGCATTGCTGTTTTGTGCTGTGGTTTGTTCCTTGCCAGGATGAGGATGGGTGTTGGATAAGCTGCTCTCCTAGCTGTTGTGCCTCCCAGAAGAGTTAATGAGGTGTTCCTGCTCTTTCTGGATCCACCCTTTACAGTCTGGGTCCTATTTTGAACATTTCCCATCACTCTGCCAGTTTAATTTCCTCAGCTATAAAACATAATAACAAAACTACCCTATCCACTGTCATGTCTGTGGTGACATCTGATATATACAAAGCAATGTCTTTAAATCCTAGTAGAGTTTCATCTCTTTAAAAGTAATAACATGGTGTTAATAGAATAGCCAGCCCTCTATTTTATGAAAGTCTCCTAAAACACATTATTGTAATTACTTAATCAGAGTATAATACCAGTGTGAGTGCTCTGGATGGAGCATGGTGGCAGGCAGAGATGTCCAACAATGTTGGCCTAGGTATTAAGACTTCACATAAGTTACAATCATCACATATAAAGACTTACAGTGTGATAGACTTTCAACATATCAGAGGTTTTATCCTAGCTTTGACAGTGTGTGTGTGTGTGTGTGTGTGTGTGTGTGTGTGTGTGGTGGGGGTATTCCCAAGATGTCATCACAAGGCTGCTGAAGAGAAGAGAGTCATCACAGCATACAGATTTACATATACAGGGCCGGAATTATGAGTGATAAACATTTTGAAGAGCTGACTAATTGTTGGTTCAAACAGTGATGAGGAAACAACTGCAGATAAGGATAGGACCACAAAGAGGTCATGGCAAAATACTAAGAAATCAAGGCTTTGTCAGGGACACTGTGAGGAAACTCTGGATGTATTTTGAGCAGCTTAAAGATCACTAATCTGGATGACCTCCCAGTGTACTCTCAACACAAATGCTTGCAATAAGAAATTCCATTAAGCCCAGCCAATAAACCCTTGCACGTTAATGTTAATTGAACCAGTCAACAAATATTTGCTAAACATAATTAAAATGTGATTATTTAAATCACCACAACTTAGCAAAGCACCTCTTGGGAAAGAAAGATAAAGGTAGCAAATGTACTTTATGTTTCTCAAAGGACAGTATTGGATCTCCAATGAGGGAAACAGAACAGAAGAGGATATAGAAGGGAGTTGCAAAGCTGAAGAAGACCGTCACATCGCTGCCTAAAATAATGCACTGTGGGGGTGAGAAGCACAGGTCTCACATGAGCAAGGTGTCTGTGAAGCACTGGGCAAGGTTAACTGGAAAGATCAACTCCAGAGAGTTGAAGAGCGTACCTTCATTTCCTGTCCCAATGCCCACCCAGACAGCATTTTCTGTCCCAGTGCCCACCCAGACAGCATTTCCTGTCCCAATGCCCACCCAGACAGCATTTCCTGTCCCAATGCCCACCCAGACAGCATTTCCTGTCCCACAGCCCCAACAAAGCTACTCTGTGGATGACTGAGCTCCATCTCCCAAAATGTAGACCAGAACAGATGAGCCCTGAGAAAAGCTTGACAGCACTTCAGGTCACCACCAAACCTCAGAAGAAGCAGAGAGAGAGAGAGAGAAAAGAAAATCTGGTGTCAAATGGTGAGCCACCATCAAGCAAGTTTTGTTGGTTATCACAACTTTCATCTCTAAAACATATTCCCCATAATAACACGCTCATGTGTGTACTGATTCTAGTTATTGATTTTGTATTGATTGTGTCCACAGCCATCTTTGTTGCTCATCTTTTTTCTACTGATTCCTGGTCTTCAGGACATTGTCTCACAAGTTGACCTGGCATGATTTCTCTTCCATGTGTGCCAGTAAGGGTTTAACATCTTTCCTTTTCTTCTCAACATCATGCAAATCACTGATAGGCATCAAGTCCCCACAGTATTTGATCTTTCCTATAGACCCTGATGCACTGCTGTCATGCTGGAAATTTTCCCTCACCATTCCCAAGGCCCTCCCAGCCCACTTGCTGTTGGTAGAACACGATCCCAGGCACTCAATCTCCAGATGTGTCTATGATACGTGCTTCTGTTTTCCAATGACACATAGATATAAAAATATATATATATATGAAGACAGTGTCCCTCCTTAAAGGCATGCTTGAAAACTCAACAAGCTTGCCTGTCACCACCCAAAGGAACATATGTCCTCCTAGAGACTTCAGGACCCTCCATATTTACACATCTTGGATAGACAGACAGATATTTACAGTATGATCTGCCCTGTTACCTTCATGATCCAGGCTTACAAATGCAGTCCGCCAAGGAAATCTGCCCAGACTTGGTATTCTCTTGACTGAGTCTGAACTCTCAGACCAATCTATGCTCAAATTCACCAAACCTCGGAGAGCAAGCAGCTGTCTAGTGTGGGGACACCCAGAACTACACCACCTCCATATCCAGATCATCAAAGGCAATAGTTCTACAACTTCCTAATGCTGTGAAACTCTAATACAATTAATTCCTAATGCCACGACACTCTAATACAATTCCTCATGTTGTGCTGACCCCTAGCCATAAAATAATTTTTGTTGTTATTTCATAACTTAATTTTGCTACTGCTATGATTCACAGTGTAAATATCTGCATTTTCCTGTGGCCTTAGGCAACCCCTGTGAAAGAGTCACTGGATTCCCCAAAGGGTCACAACCCACAGGTTGAGAATCATGTATCTAAAGGCTTATAAATGCAGCAGTATCTCTAAGCAGCTCGCAGACTGGCTTGCAAATGTGCCTTGTCAGGGTACTGAATGTTCCCTCATGGAATTCAGAGCTTTTTTTTTGGGGGGGGGGTTCACTCCTGCTGCAAGTTAGTTCAGATACTGGCTCTATTCTCCTAGATGCTCAGTCAGACCCTGGGGTCTGTGCTGAAGTATTACTGCCTCAATAAGAAGCGAAGCAGGCCAACAGGCCTGCAGCTACTTGCATTAGTCACTCCCAACCTCAGAGCCAGTCTATAACCCACGCCTGAAGGGATGCTGTCAAACTGGCCTCTGACCTCCCCACCGCACGGCTAAAGTGAGACTGACGTAGGTTCCTCGGCTGAATAACTCTACAGAAAAAGAGCCACTTCTAAAGAGGGGTTCAGGTAGTTGTCACAAACTGTAGAACCCCTCTCCCAAAGAGCATCTCTCAGTCTCAAGTCCAGAAGCATTGACCCAGAGTTTCACTAGCTGGTTTTGGCCCAAACCGAGGGAGTGACCCTCATAACCAATGCTTCTTTCACCTCTGCTCTGATAATATACAAAGTTACCACCAGGAAAGACAAGTTAACAGAAACAAAAAGACTGCTACAATGGAAAAGTTCTGATGGAGCTAGAGAGACGGCTCAGAGGTTAAGAGCACTAGCTGTTCTACCAAAAGTCCTGAGTTCAATTCCCAGAAACTATGGTGGCTCACAACCAATTATATCTGAGATACTGTTCCTGCTTCTGGTATGCAGGTGCACATACAGGAAGAATAGTTAATAAATAAATATATTTTAAAAGAGGTGAGAAATGTCCTGAGAAGAATCTAACACCAAAATGGATGTCCCACCAATTAGTCAGCTCTTCATTACTGTAACAAAAGCTATGCATTTATTCACCATTCTCAGCTGGATTCAGAGGAGACTCTTGCATTTCCTACCCCAGCAGTTGCTATGGGTCCAAGGTGGCGATTAGATTTCAGAGGTGCAAGAGTCATGCAACAAAAGCCTCTGGACAAAACATTCAGCGCATGCTCATCTCAACTCAGCGGGAGGCCCACCTTCACCTCCTCACTTAAATAACACAGGTACCGCTATCCTGGACTGGCACCAGGCCATGTGGGAGACAGCTTCATGAAGAAAAGCTACAGGCTCAGAGTCTCACCAGCTCCAGTCACATGAGCCTAAGGACTGCATGCTGATCCAGATCCTAAGCCAGAGCACATGCCTCATGGCCGAGCAAACAGAGACAGCACCTCACATGTACCCCTGCCCTATAGTCACCAAGAGAAGCAGGCTGAGGAAGACAAACTGCTTATAAGCATACACCTAGCAGGCATGACACTACAGCTTCGTGTAAATACAAAGTTTTGTTTAACGTTTTCAAATCCCACTGAATCCATTGCATTCTTGCCTCGAATCCCAAAGACAGGCATAACGGAATAAGAGCCAATACAGACCACGTCTTTTCCTGGGTGCAGTCGGATCAGTGTCACCATAGATCTTTGTATTTTGCAGTTGCTTGGAAAAAGTCAGCCTTGTTTAAGGGCAGAGGCACCTAAGTCCTGAGGACAGCAGAGCAGATCAAAGCATGCTGACCTAGAGGTTCAGGCTGGGGTCAGGGCGTCAGGGCGTGTTCTGACTCAGGGAAGTGAAACACATAATAAAAATAAAAATAAAGCCAGGCACTACAATAGGGCTCTCTGGAAACAAGAGAAACAACAAGACACGTTCTGAGACATCCCGTAAGAGCTAATCAAAGACCCGTGGACTTCTGAAAGATCACTCTGTGCTTGTTTCAAAAGCCGTCTTTGAAGGTGTTTTAGAAGTCAAGGACACTTCCAGTGGAAGTCAACTGCCAAGTTACTCAGAGTGGAAAAAAAGAACAGCTACAAAAGGGCCTCTCTGGCCTTCCCAGAGGTAAGCAGCAGGAGCTGCAAGAGACATGCTGAGGCAAGAAGCCATCTTGTCGGCTGGTTAACCTCCAGGGCAAGGGCTGCCTTTCCCTGAGGAACAAATCCGGGTCAAGGTTGAGCCCATGGACTTTGCTTCATGACTTATAAATGTGAGAAAACAGAGATGGCTGAGCAGGTACACCTGCTCAGGCTCCTTTTGCTTAATCAAAGGCACACATACACACACACAACACACAAACACATACACACACAGACACACACACAAACGCTCTGAAGCAGAAGTCATCAAACATGGCACTGGGCCACATCTTCTTCCTCTCATCTTTTGAGAATAAACCAGTTCCGAGGGAATGCTATCATGATTGGCCTCAAGAACACAGCCCATGTGTGACAGAGGGCCTTCCCTGAGAAAGGCCCACAGTTGGTAAATTCGTCTAAAGCGTTGCTGCTGGCATTTTTTTTTTCCCCAGAGGTGGGCACTGAATCTGGAGCCTCATGCATGGCCAGCAAACACTCTACCTCTGAGCTATATGCTCTGATTTTTTTTCCCCCACGTTTAATTTTCAGATAAACTCTCACTAAGTTGTCCAGACAGGCCTTGATCCTGCTCTGTAATCCAGATAGGCTTTGAACTTGCAATCTTTCTTATATAGCCTATCCAGTAATAGGGATTACAGGCCTGAGCTGCCAGGCTAACCTCAGGTTTTTAATGCTAAAAGAGATCCCATGTTTCCATTTTGCACTCTCTCCCAATCTAGCATTTAGTCTTTCTTGAATGCACTACACTTGCTCATTTACATATGTATGTATGTATGTATGTATGTATGTATGTATGTATATTTACATACACATATGTATATGGATGTTTCCACACTGAGGTGTCAGACTTGTGTACTGGTGACAGACTTCACGGTCTGTGAACTAACTCTACAGAAACAGAAAGGACCAGCCCAAGCCTTGTGAAACATTGTGCTATGACGCCCACCCCATGCAGAATGAAGGTAGAAAGAACCACTGTCTTACAAAGGAGCCTTTGGTCTTGGACTTAGGCCCTGCTCACAAGCTCTGCTCTGTACTTGTAAGTTGATCAGTCCTCCTTCACCACATTAATCACAGGAAACTATTTAATTTACCATATGAAAGTTTGTCCTGTCTTGGGGTCAAGAAGATGGCTCAGTGGTTAAGAGTGTTTACTACCTTTCCTGGGGTTTCCAGCACCATGTCCCGCAGCTCATGCCTACTGAAACTCCAGCCCCAGGAAACCTGGCACCCTCTTCTGGCTCTTGTGAGGATTGCACTCACATGCCTAAATCCATACACACAATTTGAAAATGAAATAAATCGTATTTTTTAAGTTTATCCTATCTTACTCATATAGGCTGATCTCTGTTGCTGTGTTGAAACTCTATGACCAAAAACAACTTAGTGGAGGGAAGGGGTTGTTTGGGCTTATACTTGTAGATACTAGTCTACACTAAGGGAATCCAGGGAAGGAATTTCAGGCTGAAATCTAAAGCAGAAACCGTGCATGCAGGCTGATTCCTGGTTCACTGCCTGGCTCATGCTCAGCTAGCTTTCCTCTATATCCCAGACCCATCTTCTGATGGAAGATGTCAAATGAAGGGCTAAGACCTCCCTTATCAATCTTCAATCAAAACTGTTTGTCACAGATATGGTCGCAGGCCAATCTGACTTCATCAATTCCTCAATAGCGGTTCCCCTTCCCATGCGACTGTAGGTTCTGTCAGGTTGATGACAAAAACTATCCAGCACACACACTAACTTACATTAGCATTGCATCCATGATTCTTTGTATATTATAAGAGTCCATACCTACAAAAAAAGATAAGAGTTGATGGAAATGTGCTGATGTGTGATCTTGTGAGGACTGCAAACATGTTAAGTGGTAAGCATGAAATATTATGAAGGAAGTTAAAACACTGTCCTTGACAGCGCAGTCCGCGCTTCACTATGCAAGTGCTATAGTTGGGGACCTGAGATGCTTGCCAAAGGCCTAGTGTTAAAGGCTTGGCCCTCAGGGTGGTGCTGTGGTGAGGAGGTAGAACCTTTAGAAGATGGGGCCTAGTGGGAGGCCCTTAGGGCATTGGTCATGTCCTGAAGAAGGCTGTGGAATCTTGGCTCCTTCTCTTTTTGTTTTACTTCCTGGTTCTAGATATGAACAGTGTTGCCCTGCTATTCACTCCCGCCATGATGTGTGGTGCTTCCTCATAGGCCCAGGACCCCAGGACCAAGAAATGATTCACTGGAGTCTCCAAAGCTGTGAGCCAAAAAATAAACTCTTCTTTCTTCGTAAGTTGATTGTCTCAGATAACAGAAAGCTGACAGACTAGAAGAATTTCCTGAAATTCATTATCCTTCCCCCCGCCCCCCCCGCCTTCTTGTTTTGTAATTTCATACCATATAAATATCTTTGTCACCAGCAAGTGCCCGATTGCATGGCTGAATTTGCTATCATTGGCACTGGCCACCAGCACCATGAAGCTCCACAGGGGTGTTAGCCACTCTCTTGTCCAGTCAGTTCTTACGCTCTTGCTTTGTGGGGTCTCCCTGAGAACACAGTCAAGTGGTCTGCTCTTGGGTCTTGATTTCCTGAGCCTTCTGGTTCCATCCTGAATAGGACAAGGAAGTTCTTGCATTTAAGCCTCATTCTCCATAAACCATATTACATTCAAACATCAGCAAGACAGCCTAGAAAGTCAATGTATGTCACAGAACTGATGAGGACATCATGTGAGCACACCCTCCCTTGCTCAGCACACTTCACGTTCCCTTCTCTGTCTCTTACATGTCAAACCTGCTTTCATGAATATAACTGGTTTCTCTGCTTTCTCTGCATATAACTGGTGCTGAGATCACACCACACCCTTCTTCAAGTTACTCCATAACTTTCAACAGTGGCTTTCTTCAGGCTATGCCTTACCCTAGGAGACTCCATTTTACAAGCAGTTTTTGGCTCCATTTTGGGTAAGATGACTGCAGCCCCTAGATGGACACAGAAACCAAACCATCTGTCAAGTACCACACATCTTATTGCTGGGGATGGAAGCAAGGCACCATACAAGTTTATTGGAGTTAAATGAGACTGTAGGAACCCGTAGGTGTGTTACAATCATATCAGGGAAACCATGCTCAAGAATATCAGACAAGCCAAATGAAAGAAAGGGTATAATCCCCTCACCTGGACCTTCTAAAATGATTGGCACCATTGCAGATGGAACAAGAGCAACAGCGTGATTCCTCACTAACATATCACATCATGTCGGTAGACTCATCATGTACCAGGATGACTGGTTTTGGAGCTTTGTCTCAGCTCAATGCCCCACTGCTGTTACAGCCCACTTGCTTGCCTGCCTATCTGTCCACCTGTTTGCTCATCTGTACTAGATCAGACCTGCTGTTCTCTGTCCAGATCTATCTCATGCTAGCTGGCCCTGGTTCAGTCTTTCACCTAGCTACTGAACCCTAAGAGCATCTTTCTCTAACCTAACCACAGAAGCTCCAACAGCAGCCCCCTCCCAACAAGGTCCAGGCCATTATCCTATTGAGAGACTTTTTCTTGGCCCACTTCTGAAATCCCTTGAGCTCTGACACAGCCTCTTTACCATATATCCATCCTGTAACCCATAATTTCATATGTCGATACATAGATATATTTACTGTGTGAGTCAAGAGCTAGTATTAGGAATTAGGATTAGAATGTCAGAACCTGCTTTCATCTCACCACAAGCCAAGATACTGAGGTAGGTGGATGAATGACAAATTGCTGTTGGTAAAACTGTAAAACTTGTGAATTTATTGTTACTCAATAAATTCTGACCCTGAGGAAAGACACAAACATGTACATCTATGCTTCTGACACAGTGCACTCACGACAATTAGCAAAGTCACACAGTTCCTTTACTTGCCTATCAGAGCTTGCACTTCTTACCTCAAGCACACCCAGATGTGACCTTTGCCGTCCTTCTATAGATGTTGTGAGGAGAAGAGGACAGACACTGAGCAAAGAAGGCATCATCATATGAGACTCCTGCCTCGGCTGAGGGATAACAACATGCCCATCAGCCAGGGAAGACTGCTGCTGCCTGGCAAGGAAGAGGCTGCTTCTGCCAGCCAGGATGGTTCTAAACTTTTAGCAGCTTAGTTCATTTAAACACAGAAGCCTCATCTTCAAACACCCTTTATTCCTCTTGTCACAACACTGGCTTTGTCACGTCACACAGACAATGTCCCTTGCAGCCCCTCTGCTGCCTGCCAGTTGAAAGTATCTCTGTAAAACACGATGGAGAGCCATTAGCTTTCACTGTGTACCTGTAGGCACTTTTGGTAAAACCCCTAATTGTCCTACAACAAGTGAAGTGACACCTATCACCATAATTGTCCACGTGGACTAAGCTCATTGGCCAGTCTCTCTCCTACACTGTTTCTCATGTCACTGAGTACTCCCACAGTTCAGGTATCTCTTAGCGTGCGGCAGTATGTTTCCCACAGATTTCAGACAGCAAGGAACCGCAGCCTCAAAATCTCATCTGGCTGATCTGCGACTGAGGGTACCACTTGCCTTAGTCCCAGAACACTGACCCTGAAGCAAGTTCTGTGCCTCTTCTTTTCCAGGAAGCAGGAGTGAGGAGAATGGAAGGTGAAGAAGCGAAGACATGAAGAAATACAGACACCTCTGTGTAAGAAATGCCAGCGAGCTCTTCTTCATTCACTCTTCTCTAGAGAGCCCGCATTGACTCACTTGGCCTTCAAGCTTTCTTCCTATTACAGGAGGATAATAAACACTTCGTCGTCTGCGCCTTGCCATCTCCTGTGCTAGTATTGTCTTACATGCTAAAGCTACCACTAGGGGGTGCTACAACCGCAACTACCAACACTCCCATTTCCATCTATGGATACCTGTGCTACTAAGTAGATCCTAGAAAAGGAGAAAAGGAGAAATCTCCGCTCTGGTTAAATTGGGCCAGGCATTGGAGCACCTAGAAATGCTGAAATCCAGCCTTGGCATCCAGGAAATGCTGAAACAACCTACAGTACTAAGAAATAGGCTTTCTATATTGACAGTGTAGGCCCAGGAGGCAGGCATGCTTGCCTGGATCGGGAAGAAGCATAAACTGCATCCAACAGGGAGTAATTAAGATGTGATTTAGCTTCTCATTATCCCGATCCTTTAGTAGTTTAGGTTTGAAAACATCCATCCAACTTTAAAAATAAGTCCCTCAGATGAAGATGACAGCTAATTCTGCTACTCACACGCAAAACAAAAAGAACTGTTTGATATAATTCTCCTTTAAGTATTAGAGTGAAAGGGGTTTTAAATTTTATTAACCTAGTCACTAACCAATTAATATACTCAGTTATTAGTAATCTCCTAACATATTAATGTGAAGGATAGTGTTTGAAGTACTGTAGGCATTACAGTGGTTCCCAGTATCTGTGACAGATGTATTCTGAGATATAAACACACACACA
>OU015746.1:111852357-111902237 GCA_907169655.1 Acomys percivali | reverse complement strand
ACACACACACACACACACACACACACACAGTGGATTTCTGAAACAATAGATGTGTCCCATGTTTTTCCTACATATATATACATGTGTTATAATGTTCCCAGGAAGACAGACAAACATATATGCAATCCACATAGGGTACTAAAAATGGACCCAAAAACAATTGCATTCAAATCTAGTGTGGCAAATCAGTAAGGTTAATCAGGGTTGTTTATAGGGAGGTGGATCAAGGGTTACTAAGAGGAACATGAGTAACCTATGGGTGGCTGTGCCACTGAAGGAAAGACTCTCTCCCCCGCAACTGTTAACTGCCTTCATGCCCTTGAGGAAGGGAGTGGCCTTGTGAGCCAGCCACCGTGATAGAAAGTTAATGGGCAAAATCTTGTGTAGTTCTCCTTTGACTAACCACAGATGCTGATAGCTCAAGGAGCCAATGTCGTCACAGGAGGACATGTTCCACAATAATACTTTTAAGGTTTAATTCATAGATTTCACATAGTACCAGATCGCTGTGGTAGCTAATCTTGGTTGTCAACTTGACCATATCTAGACACTGACGGCAAAGCATCTGGGTACACTTGTGAGAGATTTGTCTTGACTGGATTATTTGAGGTAGCGAGACCCACCCTCCACCTGGACCACACCTTGTAGTGGCAGCCCACATAAAAGGACTTGGAAGAAAGTGTGTCTGCCTTTACCCAGTTGCCCCTATTCTTGCTGGTAAGTTTACCAACCTGGTGTTTAAGCCTTCTTTCTGTGGTGTTAGAACCTGCTTCTTTGGTTCTCCCACATAGACGAGAGACCAGCTGAGACATTCAGCCTCATGAACTGAACAACTACTGGATTATTGACCTTTCTGATGAGAGCTAGCCATTGTTGGGCCTGCCAGGCCTGTAAGCCACTCTGATAAATTCTTTTTTAAATATCATATATGTGTTACTATATACCATATATAGATAGAGATAGATAGGTTTAGTCTATATGTTTTGTTACTTAGACGACTCTGATTAAGACAGTCACCAAATACCAAGAAGAGACTTGATACCCTATGAGCATATACAGGGGGAGAAAGTCCCCCTCAGTCACAGTCATAGGGGAGGGGAGTAAGGGGAAAATGGGAGGGAGAGAGGAATGGAAGGATACAAGGGAGGGGATAACCATTGAGATGTAATATGAATAAATTAATTTAAAATTTTTTTAAAAATAAAGAAATAAAAGATAAATAAATAAAAAGAGGGAGACAAAAAAAGACAGTCACCAAAACAATAAAGTTGTAGTGGTTTGTAGTGTAGTGTAATGTAGTGTAGTGTAATGGCTCACATGGAGTCACATATTTGAATGTTTGGTTCCCAGTTGGTGGAACTGTTTGAGAACAGTTTAGAGATTTCAAAAGCCCATGTAAGTCCTGGTTAGTCTCCTCTCTCTCTGTCTCTCTCTGTCTCTCTTTGTCTCTCTCTCTCTCTCTCTCTCTCTCTCTCTCTCTCTCTCTCTCTCTCTCTCTCTCTCTCTCTCCCATCCACAGCCCCCATTGCCTGTGGATAAGTTGTGGAAGCTAGCTCTCCTCTACCTGACTGCCACCATGCTTCCCATCAAGGTGGTCACAGACTCACCTCCGAAACTCTAAGCAAGCCCCCAATTATATGCCTTCCTTTATAAGTTCCTTTTGTCGTGATGTAGCTTCACAGCATTAGAACAGTAACTAAGAGAAAAGAGGAAGACTTACACTGGCATACTATAACAAAGCTGCCAGCATCTCTGCTCTTGAACCTGAAGCTATTATTAAGTAAAATAAGAGTCATTTGGGGATGGACAACGGTGGAGCAGTTAAGAACACTGGTTACTCTTGCAGAGGACTAGAGTTCAGTTCCCAGAACCCACATGGAAGTTACCAACTGTCTATGACTCCAGTTCCAGGATATCCAGTTCCCTCTTCTGGACTTCATGGGCACCAGGCATGCATTTGGTAGACAGATGGAGATGCCGGCAAAACATCCATACATGTATTTGTTTGTTTGTTTGTTTAATAATTAATTTATTATTAAATTAATGATTTATTAATACATTACAGTATACATACCACATGGATCTGATGCACAGAGGAATGGGTCATATCCAAGGAATGATGGAGAAAAATGGTTCAAGGATTTAATCCTTACAATAGCACATCATTTAAAACATATGCATTACTTCTGAACTTCTTACTCTGTGAGAGGTTTCATGGAGAACACAATTGGGATAAGAGAGGAGTACGCAGATCATTTATTCCACATACATAAACATAAAAGTTACTATTGCTAAGCTGGATTTACAAATGAGGAAAGAGGGATCTTACATGAATGAGCTTGCTTACAAACAAATGGCTAGGTTACTATGCCAGCCATGGAATAGGAACAAAAATTTATTTCAGCTCAAAAAACTCCTATTTCCAAATTTACTATAATCATGTGATTATTTGTTATAAAAAGGGGTGATCTGGACTTTACAGTGGAAACAGACAAATCACTTTTTTGTTGTTATTGTTGAGACAGGGTTACTCTATGTAGCCTTGGCTGTCCTGAACTCACATTGTAGATCAGGCTGGCCTTGAACTCACAAGATCCACCTGTCTCTGCTTCGCTGAGTGCTGGGATTACAGGCATGTGCCACCACACCGGGATTCACTTGCATTATTTTTTAAGTAAGCCAAACTCTGTGCTTAGCTCAGTTGACTTTGCTTTGACTTTGTCCCTCGCGCTTACCGGGGTTTTGTTGTTGCACTGGGGACTCTGCTCTGAGCTGAGGCATAATGTAATTACTGGCTTTTAACTACCCAGTGCTGAAGCACAATCTGAAATTCCACAGGCCATGACTGAAAGCTTGATTTCTATTCTTAATTGCCTCACAGTGTGGCAATGACATATTGAAGGCTTTGGGGACTCAGGAGTCATCTGGGTGAAATATTGAACATAATTCCTGCCAGCCACGACCTTATCTGGGACATCTTCACATCACGTCCTTCTCTCCCTGAAGTACAGCTCCATGAAAGGGGAAGACAACACATCATTGCATCTCTTCCAGGGCTTGACTCATAATGCTTGGGCCAAAATGGTGAAAACAACTGCCAGAGAATTGCTAAATATTCTCATTGAATTGCAACAAATAAAACCACAATTGGGGTAAGAACCCTGAATTTGGGGCTATTAAAGTTTCAAAGGGTCATTGTAATTGTGTCTTCTATACTAAGCAGAATAAAAATTTTAAGGAGTTCTGTAGTTTCCATTGTTGTATCGTGATGGTCCTTTTCTCCTAATAAATATATTAGATGTTTTCTAAAGACTGGGTGGGACATATTAATACAAAGTACCTGAAGTTAGAGATTATCCATAAGATAGCTGATTTCCTGGCCTTAGGACCCTAATGTCCATAAAATAATTCAGGAAAGGTGTACCCTCAAAACAACAGGACTGTCACATCCTTTACTCCATTGAGCTAGTATAAGAAGATACAAGGGATGTGATAACAATTGAGATGTAATATGAATAAATTAATAAAATATATTTTTAAAAAAAGAAGATACTATAAACTAAGTCATTCACGAGCAAATGAGACTTGCTGCCTATGGTCTCAAGTTCAAAATCAAGGTTCTGGCAGATCTGAGATCCAGTATAGGCTCATCCCTCATGTCTTATTTCTGCCTCACATGGTAGAAGGAGCAGAGTGGCTTCCACCAGTCTCTTGTATATGCACAATAACCCCTCCTTCACTTCCCAAAGGGCCCTGCCTCCTTAGAGATTAGAATTTTAGCCTCAACATATGAATTTTGGAAGAAAGAAACATTAATACCATAGCAACTGATGATGCTGGGTAGTTCCGGGCCCCCGCTATGACACACCCTGGGAATGTGGTGTCTGGAGCTCCCCACTATGACACTTATCTTATGAATGTGGTGTCCCAAACAAGAAAGTGTAAGTTAGAGAAGACTCAACAAGATGATAGAATGGTACTTGTTGGTAACAGGTATGGGAGGGGTACTGAGCAGGGGAAACGGCTCTAGGCTGCATGACTACAGAAAACCAAGTTCTGGGGTGGGTTAGCTAAAGAAGTTAACTTGTTAGAAGGCTGGAGCTCTTGGTGTTTCAGGAGTGTAGCCATATCATTTTACAGTGAAGCTCATGGAGTTGTTCATTTTGGCTACTGTTGAGGGGACAAAGACTGCATTACAGTAGCATGTGATTTCATCAGCAAAGCCAATCATAATTAAAATCATCAACATCATTCCCCAGCGATACTTGAAACTGGGGAATAAACACGGATATGAGGAGCCAGCAAAGTTTCTCTGTCAGACCACTGATCAGATGCTCATGCAAGGGCTACAAGCCAATAAGATTTGAGTTACAAAAATATGTAGTTGGCCGTATTTAGCCGACAGACGGTGGTTTGTAGGACTGGGCTACAATGAGGTGAGTGAGACACCTCACAAATCTCAGAGCTGCCCTCAAGGAGAGTTAGGATCCCACACTCCTGATTGAGAATGTGGTGATGTCTGTCATCTCAAACAGTTGGTGTCTATGGACTCAGTCCACTTCCTTCTTATGCTAGACAAATTCTTTATGCTATTCATCTGAATTCACCCAACAACAAAGAGCTATAGGGAGGCTAATAGGTTCAGTTCTGGCGGAAGCTGAGTGCATTATGGCCCATCAGCGCATCTACTGTCTCCAGCAATGACAGGTATAGGAGGAAACTTCCTTCGACACAAAGAGAGCTGGCTTAGCAAGCTTGGGAGTAAATTATTTTCTCCTTCAGTGGAAAAAAAAAGTTTAAAAACACCAAAGCTATGTTTGCACTATGTTTATTCTATTAATTCTGACCTTGAAAACGAAAAATCAGCTACCATATAATCAGAGCATAATTGCCTAGTAAAGCCCGTCCTTGAAACTAGAACACTGGAATCAGTTCTGAGCTGGGATTCACATAGTAATTAGTCTTAGCCTCGTGAAAAGGCTCAACACAGCAATTCTCCGTGCCTTAGTCAATTTGGAACAAATATATTGTACAGTAAAAAAGGTGTCTGGTGTACTGGGGCCAAAGAAGTTTTTCAGTGAAGGAAAGCAAAGGCTTTAGATGCATATGTCACAGGCAACGTTCCCTGACCAGAGTAAGACTGTTAAAGTGGAATTTAGAAAGGGACTCTTTTTATTCTTTTTGATGTGTAGGAATCAAATTAATTTATCTATTAAGTGCAGTCAATCTTCTATGTCAATCTCAGGTTCTGTGTCCACAGAGTCAATCAGTAGTAAACTGAAGAGACTTAGGTAAAGGTACATCTTTCCTAAAATACAGACTGGATTTCCATATCCATATCCCCTAAGCAATATACATCACTATTTACATGGCATTTATGATTTATTGTCTATTTCAAGGTGCCTAAGAAATAATGTAAAGCAAGCAGGAGAATGAACATAAGTTTTACATGAGAATCTGATGTCATTTTATTTAAGAAACTCAAGGTGTAACCTTTGGTATTCTCAGGGCAGAGGGAGTCCTCAAACTATCATCAAAGTTATGGGACGGTGATAAGTGTGTACAGGAGTCAGCCCTGTAATTATTCATGTACTGTATACATGAACAGAATGGCATGCAAGGGTCACACAGTATCTTCTTCTAGGAGCTCAGTCTGTCTGAAGCAAGAGTTCAGAGTGTATAGGCAGAAAGTGAAGGGATGCAGATAGCCAGCAGGCAAAGCAGTACAACAATGAAAAGGAAGCTGACAGAGCTAAACAAGGGCGTTGAGGATAAAACACAAGAGTTGGCAAGTTGCAGAAGGCAAATGTTCATGTGTGTGTGTATCATCTGGGGTCTTGTTGTCAAGAGTCTGACTCAGGAGCCTGGGAGGCAGGCTGAGATACTGCACTTCCCACAAGTACCTGAGAAGCAGAGATGCTCACTAATGGTCATACCTGAGCATCCAGACACCAAGGTTGTGTGTCCTTAGTCATTACGCTCGGATAGTGATGGGTTCAGCATGGGAACCAGCCCCTACCCAGAATTCTCTCCAACTCTTCCATGCCACAGATGAGGCAAGGGAGGCCAGGTTGGCAAGGTTGTGTTAGTGATAAGACCTCCTGACTCTCTTTCCAGAGTAGTTCATCTCTCTGAAAAAGATCTTATTTTTAAAAAACAAAAACAAAACTGATAGCTGGAAAGGGGCTTTTGTTTGGTTTTCATTAGGAGAAATCTAGCAGCAGGCAGAGACAGAAACTTTATCATATATTCCAATTGTGAGATGAAATTGTCTAATCAGTGTCCTTTATTTTATACCAATGATAATCTCACAGTAATCCCATAACACGGCCCTACTGAGTTTAGTTATTCACTAGGAAACAATAGAGGTGAACTCTACAGATCATCAGATTTCCTATATTTATAACAATTTCTAACACAGAGATTTCTTGACATTGAATAATCTAGAAAGCCTGAGTTGAAGGACCATCCTCTCAAACAAATGAAGGTTCTTAGCCTGAAAGAAATGAAGCAAAACTTATGGATTCCATGGGGTTCCCTGAAAGGTGACTATAACATGATTTACTCCATCTTTGTGTGCCTAGATGTATCTCCAAGGCAACAATTCTAACTGTGGTCTCAGGTAGTTGAGCCAATCTGACAGCCTAGTCTACTTCCAGCTTTTGTTTAGAGTTAAACATCTCTACAGATATGTACGTTCTGTACCGGAAATGGCCTTACAAGGTTTTGAAAGTGAAGGGTGTGGCATTTCTGAGTCCACTCTGTCCTATCTTCCCATGACTTTCAAAAGGAAGGACAATTGAAGCTTTCAGAAACTACCCAGGTGATCAAAACAGCAAGACCTTAAGCTTGGGTGATATTCATGCTCACTGTAGTTTTTTGTTTTGTTTTTTGTTTTGTTTTGTTTTGTTTTTGGCCAAACTTAACTGCATCTTAAGTACATGATAAATGCTTTACCCTATGTTCCAGAATTCTGTCTCTCCACCCAGAGATTCTATGGGGGCTACTCCCACTCACTTCATAAAGATATTCCATAAACACTTCCTAACAGCCCTTCTGGGGATTTGTACTTAGATATCGGCTTAGCAGCCACTACTGAAATGTTTGTTGGTGAGGGGCTGCCCTGCTGGCCCCCCTCCAAATGGGCAGACCTGGGAATTTGTAGCCATACATTTAAATAGCTTATTTAGCTGTGCATGTTCCACATTAATTGCTTCCGCATTCGATTGGATTTCTGCTTGGTAATTTTCTCCTTACACAGAGAATACAGATAAAATTTGATGGGCCATGCTGGCCCTGGGCCGGACAACTGCAAAGCCCTCTGCTTTGATATCGATGAACACAGAGGATGACACAAACCAAGGAGCTAGTGGGGCTCCACTGACACTTGCCTAATTTACCACTTATGCTTTCCTTTTAGCTTTTGTGTCTGTGTGTGTGTGTGTGTGTGTGTGTGTGTGTGTGTGTGTATTTTGTTGACAGTGACTGCGGGGCCTCCCAATTAGAGGATACTTCTCTAGAAGTTTGTTTGTTGATCCCTGATGAGGGTACAAGATAACTACATCCTATTATATTCCCTGACCCTGAACAAATAGCTGGGGACACCACCAGGGCATTTCACCAACCCTAGGACTTTGCCTTCTGTATATGCCGTAAGCATTCTTACAGATACTGCCCAGCGAGAATATGTTATGTTGGGATCTGTTAAATGAAATAGGAGTTAGTCATTAGCAACAAATGGTTTTTTTCTTCATGTCATGGTCTAGTTCAACAAAATTAACAGTCCTTGGCTGGGAAGTATGAGTCTGTTTGCCACATCACCCATCTATTCACACACGTAGGTACAGAGGCTCTCTAAGAGAACATTTTATCCTGAACGTTGTCCATGTTGCAATCACCAGTGGCAATGCCAGACACTAAAGACTGCAGATTGGTATGAGGGAGAGTCTCTAATAATGACCCCAGGGCTTTGACATGGGTATATGTGCTGTTGTGGGTAGCTTTTTTGAACACTGAATGATTGTGACTTAAGGGCACTGCTGAAATATGATAATGGCAGGCTTTGGCCTGATACCAATGTCACACATCACGCTACATTAGGAAACATTCTGGCTTTCTTTGGCCATTCAGCCTGAGCTTCCGACACCTCCTTGGTGCTTTGCACAGATCCATGAGACTGCTTCCACTGAGGTGAAGAATACAGGACACCACGGTTTTTCATGTGCATGTGGTCATGTACAGTGCAGTCTGAGCAAGAATTCCATGAACCTCACGCTAGAATAGTTTGGTTCTTCATCAAACGTTAAAGGAGATTTAAAAAGTCAGTGTATCAATGACTCAAATGGCCTCTTCCTGCCAACCCCTCAAAACCCACGCTCTTTCCCTGTGTGCTTCACTGTAGTAAGGGATCTCGCCATCCTCTCAGTGGTGCACGTTGGGCTGTCCATTCTAAGTCCTTTCTTCTCACTGGTCATCCCAGTCTAACAAGGCCATTGGGTCTCACAGTGACACCAGGAATATTCTCACCCAGTTATGTAACGACTTAGCTAAACTAAGTAAAGCAGCCCAAGGTATGGTCTCCTGGCCTCTGCTCCTGCTCTGACACCCAGTCCATCCAGCCAAGTCCACCCCATCACACATGCTGTGGTTTATACATGTGTGCCTTGTTCCAAATAAAACTCACATTGATGCTTTATCCTTCAAAATATCAGCAGGTGAGGGCCTTTAAAGATGTTTAGGACACAGGGTGCCTGCTTGTAATTGTTATAAAGCGAACCTAACCCCTGAGCCTTGGCTTCTCTTGACCATGTGCTCTTTTCGAAAGACTGGCCTCCCTCCCTTTCTGCTTCTCTTTTATGACAGGTTTTAAGTACAAGGCTCTCACCAGGAGCTGACCAAATGCAGCCCCTTAATTGTGAATAAAACCATTTAATATAATAATCTCCTACTCAGCCTTGGTTATTTCACTCTTAGCACCACAATATAAATTAAAACAACAAATCAGATTAGGTTTATCCTCAAACATCAGTCTACTATATTAGTCCTCTAGTCTTTCATTGGCTCTCGTCTCTATCATACAGCCTCAGTTCCTTTCCAGGCTATTTGGGGTGTGTGGGGTAGTAACCCATCTCAGTCCTGCCTTTCCATTCTCTGCTGTTCTACTCCTTTGGGTAACTACAACAAGCCTTCTCATGATCCTATCCTACCTGACACACCCATTATCATTCTCAGATGGACGGATCATCCCCAGTTCTTCCATTTCTACCCAAAGACATCATTTATCATTAAGACTCTTAAGAATGCCTTCTACATGCAATATTTTTTTGGGTTGTTTGGTTTGTTGTTTGGTTGTTCGAGACCGGGTTTCTCTGTGTAGACTTGGCTGTCCTGGCCTCACTTTGTAGACCAGGCTGGCCTCAAACTCACATCAATCCACCGGCCTCTGCCTCCTGAGTGCTGGGATTACCTGGCTTACATGCACTATTTTTTTTTATAGTCAGTGTTTTATCTACCAACTACCTAAGGCCCTATAGTCTTTTCTCGTTAGTATTTAGGGAAGAAATGAATAAAGATTTTATTGTTGTGTATTTTGGAAAGATAAGGCATAGGAAAAGCACAGAGGTTGTGCCTTAGATCTTTTCAGACAGTGGAGATAGTATATTCCTTTGCTGTTGTTTTTGTTTGTTTGATTGGTTGGTTTGTTGGTTGGTTGGTTGGTTGTTCAGTTTGGATGGTTGGTTGATTAGTTAGGGTTTTTGAGACAGAGTTTCTCTGGACATCCTGGAACTGATTCCATAGACCAGGCTGACCTCAAACTTGGACATCTGCCTGCCTCTCCCTCCTGAGTGCTAGAATTAAAGGTGTGTGCCACCATAACAGTTTGGGGCTCCTCCAACATGGACATACATAAACATACACAAGCATACATTCACTTATATATCACTCCAAGAGTGAAAGCACAGCTTAAAGCATCAGAGCATATACTGGAACTAAACTGGGAGATATATGGGGGAAGACTAGCAGACTGGCTGCAATACACCAAGCCTCCCCCCATACTAGTTTCTGAGCATGCTCCTGATCCCAAATATCCAGATGTCTTCCTACTAACAACTTGTTTCCATGTCCATTTTCACTGTGCAATTAGATTTTTATAGACCTACATATCAGAATCCAAAATACAATAGATGTGAGCTGGAACAGAAAAAAAAAAAAGTCTGTGCTGTATTTCTTCAGTTTCTTCGGCTGTGTCCATGACTTATAACACCAGACCAATGCCTTTAATCTATCTCTCTGTCTCAGTTTTGTTGTGTGAGAAATGGGAAATGACTCACATGGGGTTGTCCTTCCATCTGCTCAGATGACAAATGAAAGTAGCAAGCTGAAGCTCAAGTGCAGTAAATGGGTAATAAATTGCAGTGACCCCAACACACACTCTCTTTCGATAGTAGCCTCATTTGTTTAATATTTTGTTAGCTTCGTTATTAAACATATCTAGTCTTTGATTAAATGGGCAGAAAGCCCTGGTATTTGGCTGAGCTGATGACATTCAAAAGCCCCCACACATCCTCCTCTTCACATATATAACTGTCATGGGCAATGCAGACTACATTGTGTGTCAGAAGGCAAAAAGAATTTGATTTTCATCCTCCTTAAGTGAGATAAAATGTGAAGAATGAACAAGATAAATGGGTCATTTCCCAGGCAGGTTTTGCTTATTAAGATCTCATTTTGAATGCATGGAAACTAATCTTTGTTACGTTGAGGTAGTTTTTTTTTTTTCCCCTCACACACTTAATGTGAAATACAGCATTAAGTTGATGCTGTGTTAGGACTGAAAGTATTCATGGTCAATAGAGACAACAGGTTACAAAGAAATGAAAGAAAGGAAAACTAATCTCTTTTCAGATGAAAGTGACTTGGTACCACTACATCAGTTTCTACATGGTCAGCCCTGAATTGATTTTCCTGTAGCCCCATTGTTCTTTTTCTTTGCATTAATAGTCAGTAGCAACAAGTACAGGCAACTTACTTCAATTACATTACATAGCTAGCCATCAGCTATGTCTAATGATGCAAACCTCTCTTTAGAGCACAAAGGATTTTTGTCCAAGTCCCTTAAAGAGTCCAGAGAAAATATGTTTTAAAAGAGAAAGAAATTTTGTTATCTTATAATAGCAATTTGAACATATATGATTATTTCCCCCTTCTTTGTTGCACCCAATTATCATAAAGTGTCCAAAAACCTATAAAATTAGAGAAGAACCTATTATCAGTAGTGAAACAAAGAAATAATAGTACTCTCGTGTCAGAAATATAGAAAATGTTATTCATTTTGTAAAAGTTAGCATACAAAGTAATGAGTTTCAAAACATTTTCATACTTATTTTTCCCTATGTTCCTCTTCCACATTTCTACACCACAATCCCTTCCCCATTCTTACTGCTCCCTCTCCTGCCCCTCATAATCTTCCTCAGAAACATTTTAATGCATCCTACTCAGCAGCCTTTTTTTTTTTTTTTTTTTAACTACTATGATCTGTTCCTTCTTATCAGCTACTGACAAAGCTGTGATAAGCCTGAGTAGAATCTCTCAATATCACAGCTGGAAGATATGTGAGAGGGAAGTAAGGCTGAGTCTCAAAACAACCAGTTGACCCATGAGGTTTGCATGGGTGCTGTGGGGACGCAAACAGACATCTGGTAAAGTGTAAGCATTGGCCACTGTGGGGACAGAATTGTCCTCCTAGACATGATCACACCTGATCCCCTACCAAAACCAACTATATGGATCTGGGAAGTCAAAAGAAAACAAAAGTAGAAAGATCCTTATTCAAAAAGTACTGAGTATTTCAGGATAGTAGCAACAACAACATCAACAACAACAACAACAACAACAACAACAAAGCATTAAACAAATGCTAGCCAGGCATGGTGGCACACACCTTCAATCCCAGAGGCAGGTGGATCGCTGTGAGTACGAGGCCAGCCTGGTCTACAAAGTGAGTCTAAGACAGTCAAGGCTACACAAAAAAACCCTGTCTCGAAAAAACAAAAAACAAACAAACAAAAACAAAAACAAATGCTAGAGTCCTGGAATCTTATATAATTGCATAAGTCAAACATGGACAAAGCATCCCTGTGTCTTCTCATCTGTTTGAATCAGGGACTACTAAGAGTCACACTTGCTTCAGCATCCAAGGACAACACAGTCATCACCCCAATTCAAGTTCGGATTTATTTTCCATGTGTCACAATCTTGAACTATCTGGGAAAAGGAAACTCTAACTGAAGAATTGACCAAATCAATGGTGAGAAGTTGTCATGGCAGATAATTGAAGTGGAAGGGCCCAGTCTCCTGTGGGGACATCATCACTAGGCAAGGTCGGGGGGCAGGGCGGGGCTAGGCTATGTATAGAAAATAGCTGAACATGAGCAGTGAGCAAACCAGTAATCAGTATACTGTCATGGTTTCTGCTGAACTATGGCCTGGAAGCAAAAGGCAAATAAGCCCCTTCTTCCCTGGGTTTCTTATGGACATAGTATTTATTACATCAACAGAAATGCAAACTAGAAAAACTTTCACATTAAAAATATACATCCTCTTTCTATTTCACTCTACCTTGAATTGTGCCCTCTGAAGAAAATGGCCCACTGGTAGGAATCCCCATCCCACCCACCCCCAACCCCCGTCTCCTGAACTTTCTTATCCTCTTCTTCAGCTCAGGTTCTTCAGCCTGAGACACTAACTCCCATGAAGCCTTACCAAGTGACGCTGTTGCAATGTCCTTTCCCAGTGAGTTGGAAATGGAGTAAGAATCCTCCTTCATCTATCCAGTGTGCTTTCAAACAGTCCTTCCCATATCCTACTAGGAGGCCACTCTAAACAGCTGCCCTTCCCTCTCAAACTTGAGGTCTACTGATCTCCTACTCATACCCTGAAATCCCTCTATACTACAAGAATCATGGTCTACTTTCCATTTCTATTCTCATAATCCCCTTGAAAAACCTAATATTCAAGTGGATAACTTTACTCACAAACTGGCCTTACCCATGGGTTCTTGAACCTCCAGCTATCCCCTGCCCCATTGCTTTTCACCCCATCATCTTCCTGGCATTTTCTGCATAAAACAGGAGCAATACCAACTTTAGTTTGAGGTATTGTTGTTATCTTCTTCATCAATACTCCTGATGTAGTCAGGCACAGTGGCACATGCCTATAACCTTAGAACTCAGAATACAAAAGTAGTGGTATTCTAGCCAGGGCTAGGTTAGAAACCTAGCCTATTAGGCATTGATCATGTTGTCCTACCATATTGGATAATGCCTGCTGGCATGTGATCATATCATATCTGTACCTTGACGGTCCTGCTGTGATAGTGACCATGTTATATGCAATTGTACAGACATCCCAGGAACATATCATTACAGATCAGATGATCAGGCAAACAAGAAGCCAATAATAGGGCTGGCTTTGGCCATTAGTTGTACCCTTTATAGGAAGTATCATCTCTAAGGGAATGAAACATATATTTGGTTTGTAGATAAATATGAATTTGACATTTTCCACTCATAGTGTTTGAGGCAATTATAATCCTTCTACTTCATACAAAGACAAATTATTTGTAAGTAAAATAAAGTGACTCTGAAAGGGATGGAATCTGTACAAACATAACAGCTGCATTAATATTAGCAAATGACATTTTTTTTAAAAGACAGAAGAAGGAAGACCAGGAGTTCTGGGTCAGTCTTGGCTATACAGCAAAACTTTGTCTAAACAAATGATGCACCAGACCAGAGGAACTGATTATTACTCATTACCCATGACTTCTCCTGTGTTACAGCATTCTGCTGAGTCCATTTAGAGTCCATATTTGCTCATTGTAGTTACTCCTCATCAAAGAACACATTTCGCTTTTTCTCTCCTTAAATTCCTGTGGGAGCTTCTACTACATGCCAGATTTGTAACAACTTGAGTCACAAAATAAAAAAGGAACCCTACATAGAGCCAGAACAATGAAACAATACCCACACCCACTTAGCCTAATGTTTTGTTTTGTTTTTTTAACTTCAATGTCAATGAGGAGAAATTATAACCATTCCACAAGAGCGAATTTGCCACCTCAATTCAACAAAAGCCAGAATGGATGCTTTCTTAAAATCTCACATCAAGTAGTTAGTTCTACAAGGGTTTTTTTAGAGTAAATATTATAACCTCAGAACCCTGATCCTGACAAACTTACGACTCATATATGAGACTCTCGGGGCTGTTATGACTCTGCCTGCCATGTGTAGGGTGCTTGCTAAAAGTATGCACAGTCCACATTGCAAAAGATGGAGAAAAAAAACAGAGTTAGGATTTCATAGGACAGGAAAGCTAAAATTAGCAAAACACATCTTCTGATGAGTTGCTGCCACCACTGTTATGAAACTGAAGTAGATGTTAGTAAGCATTGTGATAAGGTCTGCATATAAAATGTTGAAACAAACAAATGCACTAATAAACTCAACATAAAGTCCCAAGCCATGCATCTTAGTTACCTTTTAACTGCTGTGAAAAAAACACTATGACCAAAGAAAACTTAAGAAAGAGTGTTTAATTTAAGCTTATGGTTTCAGACAGCTAAAGAATGTGACTGTCGTGGCTAGGAGCATATAACAGGCTGGAGCAGAGGCTGAGAGCCTACATATTGATCCACCAACATGAGGCAGGAAGAGCTAGCTAGGAATTGCCTAGTCTTCTGAAAACTGAAAACTTGCCTCCAGTGGCACGCCTCATCTCACAAGGCCTGAATAGTCCACATATTTCCCAAGCAGTCACCCATCCAAGCTGATATGGACCATTCTCCCTAAAACTACCATATCATGGAACAAATTTAAGGAATGTGGCATACAGACAAAGGTAGAAATAAAAAACATAGGAAGAAGGGAATTAAAGTCTTATTACTATTTTAGCCTATAGAAGAATAAGAAAACTATTATTTCATTCATAAAGTTAACAATAAATGTAACTTTTGTGTGCATATGATTTGCATGTGAAATAGCCCCCAAGGTTCATGTGTCTGATCACTTGGTCCCCAGATGGGGTGGTGGGGTATAGTGACAATTCTGGAATTTGGGGTTCTTTAAAAAAACACAGAAATATAAGAATATGTTTTCATCTGAATCCCAGATGTGGGAATATGGGGCTGCTTTGGACTGTTCGCAGCAGCTAACTGTGATTTGCGTCTGTGCCCTAGCAGAGGCGTGGTTTTGTTGGTTGCAGATAGCTTCTGTAATTGTCTGATGCTTGGAATTGTGGGAATTTTTCAGGGAGTATATAAATGCTAGAGCCCTGATAGGTGGGGTTGGGGGAGTTAGGGGTTTGTTTGTAATAATACTCCCTCCTCCCCCTCTTTCTCTCTCTCCCTCTCTCTCTCTCCCTCTCCTCTCTCCTTCTTTCTCTCCTATCTAGTGATAGGGGGTGAAACACAAAGTAGCAAAGACTAGCTACAGTGTGGAGGTTACAGACCATCTCCATGTTCAGCCTGGGCTCTTTGACTCCTGGTCCTCTGAGACATGTGTCCTAGCCACATGCTCTTTCAGCCACAAAATCCTCCAGAATTATCTTGCTATGGTGAACTGTATGTCCATACCCCATGAGTCTAAAGAAACCATTTTCCCTTTAAGTTGTTTCTCTCAGGTGTGGGGAGCCAGATTGGCCCAAGCCTTCCTCAGAGGCCCTGAGGAAATGGCACAGGGAACTTTTGTTCTGTATCCTTGTCCAGGAGCAGACTTGAGCCCATCCTTATAGTAGCCGCAAGGTTGCAGCTTCCTCCCCTGAGCTGCGGCTACCAGTTCTTAGGCAGCTGTGTCTGAGGTATTCTGTGTTCTCTTTGCAACATGGTCTGACTTAGCTCTCTGCTGACCTTGATCACTTTTCCTCTGCCTGTCGGGAGCCGTTCGGAGCAGTGCCGCACCTAGAAGATGGCGCCTCTTCCTGTTCCTGTTCCTGCAAAGCTTGGTAGTAAGCAACTGCCTTATTTGGACCTGCTTGGCGTCCGCCAATAGAGTACAGCTACGTGGCGGACTGTGTTTGGTTTTGCTGTTTGCTATATAACTGCTATCCTGGGGTGCGGGGGCAGTCACTTCCTGAAACCTCCCAAGTAAACTGCTTGAAGAAGGATCCTGGTTGTCTGTGTCTCTTTCTCGTTGGACGGGTGCGGCACCGACATCTGCCTACAGTATACATGATTCTGTATTTCTTAATAAACATGTTTGATGTAAGTAATCCACTTATGTAAGACCCCTGATTGCAGCTATTGCTTGTGTCTTCTCTATTTCTTATTTGGGACTCTTATTCTTACAGGTTCAGGTTGCTCAAGAATTCTGTCACAGCTATGGTAACTAACATGCCAGGTGTGCACATATGTATATCATGTTTTATTTAACGCTACTGTTTTTGTTCTAGAAGTGTGTACTAGTTAAGACTTGCCTTGATGCAACAATTATCATTTTTTAAAAAGCCTAAAGAAGGAAACATTTATCTTGACTCAAGTTTTCAAAAGTTCCAGTCTATGGTTTCTTGGCTCCATGCACTTGGCAGATCATCACCGTGGAGATAGCACGTGGCAGAGGGGTTTCTTTACCTTGAATCATAAGATTGACCGAGAGCTAGAGGGAAGGCTGACAAGATAACCTCAATGACCCACCCTTAGTCATCCCTGGATTCCAGCGAAGTCCAGCTGCTTCCAGTTCTGAGAACCTGGCACAATAAGCAAGCACCACCATCTGAAGACTTCAGAGGTTGGTATCAGAAGCCTGTGGGGATACTTCAGGGCTAGATGACAACATGCTGTGAATCCTATTCACCCAAAACATTATTTTGTTTGATGTGTTTTTCTAACTACATAGGGCTACCATGAACGCTTCATGATGCAATGAAGCAGCCTATGAACATGCATGTCTCTATGGCTCCCCCTCTACAAAGCAAACAGGAATTGGTTTCATAAGCCTAGGGCACTTATCCCAAAACCTCTTGAAATGAAAGCTGGCCCCATGCCCCTAGCCCATAAGTCCTTTCCCTAAGGCAGCAGACAAGAGTCAGGATAAGCGGACATAGGGTGTCTTATACAGAAGCTGCTCGGATTCAACTCGCCCAGAGGAAGCACACCAGCCTCAGCAATGACTCTGAGAAGGCTTCTATGGCTTCTTCTTTCTGAGACAAGGACTCACACGCAGAAAGGAAAGTTCATATCAGCTGCCCTGGGTCCAGCCTACCCTCACTCCGTCATGAGGGAAAAGGTCTTTCAGCATGGTGGTATCACAATGACCCCTTACCCAGCAGCCTTATAACAACGGCAGATGTTTGAGATGCTAGTGAAAATCTCTGGGGAACCAAATGAAAGAAGGGAAGCAGATAGAGGGTCGTGTGGTCTCAACTAGACAAAAGATGTGTTAAACAAATAAAGATAATAAAAACAGAAGAAAGAGGATGAAAATGCCAACTACCTTGTGGTTGAGTTTTTTTTTTTTTTTAACTCATGTCATTTTGTGTAAATATTAGTGTTTATCTCAAGGGTACGTTTTTCAATCCTCACATAAATGAGGGAGACTCATATCACAGAGCCATATGCTTTAACTCTGTAAGGTGAGATCTGTTCTCATTTTCCCTTAAGCACATATTTGATAGTGTTCAAAATTGTTATTGTAATAAAACTTGCCTAGGGCAGGGTAGATGAGACTATCCACCTCATATAATATACATTATCTACCTCATATAACATTATTGATAGATATTATATTTTTAACTCAAAGAAAGAATATTGTTTGGCTAGAGGACTACTCGGCACAGAGCAGGAATATGTGCCTTGGGGTATGTCATCTCCCTGTTCATGGTCAGGGCAGCCAGGAAAATGGAACCCACAAACACCTGCCTACACTCTGTCTGCAGCACAGGATAATTAATACCATGTTCATAAGCCTTCTATTTTCCATTTACTTTGCCAATGCTGCAGTTACATACCACTGACTTTCTCAAATTGGATATTAATGACTTACTCACTGAAATCTAAGGGTGCTTACAAAGCGTGATGGTGTGAGTAGCTTAAAAAATAACAAAAGGAAAAAGGGCTGCCTGCTCCCTGAGTGGGTGTGGCCAGGCTGGAGATTTATAGAATCTGGGGGTCTCCTTTCACTCTTGACTAGGAAGGCTGAGGCAGGGAGAGGAAGCGAGGCTGGCTGCACCTCTGCTTCAAACATCTCCGTTGCCTGCTGACAGCATTGGAATTGATTGTTCAGGAAGGGCTCTTCCTGCATAGCTGAACTAATAGAACTCATTCATATTCTCTGATAAAAAGCAAGAGGAGCTCCTGTCAGCCCAGAAGAGCCCATGGGCTTGATGCCTGGGCCTTGCCACCAGTGTTCCAGGTCCCACCATCAGCTCACTGAGCACTTAGCATGCTCAGTTCTGCAAGTGCATATGGATTACCAACTGGGGACCTGGCCAAAGCCATTCTGGAAGGAACTGGGCACTCAGACCTTGCTAATAACTGTTTATCTTGTCACTCCTTTACAGAATCAATTTGCTGGTCAAGATAGAACAGTTGGGATATTGCACAATAGTCTCACATAGAATATTTTTCCATCAAACCCACTCAGGACATATTCAGCAGCATTCTTTTTAGCTTTGTCCTTCTTCTTTCTCCTCATATAACTATATGGAGTGACTGTGTGGCTATACCATATATTATTAACCTGAATTGCAGCATCTCTAATGATTCTGTTTCAATGGAGAAATGTGTATAGATGTTTTAGACAAAAATTACTAGTATCCAGATTGTGTGTGTGTGTGTGTGTGTGTGTGTGTGTGTGTCAAAAGCATTTAACATAGGATCTACTCTCTCAACATACTTCTAAGTAGGCAATACTCAGTTGTTAGCTATGGACACTGTGAAGCACAGAACATCTCTACTGTTTAGTCATCTTGCATATATAAAACATCACATTAATTGGATAACTATATACTTAACTTCCTCCCAGCCCCTGGAAACCATCATTCTATTCTGTTTCTATGGGTTAAACTGTTGTAGATCCCTTTTCAGTGATTTTCAGTGTGTGTGTGTGTGTGTGTGTGTGTGTGTGTGTGTGTGTGTGTGTGTATGAATGAAGGTAACTGTGGAAGTCAGAAGGAGACATTGTAGCTGTTATTATGAGCAGTTGTGAGTACCTAGATGAGGTGCTGAGAACCAGATGCTGTAAGAGCAGTGCCAACTCTTAAGTGCTGAGCCATCACTCTGACCCCAGCTCTTGTAGATTCTTTGTGTAAGGGGAAGCACCCAGCATTTGTCCTCATATTTGGGATGTATCTCACCTAAATGTAATGTTCTTCAGATCCATCCATGTTCATGCAAACAACAAGACTTCCATTGTTGTTGTTGTTGTTGTTTGGTGGTGGTGGTGGTGGTGGTTTTGTTTTTTGTTTTATTTTATGTGTGGGTTTTGTTTTTGTTGTTGTTGTTTTAATATTTTATTAATTTATTCATATTACATCTCAATAGTTAGCCCATTCCTTATAGCCTCTCATTCCTCCCTCCCTCTCGCTTTCCCCCTACTCCCCTCCCCTATGTCTGTGACTGAGGGGGACCTCCTCCCCTTGTATATGCTCATAGGGTGTCAAGTATCTTCTTGGTAGCCTATTATCCTTCCTCTGAGTGCCACCAGGTCTCCCCATCCAGGGGACGTAGTCAAAAATGGGGCATCAGAGTTCGCATGAAAGTCAGACCCCACTCTCCACTCAACGGTGGAGAATGTCCTGTCCATTGGCTAGATCTGGGTAGGGGTTCAAAGTTTACTGCCTATATTATCCTTGGCTGGTGCCATAGTTTGAGCAGGACCCCTGGACCCAGCTCCGTGTATCATAATGTTCTTGTAGGTTTCTAGGGCCATCTGGATCCTTCTGTTTCCCCATTCTCCCATGCTTCTCTCACCTAAAGTCCCAATAGGATGTTCTCCCCACTGACCCACTTTCCTGGTACGTGAAGACTTTCATGGGACATGCCCCTTGGGCTAGTGTCTTGATATAAGTGAGTATATACCATTTGACTCTTTTTGCCTCTGAGTGAACTCACTCATTATGATAATTTCTAGGGTTTTTTTTTTGTTTTTTTTGTTTTTTTGGTTTTTCAAGACAAAGTTTCTCTGTGTAGCCTTGGCTGTCCTAGACTCACTTTGTAGACCATGCTGGCCTCAAACTCACAGTGATCCACTTGCCTCTGCCTCTCAAGTGCTGGGATTAAAGGGGTGCACCACCATATTCTTAAAGATTTGTAAATTTTCATTATGTGTATATAACACACATTTTCTTTCTCCATTCACATGCCAGTGGGCACTTTGGTTATTTCAACATCTTAGCAAATATGAACATGCTGCAACAACAGAAGGGTAAGTTCCTTTGTGAGATCCTCATTTTATTTCCTTTGGAATACTCAGAAGTGGAATAGCTAGAGCATATAGTAGTTAAATTTTTTGAGGAGTATCCATACTATGTTCATATTGGCTATCCAATTTACATCCTTCTCATCTTCAATGGTAACATTTAGTTCATAATAACTATCCTCACAGATCTGAGATGACACCTTACTGCGTCTCTCATTTGCATTTTGCTGATACTAGTGTGCATTCTCATATAGACAGTGGCCATTTGTGTATCTGATAAAAATGTCTATTCAAGTTTTTTATCAGTTGGGATTTTGACATTGAGCTATAGGAGTTTGTTCCTTTTCTGTTTTAGATACTGACCCCTTATTAGACATACAATGTGCAAATATTTTATTTATTCCATAATTTCCTTTTTCATCCTGTTGACGACTTTGCATTGGCCTTGGTAATGGATTCTTGGTTATTATGTCAAAAGTACAAATATGAGAAGTAAAATCAGAAAGTAAGATAAACGGGACCACATGAGACTGAAAAGCTTTTTGTTGCAAGGTGTTGTTTAATTATCAAATTAGATGAAGATGGATATTTTCTCTGTGTTCCTGAGCCTTACTCAATAGGATAATACCTGTACTTCTCAAGTCCCTCCTGAGAAACACACATACAAAAAAAAAGGCTAAGACAGGATGAATGACAAGAAGAAATGATAGAAAAACATGCTTGGTAACACTACAGAGAAATACCACATTTTGATCAAGTCAAGACTTTTTTCAGAACTCCTTGTCCAAAAAAAAAAGCTGTGCAATATTTTATCCCAGACACAAAAGACAAAGCAAGAAAAGCTCAATACACAAAGCAATTTGACCAGGCTCATGCAGTTGGCAATGCTGGTGCTGTACTTTGCTTGACCGAGCACCTGTCATTTAATATCCAAGACAGGTGCATCTTGCTGCATAGAAAGCATGTGCCTCATTGCATTAGGGGTGCAAGAGAATAGTAGTCACTGACAACCAAACACTGTCCAGGCTCTGCAGACCATCATGTCATTGAAGCTGCCCAAGACTTCAGGCAGGCTTCCTCAAAACCCTCATTGCTCAATGGAAGAATCCGGGTCCAAGGCAGGAAAATTGGGAAATCACTAGGTTAGACTCGGGTTGATAGGACAGTCAGTTTGGCCTCCAAACATGATAAACTTTAATTCCGGCTTCTCACCTCTTCTTAGCTTTTAATTCTTTCCACGCTTTCCTGCATAGCACGGCTTGTTACTGAGGACCCCATATCCTCAGGCATTTGGGGACACACTGGCTGAGGAGCTCTGTGAGGAGGCTGGGGTGGGACAATCCAACTCTCCAAGTTGACAGAGAACAGTGAAGAGGAGGGAAGACAGGAAGGATGGAAGCACTGTGCTGTCTGTCATCCATGGCTATGGCCTTGGAAACTCCCTTCCAAGACACACACAACAGGAAAAAGTATAAAGAGGAGGAGAAAGCAGATAAACGTAAAAAAGAGAAATAACAGAGAAGCTGAGAGCAGAAGAGATGGTAAAGTCAAAGGAACATTTTCAGTAATTATTTTGAAAAATGTTTTAGAGTTACCATTTCCCCAAAAGGGCAAAATATACAAAAGGGACCCATACACCATTAAGATGGAATATTGACTAAAGCTAAAATGTGAATTATTTACTTGGACCAAGATCCGAATCAACCAATAATCACCCCAAGCTTTTGGTTCCTGCACTTCCAAAACAGGATGGGCCTAATTTCTGGGGCAGTGTTCTTGTGATAATTAAATGAGATAAGACCCTACATGCACTTACCCCAGTGGGTGCTTCATAACAAACGTTCAGTAAATGTTAGCTACTCTTATGCGTATTTTTGTTAAATAAAGCTTAATGAAAAATAAACAGGGAACACCCAGACATAAAAAAAAAAGGATGAAGCAAACAGGCTCTAGGTACTAATTAGGTTGCTATAAGGGAATTTGAAGTCAACAATCAAAGCCATATGGAAAGGAATAGATTTTTAACCTCTTACTTTCAGAGAGCCAGGAACACTGGAAAGGGGCACCACAGAACATTTTTCTTAACTCTGAAGGATGCTCTTTAGAGGCCACAGTACTCTGAGCTCTGGCACTAGGAAGAAGTTCATGCCTTTTATGGGGACAGGAGAATGGCACCTCTCTTAATAAAAGCCACAGATTAAAGAGTGAATAAAATAATTTTTCAACAGAAGTGTAAATTCCCCATATTGATAGTCAGCAGTGCATAAAATAATGCACAATAGTTAATTAAGCTGATCCTTCCTTCATGCCAGGCAGGAGCTATGCATTGTGTGTGTGCTGTGCATAGGATATCAATTACCAAAGGCCGCTCTGCTGCTAGAAATAAGAAAAACAAGACACATAAAAGATAAGGTGTTACCCAAAGTCACAAAGCTGGTAATTACAGGGTAAAGATGCAATTTTCAAAACCCTAGCTCCAAAGCCCAGTCCCTTAATCAGCATGCAGAATAAGCTAAGAAAATTTATGACAACTGGGAGGTCATAACGTCCTAAAAGACCAGAATTCTAAAGATCTGGGATTCTATGATTATTTTCCCATATCCTAGTGTCCTACTGTGGAAAGAACTAGAAAAGTCCATTTTAAGACCCAAGATGAGTGACTGATTGCCTCCTGAACCATAACTGGAGTTTCTCAATCAGCCACTGCTGGTTGGAGACACCAGCTGACTTCCCTGGTGAGTTTTATGATGCTCTGCCATCTAAATCCAATCACAGAATTAGATCCCAAAACAAAACTATAAAGTCCTTGACCCAGAACTTGCCAGTAATTTTCAGGCCATGAAAAGACAAAAGGTTGAGAAAGTAATTTTCGCCAAGAAAATTCTTCTTTAATGAAAAATAGCAGCAATTATGTCTAAAGGCAGAAGGGACAGACAGATACAGAGAAATGTCTATCAGGGTCTGCCTAGACAGCAGTGCAGAGTTGAAAGTCCCTAAGAGGTTAATTAAGGCTTAAAGTGCAGTCGCTCTAGCAAGGGGCCAAACACATCTTGTTTTCACAAATCCACTATTTCTGGGAATAGTTTCCCTCGGCTCAGACATTATCTCAAGTCCTTATCCCTCAATGACATGATTAATTACTTGTGCCTAGTTGAAGAATGAAGGCAGTAGCAGAAACAGGAGATTCAGGAACACACTGAAAGAAAGAACCCATATCCTTATTTCTGGTCTCACTCACTCTTACCTCTTCCATCTGTGGCTGATTCCTACAACCCAGAGTAACCCTCATCCAAAACGGTCAGTCAAGAACTCCAAACCAAAAGGGCCCGTTCATTTACTAACCTTTAACTAACCATATATCCTTTCGTTAATTTAAAATTAAAATTAAAATATGATGATATGAGACTCAGACAGGAAGTCTTATTGAACCTTACACTAGGAAGTAAACCAAGGACACTAATCAGGAGCACCATGTCCTATACCCAACAAGAGTAGTAGGTATGAGGATGGCATGTGGTACCCGGGGAAGACAAGAAGAGGTCATTGCTTGCCTGTACACACAGGCTGCTCCTCACAACTTGGCGATGCACATGACCCGATGCACATGATCTAAGTTGCCTGGTGTCTGTTCATCCAGCCAAAATTGCCTTGAGTCAATCGTACTAACATTGTCAGTAATGATTAACACTGACCAACACTAATTTTTGTATCTGGCACTATAGTAAAACTCTCAGCTGAGGCCTCCTTATTCTTGGATTATTCTCAAGATGGTGGTGCTGCTGTGATTCACATTTTTCCATCAAGGAAAGCAAGCCTCTGAGCCCCCTGTTGAGAAAAGCAGTAATGCACAATGGGTTGACACAGAGTCTTCACGCTCAACTGCCTATTAGGTTTTCCTTTGACCCTATCCCATAGATCTTCAAACATGGAATATCACCTCACCTTGATTAAAGTCATTTGATCTGTTCTCATTTATGGTGATCCATTCTCATTTATGGGGAAATTGTGAGCATCAGTGGATGCAGATTTGGGGTTAAATTCTGTCTGCACACTTTTCTTACGCTTTGTACAATCCTCGCCTTCTTCAAGTATAAAATATCAATCCACACATGCAAGAGTGACCAGCCCTCAAGGCTTCAAACAAGTTTAAGAGCAAGGTGAAGAGAGAGTAGCTCAAAGCAGAACAACTAGCAAATTCCAGCCATGTTGGGTCCACTCCTTTTCATGACAAAATGGTGTCAAAAAATTAAGGAGTGGTGGGCACCAACTACAGAAAAGGGCATAAATGTTGTAGATGCACAACGTACCCCTTCCTAGTCTCTACCCTTCAACTTCTTAAGAGGTCTAGCAGTTAGCTTGATAACTTGGATGAGATAGATCACTTTTCAGGAGATTTTATATGGAGCACAGTTCCCAAGTCAAGGTGTGTTTCATTTTGTTTTGTTTTTTTCCTAAAATATGTATAGTTCAAGACACTGAGAGAATTGCTGTGAAAGTAGGAAACAACGGTTTGCTTTTGCTTGGAGTTGACATATATTGAAAAGTGTTGATGTAGGTTAATGAATTCCTACAAAAAGAATTAAGTACAGTAAAGGGAGACAGGGGTGTGAGAAGATGAACCAAGGTGAGTTCCCAGGTCACTCCAGCATAAGCTTCATTAACATAGCCCACTTCGGACAACTATGTGTGAGTCTCAGCTGGACAGTCAGGAGATGGATTCTTTTTTTTTTTAATCTTTTTTAAAAATTTTATCAATTTATTCATATTATATCTCAATGGTTATCCCCTCCCTTGTATCCTCCCATTCCTCCCTGCCTCTCATTTTCCTCCCCTCCCCTATGACTGTGACTGAAGGGGACCTCCTCCACCTGTATATGCTCATAGAGTATTTAGTCTCTTCTTGGTAGCCTGCTATCCTTCCTCTGAGTGCCACCAGGTCTCCCCATCCAGGGGATGTGGTCAAATATGGGGCACCAGAGTTCCTGTGAAAGTCAGACCCCACTCTCCACTCAACGGTGGAGAATGTCCTGTCCATTGGCTAGATCTGGGGAGATGTTTGAAGTTTACTGCACGTGTTGTCCTTGGCTGGTGCCATAGTTTGAGCAGGAGCCCTGGGCCCAGATCTGCACATCATAATGTTCTTCTTGTAGGTTTCTAGGACCCTCTGGATCCTTCTATTTTGCCATTTTTCTATGCTTCTCTCACCTAGAGTCCCAATAGGATGTCCTCCCCTCTTCCCACTTTCCTGGCAAGTGAAGACTTTTAGGAGATGGATTCTTACCACAGGTGTGAAAAGTGTTCTGCTCAGCCACCTGCTGTCATGGAAGACACAGTTGCAAGGCTTCTGGGGGTGATCAACCTGGTCCATCCTTCCCAGACAAAACTAGGGCTTCAAACCCTGTTTAATACTCTTACAATTGAAATGCCTCCCACTCTTGCCAAGTAACCTTGGGAAACACAAATAAGGACCATACCACACCTCCTCAATCACAGTGAAGAATCAATTTCATGCGTTTCTTTAACTGTATCTTCTTTGTGTTTGCTACTTAAAGTGTGATCTGTGGACCAGCACCGTTCGTACAGCTTTAGAAGTTGCTGAAAACTGTGGAAAATACTCTCAAACCCATCTCAGCCCTTCAGAATCTGCACAGAGAATCTTCAAGTCAGTATTGGGGCTGGAATGTTGCATTTTCAACAAGCACCTGAGTTGACACTGCTCCCATTAGGCCATAGAGCTTACTTTTAGCAGCCAGGCTTTACTTTCCTGTTAGTGCCTCCAGCTATCCATCCAGGGTACTAGCCTGTCTAGAACGAGCTCAGCTCCAGAGAGCACTGGAGCAGAGCCAGCTACCCACTGGCTCACCTCCTGCTACCCTCTGAAGTTGTTTCAGGGAGAGCACTCCCATTCAGTCATCATGGAAGACTCTTACCCAGCTACATGCCCCTCATCCATCCCTTGGAGTGGCCATGCAACTGGTCCTCATCTTTGTGGGCACACATCCAGATCAGGACTTTTTGTAGTAGGGCATCTTCACTCTTCCTTCCGCTGGCTGCAGACTCTAAGATCCCAGCGGATGGCAGAACAGATGGAAACAACGTGAGCTTCTAAAGCAGCATCTGGGAGAAAATCACCCTGAGACCTCCCGCCCTGCATTAGATGATTACATGTGCAAGAACAGGCTTCTATTGTTCTGTCCAACTGAAACTCTGGGGTTTCATTGCTCTGAGACCTACAATTGATCACATTCCTCAATTCCAGCACAAGCACTATAGTATCCCCCAAATTATAATGACTACATTTTAGTTAGCCACAATTGCTCCTTGCCAGGCACTGTGCAAACTATTTGGTATGCATTGTTTTGAAACCCCCACAGCTATCAAGACTGTCATTATGCATATGTAGAAACTAAAACCCCAGGAAGATTAAATATATTCAGCCAACCATAGCAGTGATGGCCACATCCTCAGATTCAGAGCATTGCAGATTTAACCAGTGGCAGATGCAAATATTTCAAAAGTTGTATCTATACTGAATACATATTGACTTCTTATCATTATTCCCTAAACACTATGCTGCAACAGCCACTGGTATAGCCTTCGAGATTGCCTTGGGGATTCTAAATAATCATGATATTATTTAAAGTACATGGAAGGATGTGCACAGATTATATACCATTTGACAGACTGAAGTGTCCATAGATTGGGTACCCACTGAGGTCCTAAAACCAATCTCTCCTCCCTGACCATGAACTCAGGATTCCAGCCCAGTAAGTGTGGCTGTGCTCTGCTATGAAAAGGAGAAAAGTCGCAGGAGCCATATAGGCACAAAAAAAAGTGGGGGTTCATATTCTCGCACACTACTGCTGGGTTCAAAGTCTTTTCTTCATCCACCTCTGTCCTTGGTACTTCAAAAAACCCTCATGGCTTGCACACATTCTCCAACCATCTAGTCCAGTAGTTCTCAACCTCCCTAAAACTGTGACCCTTTAACACAATTCCTCATGTTGTGGTGACCCCAAAATATAAAATTACTTTTGTTGCTACTCATAACTGTAATTTTGCTACTATTATGAATCATAATGTAAAGATCTGATATGCAGGATATCTGATATGCAACCCCTCCAAAAGGGATCATGTCCCATAGGTTGAGAACCATTTATCCAGTCCCAAGTTTCTCCTGAAGCTGCCTTCTCTCCAGGGTCTCTCTGTATTTTATAGTACAAAACGGTCACTGTTTACATGGCTTAATAATGCCTGTATGTCCAACTATTGGTTTTGTCCAGAATGCCCTTGTTGCTGAGCCTGCTGCTTCTGGCTTTGTAAGGTACTTTGCGCTCTTCTCACACAAACCCCTGCATTCAGAACTGAGTAGTGGCTGCGCTAAAGCCTCTCTAGCCAGCTGAAGCATGAACATGGTGGGGTAAGGTGGAGAAGTAAGGGAGGGGTGTCAGCCAAGTGCCTCCTGCTCACACCTGCCAGTCCAGAAAGGCTCAGCTCAGAGGCCAGTCCTTGCTCTGCCAGTTCACACATCACAGACCAGAAACCACCTTCCCACGCTCTTACCCTGAAGCCTCTTCTTCCTACACATAAATTCAGCTGGTGAGCGGTCCCTCACATTGCAGAGTTCCTTTGGCTATCCTCGGTCAGATTATAGTAGCTTTCAAGGGGAGAAATACAGGGCTCAGTATTTCAGGTGCTGCAGAAATTAAATGGCCCTTCAATCTAAGACTGACAAGAACCAAGGATGATAAGAAAATAGAGGGGACCATAGTCCTCTCCCACCCACATCCCTCTTAGTTTTCAACATACTTCGCATGTGATAGATGCTCATGTGGTACTGTCTGCATAAAGAATTCAATTAAGTAAGAAGCAAGTGAATAATCAGACAGTAAAACATCTAGGCTGGGCCTTTGAAAGATAAATAGGCACTTCCTACAGGCACAAGGGGCAGCAGAACTCCCTTCACCAAGGTTTCTACCTATCAGCTGTACCTGGTTCTCAGGTAGGAGAACTGAAATTTGTCATGACTTTACCTTGAGTGTACTCGGCAAGGAGGAATATCTTGTTCTTTTCCTGCTGTTTATCCACCTCTAATTGGATCCTCTTGGGCCTCTAATTACCATGACAAAGCAGCCGATGAAAAGAGTCTGGAAAACAGGCTTTTCTGCATAGGTGACTACTCTAAAGAGGAGCCCCCAGGCAACCCTGTTTATAATAACACAATTCTGAGAGCAGAGGGGCCCAGTGCACTGTACTCATGTGACAAAGGCTTTATTATTGAATCCATGTAACAGTTTTGGAATGAAACAGGCATAGAGGACCAGGTTTCCATGTTTGGGCATCTGATCTCCCAAGGGCCATGGGTTAAAAAGCTTGGTGTGGGGGAGGTGGTATCAGGAGGCACCATGGACCTAAGAGAGTCCCACTGAAAGGTTTGGGTTATAGGAAACTGATGTCTTCCTAAATTAGCATGGGCCATGACCAACATTTTCACAGGGGTCACATATCAGATATCCTGCATATAGGTATTTATATTATGATTCATTAACAGTAGCAAATTACAGTTATGAAGTAGAATGAAATAATTTGATAGTTGAGGTCCCTACAACATAAGGAACTATGTTCATGGGTCACAACATTAGGAAAGTTGAGAACCTCTGAATTATAAATGGATCCCCCAGCCCTCACTCCGAATCTCTAGTCCGAGGTCCAAACCAATGAGACCCCCTTATCTTGAACTGGAACTTCCAGAACTATACTCAAAATAATCGCTTTATCTTTCCAAGTTAATTGCTTTAGGTTTTTTGATACAGCAACTGAAACTGACTAATACTAGTAGTATTAGGGTCCTAAATGTGCTGAAGAAAAGATCCCAGAATAAATAGTATGTAAGAAACAAAGAACATTTATTCTGCAAAACTCCAGCATACTGGGGTCACCACTCAGGCACAATAGTGACCCCAAGGTGAGCCCACGGGCTATTTTTAAAGGCATCTATGGGAATCCAAGAGGGTTAGGTAATGTTCAACATGATTAGAGCATTTAAATGGAAAATCATGGGCAAGTTTAGTGGTCATCAGTTAATCATAAGATAAGAGATTTCCAGGCCAGCAGTAAATCTTCCTTAAGCTATCAGAACAGCAGTAAGCCAACCTTAAGCAAACTTATTTTTTCTCCAGCCAGGTGGCTAGGCTGTCTCTGCTTGGCTGCCCATCCTTCTGCAGCATTCCCAGTGACCGCTGAGCTCATTTCTAAGGAATGGAGGCTCAGGCCTGTCCTGAACTAACAAGACACTAATGCCTATCATGGGGTTGGCTAGACATATTTAACCAGGCCTCCACAGTAGTTTAATCCTATTATAAGGCTTTAAGGGAGAAGGGGCCAGAGTTTAAACCCAGGCAGTCCAGTGTCATAGGATATGTTTCCCTCTGCATGGCCCACAAGCCTGGTAACTCATGTGTGATGACTGCCAAATCAAATGCAGTGATCCTCTGGCCACTACTAGCTGAGGCTCCAGATTTAGCCTGAGCACATAGGCTGAGCAAAGGACAAAGGTTCCAGGTACAGTGACTCTCTGTTCTCTGGGCCTGACCAAGCCTTCTCTGCTCCACCAGGCCTGGTGTTGTGGACCGTTTTAGTTGGGCATTAGTATTTGGGTCAGGAGTTTTTGAAGTGGTGGTGGACAAAGATAGGTGAGTGACAAACAGAAAACAAACATAAAGGTGTTGTTTGATTCTGAGTGTATTTTGGAAACCAGCAAGCCAGGTTTTTAGACACATTTTAAAATGGGGATGTTCACACATGATTACATTATTTCTTCCATACAAATCAAAATACAGGATGTTGTGTAATTATGTTGTCATCAATTTTGAACAGTCATCTATAAGTCATAAGGTTGGTATCAATGCATGTGCTCTCTGTATCAAAGGTCAGTGTTCTTTCATTATGTCAAATACCTGTCAGTCAAGACAGTTTGTTTTTTTAGTTCATCTGCCACTATCTGGGGTTTTACTTAAAACTTTCTTGTAAGTCATAATATAAACTATTCATTGGTAACTAATTCTTAGACATGTAGACAAGTAGAAATGGAACCTAGTGGTAAGCTTGACTAAATGACCCTTGGCTACAGTTTCAAGTAAAGGGTCACCTAACAACACAGTTCCATCTGAAAAGTTCTTTGATAAGACAAGTGAAAACAAAAGTGAAATGCTCCCAAAACAAATGAGTGAAAAGAAAAAGAGGGGTGCTGTAATTACTACTCCTGGCAAGAACATCAGGCCGGTTTTTTTAGGAGGCTCTCCCAAATGAGTAGGGGTTGTTACCTTGGTTCTGTGATAACATTTTGTCACACAGACTCCACTGGAGGGTCATGACAGCCCAGTCCATTGATCAATAGGTCCCTGGACTGAGACTGGAATTAATAACTTTTTCTAATTTTTTTTCCCAAGGATGGAAAACTAGCCTCATCACCACACCGAGTCTGCCCAAAGACACTGTATAGAACAACCTTTGGGTTTTCCAACTTCTCCATAAAACACTAAAGTAGGCAACTTGGAGAGCTTTGGGGTCAACAACCAGGTTGAAGTTCAAATCCCTGCTGTGCCATTTACAGACTTAAAACACTGTGTGTGTGGAGAAAATTGTTCAACATCTCCCTTACAAAATGTCCTCATTCATAAATTTGGAATTATATTATAGGTCTCAGTGGAAAATTCTGAAACCTGAGTAAAAGCAAAATTGCCTCTTTAAACACAATAGGTTTGGGTGCTTAGAAGATTATTAATTCCTGGGAAAAGATCAGGAAGCAAAAAAAGTTCTGGGAGAAAACTGAAACAAAATGGTTTGCATGCAGCAAATAATCAGCTACTGCCCAGAACTGACATCTTCTCACACAGGAGTAGACAGGAAGTCTCCAAGCCGAGGTCATCAACCTGCCTTCCCTGTCTACTGCAGGTACGGGAATTCATTTGCTTCAGTAACCAGTAGCCAAGTTCATGTCCAAAGGCCAAGAACATTCCAGAGAGGGTTAGAAGCAGGGCCTGGGCACACAGCCTCAGGCCATCAGGACAGAGTTCTATGCTGAAGGTCATGCTTGTGCCTCTTCTGACAGTAACCCATGTTGTCACAGATACAGCAATGCTTTCTTTTTCTTATTTAAGACTCAAGGCTAATTTTATTCACTTTGGAACTTGCTAACCTACACTGTTGGTACACTCAGGAATTTAAATCTTATTCCTTCTCAAGTCTCTGAAGGGTCTTGAAGAGGAGATAGTTTAGTTCTACATCAAGTTTAGTTGGTTAGGGGATAAGACCTTTTTAGATCAAGATAAAGGAGTTAATATAGATGAGATAGGATAGAAATTGGATTTCATTCAGAAATTTAGACCTAACAAGACAGGAAAGATGTTTACTTCAAGTTTGACTAACACAAATAGCCAAATCACTGTGAATGTAACATTTATAAAACTCATGATTGTCACATGGTTCTCTTTGCTGTATGTAGTTTGTTTTATGCATGTGCAATAAAATAAATGTATATGAATAAAAAAGACTCAAGACTAGAACAAGCCACCTACAATAGATCATTGCCCAAGATAATTACATTATCACAACAGTACAACTTATAAAAACATACAATGAAAGAGGTTTTTGAAAGTTTTTTAACATATCCCTCACTCAAATTTCATTCATGGTATAAAAATCAGCCCCAATGCAGTGGCACGGAACTGAACCCCAATTTTTGGGAGCTGAGACAAAAAAAAAAATCTGACTTTGGAGCCAACCTGGCTGATGCAGCAAGATCTTGTCAACCAATGGCTATAGATGTGGCCTTGTAGTAGGCCTGGGCTGACAGTTCAGACCCTGCACTAAAAAAAAAAAAAGGAAACAAACAAAGAGCAATCAAATGTAATCACTTACATGCAAATGGATGTTCTATCCCTGTTTCCTCATCTATGAAGTAGGGACCATATTGCTTATCTTCCCAGGATTGGTGCAGAATCAAATTAAGGAAAAGATGGGAAACTGGTTGGAAGCTGCTTCACTCCACCAGAACATCATTTTTATTTCTGTTAACAGGATACAAACCAGCAGGGAAGTGCATTGAGGGGAGGGGTTTTCTTTACAGACTTTCAAGGCAGTTATTTCTATAGTCCTCTCTGGCTTCCTCCTAATAATTCTTGAGCCATTTTTACCAAATGATGGAGTATAAAATCCTCATCAACAAATGTACCAATAGTTCCTGAGTATCCACAAATAAGAAAACCCTCAGCTTCCCCCTCCTCTCATCTCTCTAAGCCCCTGGAATCCACAACAGAATAAGGGCTTAAGAGTTCTTGCTGAGGACACATCACATCTCATACATCCTTAGAGCCTGTTCTCCCTAGTGCCACCACTGGACAGGGCCCTACTGGAACTCTAAAGTGATGGCTATGTGGAAAAGGAGCGGGAAGGAAGGGTTCAGGAATCTTAGAGGCTCTTTTTTCTTTTCTTTTCCTTTCATTCATTCATTCTTTCTTTCCTCCTTTCTTTCTCCTTCTGGAATTTGGATCAAGGGCCCCACACATGAGGTCTAGTTTAATTTACAGCTTGTATCTTCACAGCAGAGAATTCTGGGACAAGGGAAAGGCAGCAAGCCGACAGGAAGAGGCAGGGTGGGTCAGGCTGAGACAAGTGGTGACATTTGCTGTTGTCTGTTCAGAAGCTCTTAGTTGGAATTCTCAAGGAGCTCAACTCTTTTTGATTGATCATTGTGCCTTTGAATAGGTCAAGGCCCCTTGGACATGTGTCTTCTTGTGACTCAGTAGAAGTGGCATTTCAAGGGAGAAATGTCAGAGGGAAAGGTCTTGAAATGAAGATGCTGCCTTGTTCTAGCTGTTAAAATGCTGAGCCCTAAACTTCCAATGATCACCTCACAGGCTTTGCCTACTGCACTTTGTGCTCCCAGGATTGGTACAGAATCAAATTAAGGAAAAGATGCTCTGAGAACCTTGGACCTTCTCAGAGCCCAGTGGCCTCCACCCAGTAACTAGGCTACAACTACTTGCTTCAAATATAAAGTAGTGACAAAAGCAAGCAGATCACAGAAGCTGGCCTTGACTCACAATGGTGAGCAGGAAAAAAATATATATTTTGGCCTAGGCTCTTTCCCAAGGTAAGTTGGGAAGGATGACTAGAAGTCACCCAAATGGAAGGTGGGCAGCTGTTTGTGACCCAATAAATGGGGGTGGTGTCCTGAATACTTTTATAGAGGTGTGAGTCATCAGAATAAGAAAATTGGGACTGAGAAGCTATGGATGCTGGGAAATGAAGATAGGATGACAGTATCAGAGAGTGTAGCACTGTGAGTGTCTTAGAGGCTGAGCATCCTGGAGGCCAGGCATGGGCCTGAAGGCAGGACATAGCCACCACAGAACCTGGGGCAGGTGGCCACAAACTCAGCGGTTCCTTCAAACACTCAGTCCAGAAACCAGGTAGAGACTTCATTGGGAAAATAAATACTGGAAGACAAGGAAACTCCTTTGTGAGACAGAGTACAAGATAGAGGTGATACCAAACTATATTAAACAAGCATCGTGGGGACACAGAGATTTTGCATATAGACTCCGTAGAATCTACATTATGTTTTAATAAGTATTTTGGTATTTAGAAGAGGTATGTGGGGGATATCAGACAGACTGTTGACTCAAACCCACATGAAGATGGAGAGTTACAGAGAGTAGAAACATACAGCCAGTGGGACGTGAATTCTGGCTTGCATTTAGAGGTATAGAGTTGGTTCCTCGAAGCTTATCAATCATCTATAGCCCCTTCCTACCACCACACTACAAGGACCACATCTTTGTCCACACAATAACTTACCTTTAAATACCCCATAAATTAATGATTGTAGGGCATAAGGAAAGTCACCTAAGAGATTCGGGGTGGCAAGGAGGAAGTTTGTTAAAATTGTATAGACAGAAGAATAGATCAGCCAATGTATCTACGGGTTCATGCCTTGGTAAATTCATCATATTAACTCTTAGGACAATCCAGGACATGTTATTCCTGCTCCCACTTTGTGGCAGGGGCTCCAGATACAAGCACGGTGAATTCTTTTATCCCACTGATTCTTGGTGACTCTCCCACTCTTCACACTCCTCTTAGTTTGAGACTCAGATGAACCCAGTTGAAGTGCTGGCCAGCATGCGTGTGTGGCTTTAAGGAAGCTATTTGCCCATTCTCAGCAGTTCCCTTAACTATATAATACAAACACATATGACAACACCCTGTAGAGTGGCTTGAGAATGGATTGCGGGTATTACAGGTAGCAGGGTAACTCAGCTGCTGGGAGACAGTACAAAATCAGCCAATGTCAGCTCCCACTGCTGCTGAGCTCTCCTGCCTCTCTGCACAGTGCTGTCAGAGGCAGTGAGGAAAAAAGGTCACTTCTCCACTGACAAATAGGCAGCTCCTGAGCTACAGGCCATCCCCTGGTATTCTGTCCTTTTCCTTGAGAAGTGTCTTACATGCTGATAAGGAAAAAGCCAGGGCCTTCTCCACAGTGTGCAGAAATGTGTTGACTCTTCTGCCATCCACTTTATCTAGAACAGAATTCATGCTCTTATTTTCAGTGTGTCATTATGCACTCTCGATTCCTTTGAAGCAATTTCACCTTGGCCTTGAAACCTTAGAGAGAGGATCTCAGAGGGTGGTCACAGAATCAACTGTCTCAGAGAAGCTGAGATTTTCTTGGAACCAAATTAATTCTCAAGCAATCAAAGGGGAGAAATTTATTGTGGCTCATCAGAAGTACATGGCCATCTGGCTCCATTGTTTCTGGGCTGTGGTGAACAGAAATATCACTGTGGGAGGACGGCAAAAGAAGCTGTTTGCCTCAGGGAAACTGGAAAGAAAAGAAAGGGGTAGGAAGAGACAAGAAACAAGGTATACCCTTCAAAGACGTTGCCTCCAGTAACCCAGCTCCTCCAGCCAGGCTCTGCTTCCTAATGGCTCTTTAATCTATAAAGCCATCCACATCTCATGATCCAATGCCCCTCCATAGCCCACCAACAGAGACCGTGCCTCCACTGCCTGAGCCTTTGGGGACACTTAATATGGAAGCTATAATGCCATCTTGGGTAAAAGTGAAGGAGGAGCCCCAATTTTTTACACCTCACGGAGATGAGAGTCAGATGGAGCACTAGGGTCTGTCCCCATCCCACCTCCTAACAATGGGAACAAAGATTCTCTGTCCTTAACTATTCACTTTCCATAGTTCCCACTATAGCTACCTTGGAGAGCGCACAGGCCACCTGGCCTTACCTTCATCTAATAGTACTCCAGGTCCCCATACAGAAGCAACTTCCTGCTGAGTGTCTTTGCAAATACCCTATTCTCTGGCGACTCACAAAAATAGTCTTCTGTGCTTCAGTACGCACTTTGGCTCCAAGAAACAGAGGTCAAAAGTATAAATGCCAAGGAAGATTAATTAGTCTGCCACCATGAGTGGGTGACATGAGCTGGTTTGAAGAGAAAAGATGGAAAAAGATGAGAAGAAAGTTCCTAAGAAGAGTCACAAGTGTCACCACAGATATGGTTTTGATAGATATACATTCAACATGTTCTCATATTAGAGGTGAAACGAGAAATCCAAAATGTTACATAAAACACCCAGCAAAGCGAGTGTTAGTTCAGTTGCTTTTTAAGCACAACAGTGGGACAGACTCATATGTAGACTGTTTGTGGCCTCCGCTTCATAGCAGTGTGTGTGTTGCCTGAACATGAACCCAGGGCCTTGTATGTGCTACAAAAGCACAGTGCTACTGAGCTACACTGAACCAGAAGGTCTCTTTTAAAAATAGAAATTCAGGATTTTTTTTTTTTTTTTTGCCCAGTTGAACTTCTTGTTGAATATCTTATAATTTTTGATGATGCCTTTTATTAGTAGAACTTCAACTCTCCAAGGTCAATGAATTCTGTAGACGGCACTGGTCAATCATCTCACTGACCAATGACAGGCCATTAAAAAAAAAAAAAAAAGAATTTTCATCCCTCCAAATTATAAGAGAAATACTAACACAGGGAGGGCCAACACTGGCTGCTGTCTTTGCATTCATCCTGAGATTCCACTGCCTTCTCCAAGGACTCTCCTTGAGTAAACAGTGACATCCACTGGTTAAAATTCAGACCCTGTGCCAGGCTTACTAAAGAAAAGAAGGTTCACAGGATATCTTTGATCCAGGCAGGGGATTCTTGGTCTCTAACAAACAGCTGGAAGAAAGGAGTCCGGAGCCAAGAAAAGGCAGGGCACAGATGTTAATCAGACAGGAAAGAAATGTAATCCCCAGAACATGTTGGCCTGGGTTTCAGAATGGCAGTGGTCTCCTCTCAGGATGCAGCTTTCTGAAGACACAGCCAGAAGGGGGCTATGGAATGCATCATGTGGTGTAGCTCCCCAGCCACACATGGATTCTGATCTCTGATAATGAGGCTAGCCCAGATTCCAGGGTTTGCAAATGTAAGCTCTGCAGTGATTTTGAAGACGTTAATTGGAGACTTGGCATTGTGGCACATGTGAGGCAGAGATAGGATCTTGAGACTTACTTGGGATATAAAATAAGACCTTTTCTCACAAAAAAAAAAATCACAAACAAACAATAACGAGAAGACGACTTATGTTTTTGAAATTTTTGTATTTGTAACAAACTGGGGTAATAGTTTTACTGTGACAGGTTATAAAATATAAGCAATTTCCCCTATTGTTTTTATATTCTTATTTAAAACATTAGAAAGTAAAATTACATTGGGGCCGGTGCTCCAATTGAGTGGATGTAAAGAGTTTGTCTAATTCTACCATTCTCAGCCCTGTGCCTCAGAAGCTCCTGAGGCACTTAAAAGGGGCATTAGTACAGGGTCTGATTCAGTTGCTGAAGGGAATCTAGCTAGCAGAGGCATCATGAACTGCCCTTTTCTTTGCTTTCTTTTGCTATCATTTCCACACTGAGGCTGCCCTTGCTCCTCCAATGTTATTGATCTGAGAGTCCTTCATAAGCACTTCTCTCATCTCATGCTGCCCTGCTCCCAAATACATCATGCCTTTACTCACTTCAGACATCACCACACACATGCCAGGAGCATGAGGCATGTTGGATGAAGGAGTTGATTTTCCTCCTGCTTAGCACTTATCTCTGGAGTAGAGCTAGAGAGATCGATCAGCTAAATCAGAGGAAACGGCAGCAGAAAGCTATGAGGAAGGAGCTTGTGTGACCACTTTGGGTGAGGTGGCAGTGGAAGGCCTCTCTGAGTCTGTGTGACACCAAGCAGTAGGACATGAATGAGATAAAGCCCCCAAATCAAGTGAAGCAGACAACAAAAGCCCATAACAGTAAAAATAGCAGGTACATTTGAGGAGCCAGAGGGTTCCATAGTGATTGTGCTTGGGAAACTTACCCAGGATCAAGGAACAGGAGGGGAGCTGAAGCATCCCCAAGAATATGCTTAGGAAGGAAGTGCTCTGACTTGAATGAGTACCTCTCCCCAATGTTTATACATTAAAATCTTTACTCTCAAGGTGGTGTTATACAGAGGTGGACTTTGAGGTGATTAAGTCATGAAAGTAAAGTCTTCATGAGTGATATTGGTACTCAATGAAAACTAAAAGGAATCCATCCCATCAATCTCTCTGGTCTTACTCCTGCATCTGAAGGGACAAGAAGTTGGCAACCTGTACCACAGAAAAAGATATCCACCAGAAGCAATGATGGTAGTCTTCTCATGACAGACAGAATGACTTAAAAGAATGAATAGTTCACTTTGCTTGTGGTTTCAAGGGTTTTTATTCATCATGAGAGGAAATTGTAGAGAAGAAAACTTCATATCATAAGGAGCCATAAGGAAGCCAGGGCAAGATATACCCTTCAAAAGAGATGCCCATGTGAACTACCAGCTCTACCCAAGCACCAGCTTCCACCATTGTCTAAAATGTATTCAAAATTTGGATCCATTAGTGGGATAAACCACTGATTAAGTCAGAGCCTTCATGCTCTACTTTCTCTGCAAATGCCGCACAAACACACCCTAAACTGAGATTCACTAATCACCTAACTATCGCTCAATCTAATCAAGTCTACAGTCAAGATTAGCTATCATACTAACCCAAGCTAGCACCTTCATTTTAGACTTCCAGCCTCAAAATTATCAGAAATAACTGCTTTGTTTTAAAGTCATGCAGCCTACTGAGTTTTGCTACAAGCAATTCAGGCAGATTTAGACAGGGGAAGTCTAGCGTTCTCTGACTAAATGATGAAACAAAATATGGGACAAGGAAAGGAACATTCTAGACAGAGGGAAGACCATGCAGAAGAGAGTATCCTAATAACTACAGAAGGCATTGTGTGCCTAGGACACAGTATACACCAGTGACTGAAGTCTAAGACCAAAACAGAGGGTGAAGAGCAACATGATGCCTGGAAAGAGTGTAGACATTATCTTACATTCAATACTTCAATGGTTGTTTTTTGTTTCATTTTGTTCTTATGTTTGGTTGTTGTACTTGAATCCAGAACCTTCTAGATGCTACGCAAGGATGTATCTCCAGTCATTGTAAGTATTCTTACATTAGAAATATTCTTAGAACTGAAGATGTAGCTCAGTAGTAGAACACTTACCCAGCATGTCTAGGATTTGAGAGTCAATCCATGATACTGCAAAATTAAATAATAAGTCGAAAGGTGTACTGGTCAGTTTGTAGACCAGGTTGACTTTCAACTCACCGTGACCTGCCTGCCATTGCCCCCACCCCCCACCCCCAAGTGCTGGGATTACAGGCCTGTGCCACTCACTGCTCCCAGCTCAGTATCTTGTTTTTAATACCTGTGACACAGCAGATATTTTGTAGATTTCTGTTAAGTAGCCACTGGTAATATTGTTTGGCTACAATATGGGTGGAAAAAGGATTGCAGTAGAACCAATGGGTAAAAGGGAAAATTGTTACAGCAGTCCAGGAGAGAGAAAAGTCGTTTATGATATGGCTATTGAAAGGAGGGAAGTCACATTTTGGTGTAAGCAGGGGAACTTGGTAATATACAGAGAGAAGACCTGGAAGTGGTTGCTTGGGGCTAGATCTGGGAAGACACGGTTAAGAACATTTACTGAGCTATGGAATCCTAGAGAAGAATCGATGCCTTTTTTTTTTTAATTAATTTATTCTTGTTACATCTCTATGGTTATCCCATCCCTTGTATCCTCCCATTCTCCCCTCCCTCCCATTTTTCCCTTATTCCCCTCCCCTATGACTGATCCTCAGAGGGATTACCTCCCTCTGTATATGCTCATAGGGTATCAAGTCTCTTCTCAGTGACCCGCTGTCCTTCCTCTGAGTGCCACTAGGTCTCCCCCGCCCGGGGACATAGTCAGATGTGAGGCACCAGAGTACTTGAGAAAGTCAAATCCCTCTCTCCACTAAAGTGTGGAGACTGTCTTGTCCATGGGCTAGATCAGGGTAGGGGTTTAAATTTTTCCGCCTGTATTGTCCTTGGCTAGGGCCTTAGTTTGAGCGGGACCCCATGACCCAAATCTGCCTATCATAATGTTCTACTTGTAGGTTTCTAGAACCCACTGGATCCTTCTACATTGCTATTCACCCATTGTTCTCTCATCTAGAGTCCCAATAGGATGTCCTCCCCTCTGTCCCAGTTTCCTGGTAAGGGAAGGCTTTCATGGGACATGTCCATTGGGCTAGTATGCAGCTATAAGTGAGTATATACCATTTGAGTCTTTCTGCTTCTGGGTTAACTCACTCATTATGATCATCTCTAGCTCAATCCATTTGTCCACAAATTTCGGGAATTCCTTGTTTTTAATAGCTGAGTAGTATTCCATAGTGTATATGTACCACAGTTTCTTTATCCATTCTTCTACTGAGGGACATTTAGGCTGTTTCCACTCCTTGGAATATACCCAGAAGATGCACCAGCACACAGCAAGAAAATTTGCTCAACCATGTTCATAGCAGCCATTTTTTTTTTAATCTATGAGTTAAAAGAAGTCTTGCATTTGTTTTTGAATAAATGGATCTTTAGATGTTTTTATGATGGCCAAAGAAAACTATCTAGAAGGCATTTCTATTTTGAGGTATTAACACATGTAGAGACAGATACAAAGTGGTGGATCTTCTGACAAATAGGTGAGTCCTGAGTGAGGATGGAGCAGGGAGATATATGACTCAAAATTGATATAAGCTGAATGGTTACTTAAATTAGAAAACAAGTATTTGTATTCCATTAAATTATGCTCTTGCTTTTCGTTTTTTAAAATTGTCTGTCCATAAAGAAAAAGGTTCTATCAAACGGAAGATATCATACAGTTTGGGTGCAGGACACTGGGAAATCACCCTGTAACTAAGCTGGAAGCTCCCTTCACACTGGTTTGCATTTGTCAGGCTAGAAGATGCTATCTATGAAGTCTCCAAGGGAGAAAAGCCATCAGTGGTCACAACCAACTGTGGACCCTGTGCACTTCAATACAAAATCGCCAGGCAAAACACTCCTGATGTTGCTATTGTGGTATGACTGTGGTGTGGTTAGTAGTCACTTTCTGTTTGGAACTGAGGCCCACTCAACAGGAAAAATAAAATACATGACCTGGTATTATAAACCTAGTCAAAGCTGGGGAGGTCACAGGCACGAGGGAGAACTCTACAGCTGTGTGTGATTGTTTGTTGTTAAATGGACAGAAAGCCAAAACAGGAAAAAGAAAAATGCTCTAATGAATATGCATATAAAGTTGGCAAAATAGCTCAAGAAGTAAATGTACTAAACCTGACGACCTGAGTTCAATCTCCCCAACCCACATAGTAGAAGAAGGGAACCAATTTCTACAAGTTGTCCTCTGACTTCCACACATGTTCGTGTACTTGTGGGCATGTGCATGTGTGCAAACACATTAAATGTTTTAAATATATTATATTTAATATATAATATATGATATATTTGATACATAGTTGTATATTACATATTTAATATACTTTCCTGGTATATTAATATTTAATAATTAATATATTATATAATTATATACATATATTCACACAAAGTAAAATAAATAAATACAAAAATTACACTTTAATGCACTCATGAACAATGGAACGGTTCCAGGTAGAGGCATAAATTTGAATGTCACATTTTCAAAAATGTCTGTAGAACCCTGGACCTGGATAAAATCTCCCAGGAAAAAGAACAGAACAAGTACTGGAGGCAGCATCGTGCCTCCTCTTCTTGAAATCTATTATTCTGTGGCTGAGGAGAGGCAAAGAAGCCAGCAGAAGAGACCAGATGGAACGGCCAAAGAAGAGAGCAAGTGGGAAAGAGAATTTGGATCCAGAGTTCTTTGGGCTGTGGAGTGGTCAGACAGGATGTGTTTCTTCCCATTTCTGAAAGAGTGCCAAGTGAAAGGTAGCTGGCTAATTTGTTTGGCTCTGCAGATAGGGCAGGAATCATACAGAATTGAATTTCCCTTCTGGTAAATATTTTAAAACATAGTAACTTTCATGAAGAAGAGGTCCATAAAGTATATTTATTGAGAAATGTTTCTGGCATGAAACATTCTGTCAAGTGTTGTAGAATGTATAAAAAATATCTAGTAATGTTTATTATTAAATAGCCTATAATTATTATGGTAGTATTACCCAACCGTTAGCATAATAAATAAAAGACACAGACACCTGTTGCATTTTAGAATCAGCCTTATTTTACCTAGGGCTGGGCAGATATTAACCCTTTAAACTACCTTCTATTATCTCCCAGCCCCTGCTCTGTAGGCTCAATTTTCTTAGCAAATATATTTTATTATGAACTTATTAACTGAGAGTGCCTCACTTATAAGCCAACTAACTTAAACAATAGGAAAAGAAGATTAAGAAATTCAATAAAGAAGCCATAAGGATATCAGTTCTGAGGAACAATTCTCCTGGCGTAAATAGAGGATTTCTTCTGCTGGAACCTGGATTAACCAGAGTTCGGAACCTCAGCTGGAGCCCGGAGCACCTAAGCCTTACCTCCAGTGGTTCCCTCTAGGAGCAGCTCGAAGTAGAGTGATGAACAGCCAAAACTATCCCAAGTCTCCAAAGGCCCCGCCTCTTATTTTTGGTTCACATTTTGGCTCACATCCTCTCAGAATTCGTTCAAGGATGCTTTTCACCTGGTTAACAACCAATCTCCCCCACACAATGGTTCGACTTCTAAGGGGATAAACATCACCTGCTCTCTCACAAGTCTTTTTCTTATGCCCCACTTGTGATCTAAACAAAAAACATGTTTATCTCTCCTTCACCACACCATGGCCATCTGCTTTAACCATTTCTATTTGGGCTATTTCCTATGTAGAATCCAAAATACTTGCTTGTGCTGTTCATCTGGGCCACTTCTCCCCATGCGGAACTTCAGAGCTCCTCCTTCTTGGCCCATCTAGTTCCTTCCTGTGCCTTGGTGACTCTGTTCTCTGTCTCTCTGTCTCTCTGTCTCTGATTCTCTCTCTCTGTCTCTCTCCCCTGTACCTTTTTCTTCCTTCCTAAGATCCTTCTGTCTCCTCCCCTCATTTCTACCCTGCCCAAGTGTAGCCTTTTATTTAGCCAATCAGGTGTAATTTATTAGGCAAGGTTACAAACATAATTTTGGGGGTATGTGAGTTTCTGCTTATAAAAGGCAGCAAGCAGACCCCAGGAAGCCAAATTAGAATACATAGCACCAGACCAACCCCTAACAATCAAGTATTGAAGAAATATAGAATTCTTCTGGAGAGACAAGGAGTTATAAAAATGGAGCATAGCATGAGTTAGGGTTAAAAATAAATAAAAACATTGATGATCCAGCATTCAGGAAACTGAGGCAAGAGGATCAGGAGTTTGAAGCCAGTCTGCACTACCCAGTGAGCCCCTGCCTTATCACTCCTGTACTGCACTGAGAGGTGAAAATGTAAAGGGCTGAGGAAGTGCTTGCCCCACCCCTCTCAGGCTACAGATGAGACTCTTCCTCATGTGATCACTGCTCTAGAAAAATCTTTTCTTCTCTACTGATTTTAACTTCTTTTCCTCTGCACAGTGTCTGCACAGGAGACTGGACAGTGGTCAGTGAGTTAACAGTGGGTGGCTGACAGCAGGAGTGAAACACATAGCCAGCCCAAGCCATGCTCCCATGCTAGTGTGTGTTGGCCCTCCCTGGATCTGTTCCTCTACTCTGCACAGGGTGAAGGAGACTTAGCAGGTGGCACATCTCTGGGCATCATGAATGTCTTCCCTTCTTCCTGAGTTACCTAAGATAATAAGATACCATCTCCCTACCTCTGTGTCACCAGGATCATGAAGAAGAAACAGCACCTATGAGGCTTTGAGGGACCACTCTGGGCAACCTGGCATTAGTACTGAATGTATATTAGCTCGTACTATTTTCCATGAATTCCAAATCTCCACCAAACCCACACTTTAAATCCTGTTCCCTGCCTCTGTAACCTTGCCTGTAGATTTTTTTTTCTCTGAAACGCCCAATGCCTTTCTGGTGATTAACATCATGACTTAGCAGGTGCCCATGGGTCTTTAAATGTTCAGCCCTCTACAAACCCAGACCCCACAACACAATGCCCCTCTGAACTTTGGGATTGTTTTTCTCTAGTCTAGAAACTAAATCCAGTGATGGTTCTCATCTTTTTATATCTACACCCAGTATATCTGCCACATGGGCTTGAATACTAATCTTGGAATTGTATGAGCCAGTTTGAATATGAAATGTCCCCATAGGCTCATGTGTTCAATACTTGATCCCCAGCTCATACACTATTTTAGGTTTTAAGGAACTTTAGGAGGTGTGGTCTAGCTGGAATAAATGAGTCCCAGAGGACATGCATTCGAAGCTTAGGCTTCCATCTGAAATTAACTAAAATCCAAAAATGGAGGGCACAATTATGAGGGACTTTTGCTTAATTTAAAATGGGCAGATCCACTTTTAATCTGGGCCTTTAATCCAGATCTTGAGGTGGAAAGATACATCATTAATCTGGGCCACAACTGCTGGAAGCCTATGGAAGGACACGGAAGAAGGAAGCTTTTGCTCTTTGCTTGCTTGCCCCAGCCTTTCTAGCAAGTTCATTCCTTCACCAGCATTAATGCTTACTTCTTCAGGATTCCAGTGTATACTGAAGACTGAGACATCAGCCTTGTGGACTGAGCAACTTCTGTATTCTTGGACTTTCCATTCATAGCCTACCTTGTTGGATTAGCTGGACTGCAGCCTGTAAGTCCTTCTAATAAATATTCTTTCTATATATAGAGAGAGATTAATTCTATAAGGACTGTCACTCTAAAGAACCTTGACTAATGCAAGGATATGGTCCCCCATATCCTTTCTTTATTCAGGGCTTCTTGTCCACCATGAGGAAACAGCCTCCTCTTCTTCTTCCTCCACATGTTCCTACTGCCAAGATGGTCTCTTACCATAGCACCAGGCTCAACATATCCAGGCACTATGGATTGAAATCTTGACCTAAAAGAAATCTTTCTCTCTGGGTTTATGAGATGTATGTTGTCATGGTGAAGTCTAATTGTCACGTTGGCCTTAGAGTACAGGCTCTAAAGTAATGTTGCCAAAGGCAGCTTGCTCTATACTTTGGAACTTGGTTTGAGATCTGAAAAACAGCACTGGCTATGCCCATCATCAGCTATGGCTGGGATGATTAAGATAGCCAAAGGAATGAAGGATAGAAATGCTACAAATTTTATATCTTGTAGAGGCATTCAGTGAAATCCTGTCCTGCACACAGCCCTCTTCCTCATGAGCCTGGGAGCTCTTCTCTATCGTCAGCTTGTCTTCTTCATCTGCTGCTAAGAGTCCAGCCCCTCCACCTGGCTGTTAAGGCACTGAGACCTGGAATTTTCCTTCTGTCTCTTTCAATAAGTGCAGGTGCAGCTTCCTTTAATGGGCTGTCAATGGGCAGTAAGAATCCGGCCTGCACAATTAAACGAAACAAATGCTTGGCCATGTCTGCTAACAGCTGTGAAGCTCAGCAAAGCTGTGTGGCCTGACAAACTAAGATTCTAGAATCTGTCCCATCAGAGCACAGCCCATTCCTTTTTCTATGCAGCGTTGTTCTGGGCTCTTAGCAATACTTTTCTCTTAAACTGGGAGTTTGCACGTGACAGTAGAATGGCAAATGGTGGAAGGCAATAAAACCTGCTCTTTAGGAAAATAAGTAACCCATAAATGTTTGCTGCAACAGATGGAAAATCTTTCCTGCTTCACTTTGTCATCCAGACTCCTCCCACATATGACACCTTTTCCTCTCTTTGCTTTCAACAGAGCAGCCCAATCAGCCCTCCACTTAGCCCTGGTGAGGCAGGGCCTTGTGTAATAAAGGGTTAGAGTGAATCCCTACATGCCTGTTCATGCCAAGACACAGGCTTAAGTAGAATGTACCCAAAAATTCCTCAGGAAAGGAGAGTAAGGGTTCCTGCAACCTAAAGCTCACATTGAAAAAAAATTGAGTTTCCCCCCCTCTTGAGTGTGAGAATAATGAACATATTGGGGAATAGGGAATATTAGCATCTCAGTATGCAGCCCAGACTAACCTTGAACTTGTGATCCTACTCCCTTAGCCTCCCAGTATATTGGGACCACGAGCATATGTCACTATGGTGAGAGAAGACTGTACTATCTTTTTGGTTTGGTTAGAAAAAAGAATAGTTCAATATTTGAGTCAACAGGGAAAGACCCAGGGTGCTGAGATTCCCCAGGGCCCTTAAATGCTATTGACAACATGTAGAGCCACCTGCTGAACTACAGCAGCTGAACTGTCACCTCTGCATAATCTTGTAATGGATGTAAAGTGGAAGCAGATCTAGACTTGCTTAGATGCTCTGAAGAATGATGAGGCAGAACCTTGGGGTATTATGGTCTGTCTGAGCTTTATTACATGTGGCACTAGTTCATCTTCCACATGCTGGGAAGACTATGGAAATCATACTTTTCATCATGGAGCCGGTGACAGTTCCACTTGGGAGAAGCTGTCATATTTTGGGCTGAAAAAATATCTATCTCTAGTAGTGATGGGTATGCCAAGATATACTGAGACCCAGTCTGATCTGCTTTGGGAAGCTGTTCCCAAAGCCCTGGCCATGGGTGGCATGCAACCCATTAACAACCCTGCAAGAGGTATCGAAGGGCCTCAGCCACTGCTTGATGGACCACCTCCTGGATTGGACTGACTCCTAAAGCCTTCTTCCAAGCAGGCTAGCTATCTTTCTTAAATTACATAAGCTCTCTGGGCTCTGTTTCTTCATCTGTAAGAGGAAGCAGGACAGACCCTACCTCACTGTTTTATTAGCTGACCCTTGAACTCTCCTTCCATCAGCCTATAGTCAGCCCTTCACTGAAGATCTGCAGGTGTTGGAGTCTACCAAGAAAAACATTGCGGGTTCTACTAAACCTCCCTCTCTCGTCTTTTTCCAAGTCACGGATAATGCTACGAATGTATCAAGTTGCCTAGAGTAAGAAATGGGAACCAAAGTATATTCAGGGCACTGCAAACTATCTCAGCACGGTACAACTATTAGCAAGCAGTGAAGTTCCAGTACTTTTTTTTTTTTGGTCCGTTTTAAAAGCATATATGGTGCACATGTGTGAGTTCATGTTTCCATGTATGCAAGCAAATGTGTGTGTTTGTGCACATGTATGCTCCTTTGTGCGGAGGTCTGTAACTAATGTTAAGAATCATCCTCAATTGCTGTGCCACTTTATTCATGGAATGTATTCACTCCACTGCCAGGCCCCTCAGCCAAACCTAGAGCTTGTCAATATGGCTAGTTCCAGGAGCCAGCTTGCTCTGGCGATCCCTGTATCTCCCTTACAGGTACCAACCTGGCACTTTACATGGATTCTGGGCTTTTGTTTGGTTGGTTTTGGTTTTGGTTTTCCAGACAGGGTTTCTCTGTATAGCCTTGGCTGTCCTAGACTTACTTTGTAGACCAGGCTGGCCTTGAACTCACAGAGATCTGCCTGCCTCTGCCTCTCCAAGGGATTACAGGCATGCACCACCGTACCCGGTTGGTTCTGGGTATCTTAAGTGCAGCCCTATATTTATGCAGCAAGGGATAAGCCTCTGAGCCATCTCCAAAGTCTCTGCTCAAGTTCATAGACTGTTTCCCCATCTCAGAAACTACACCATCTCTCTGACCCTTTATTTTTCCAGCTGTTAAATGAGAAGGCTATGGTGAGACCTACTTCCAGGGATGTGCTGGTGTATTAAGTGAGCTGACACACATTCCTGACACTTGGCTGTGCTTGGTAAATAGGATTTCTTACTATGCAGAAATCCTATCTATGTTTATTATGCTTTCTGACAGAAACAGAAACAACTTGAGGCATAAGGCATTTAGATACCTGGAGTCACTGAGAAGCGAAGTAGAACTAGGAATATTTTCCAAATAACCAGGCCCCAGAGATTCAGCCCACTGGGCACCAGTGAGCTGCCCAGTGGGTCTGCTATCTGGGGAGTTTATTGGCTTATCTTTTTAATTTCTCTAGACTTATCTTTTTTGTGTGTATGAATGTCGTACCTGTGTGTATATCTGTGCACCACATGCATGCTTGGTGCTCAAGGAGGCTAGAAAAGGATATTAAACCCCCTAGACCTGGAGTTACAGATGGTTGTGAGCCACCGTGTGGGTGCTTGTAATTCAACCCAGATTTTCTCCACAAAAGCAACGAGAGCTCTTAAGGGCTGAACCATCTCTCCAGCCCCTGGATACTGTTCAATTCTGTTTTATCCATGGTTCTAACCTTTGAAGCTCAGTTCCTGCTCTCTTATAGTACCAGGTAAAAGAAAACAAAATTGGTAGCAGGCAATAAGTAGTGGAAATAGATGCCCTAAGAGCTGACTGTTAGTCTGGTCTCTTCATTTTTCCAAAAGCTAGAGCCTTATCTGACAAAGGTGAATCATTTCAGGCAGTTCCGACCTAAGGCTCCAAGTCATTTGGTCCATATTGACAGCATGGACCAGCCAGTAGAAAATAAATCTTGTGATATATATAGGAATGCCATTTTGCCTTGTTCTCTCCCCCTCTCCCCCCCCCCCCCCCCCCCCCCCCTCTCCCTCTCCCTCCCCCTCTCCCTCCCCCTCCCCCTCCTCCTCTCTCTCCCTCTCAGCTAAGATGAAGGCTAAGAACAGATACCCTCTGCAGGCTTCACTGGGTAAGATGCAGCCTATCAAGGATTCTCTACCTCCAAGTACCATTCAGTCTGAACTGCAGACAATCATTGCACTGCTATCCCAGCTGCTTAAGTGTGAAAAGAATAAAGGATGCTCTTAGCAAGAGTTTGGAGGAGGGAAGGGAGCCAAAACAAGGCAGAAGCTTCCCATCAGAGATCAACAGCTCAAAGTGGGATTCTGAGAGATTAAAACAAACAGTGCTCCTGCATGCAAAGCAGCCTCAGGCAGCATGATGGATGGGGGCTGAATATCTTCCAGCCCTGAGATTCTTTCTGCTCTTTCTCATTGGAGGATCGGAGCCAGCTCAGAGCTGGTCTCTCTGCATGACGAGTGAAGGCTGGAGCCTCCCTTCCCTTCTCAGAACCAGGTGTCTGGTCAGCCATGGGCAGCCCTTAATATGAGATTTGGCAGCTTCTAGGAAGCTAGGGGAGAGACATAAGCTCTCCCCAGAGGCTGAACTCAGGCTGCTCATTGCAAAGTGTTTGCCCAGTAGGATCTCCTGGGGAAGCTTTTAAGCATCCCCAGCCTCAGCTGTCTCCTGGGTCAAGTAAACCACAGTCTTCTCAGTAGGACACATGGACCAGGGGTTTGAAAACTCCCTGGGAGATTACCATGTGCAAGCAAATTTGAAAATCCCTGTTTGGGAGCTGGGGCTCTTGGCAGGGGTTGATTTTTGCCCCCTTAGGAAGCATTTGGCAATATCAGAAGATTATTTTTGTTGTGAAAAGAGAGATGGTGCTAGTGACATCTAGTGGGAAGAAGCCCGAGAAGCTGCTTGGCATCCCCACAACAAAGACCGACCTGGCTCAAAGCTGTGTCCTACAAGTAGGGACCCTGGCTTAGGTATTGATGTCCACTGCATCAGCATGTCAGAATTTCAGCGCCTCGGGCTCCTCCTCCAGACTCCCTGCACCCAAACCTGCATTTTCACAAGAGTCCAAGATGACCTTTACACACATTTAGAAGTAGTAGCTCAGATTCTCCATAGCCTTCATCGTACAGAGGGGAGGCCCCGCCAATCTTAACTGGGAGTGGCTTCTTCACAGCAACCCTTTCCAGTCAACATTCACCCCTAAAGACTGTGGACAGGAAAGGGGTCTCAGACTTCAGAATCAGCAGATCAGTGTGGGTTCCCTCATTAGTCAGGGCTCCTTAACTAGCTCTGCTTGGTCTCCTCTGTCTAACCTGCTGGTGGGAAGAAGACAGAGAGAAACTATGTAACATGATAGATAATGCAGGGAG
>OU015746.1:111833504-111838193 GCA_907169655.1 Acomys percivali | reverse complement strand
CTCTCTCTCTCTCTCTCTCTCTCTCTTTCTCTCTCTCTCTCTCTCTCCTCGCCCCCCCATCTCTCTCTCCCCCCTCTCTCTTCCTTACATCCCCAGTATGAGTTCCTAAGATGGAGACAAGCACATACTTATCGTCTTTGTTTTATTTTGTTTTCATTGTTGCTGTTGCTGCTGCTTCAAGAAAACGGCTGACAAGACAACTTAAGGGGGAAAAAAAGGGTCACAGTTCAAGAGCACAGCCCATCATAGCAGGAGGAATTTGATGGGGCAGCTGATCACTCTTCCCCTGCAATCAGAAAGTAACGAATGATCACTTTCTCCTTATACAGTCCAGTGTCCCAACCTAAGAATGGTGCCACTCACAGTGGGCTGGTCTTCCCACCTGAACAAATCTAGTCACCATCATCCCCCAGAAGCACGTGTAGAGAATAAGCTACCAGTGTGATTCTAGATCTATCTCACTAAGTTTACAACTGAGATTAGCCCTCACACATATATGCGCATACGACTCTTACATTGCTTTTCCTTTTCCCTGGGCTTTCAGCTTGTAGAGTTACCACTCCAGCGCACCCATCATTGCTCGGGGAGGATCTGGAAGTGGTTGAAATCGTGAAGACCAAAGGGGGAAAAGAGAATGAAAACATGTAAAAAGCACTCAGTTCTCTTGCAAAGAAACTGGGTTTGGTTGCCAGCGTCCGCATCAGGGATCTCACAAGCATCTATAACTCTAGCTTCAGAGAACCTGATGCCTTCTTCTGTCCTCTATGAGTACCAGGCTTGTACAAGGCATATATATATATATATATATATATATATATATATACACAGGCAGATGCTAGTAGACATAAAATCAAAGTTATATATACATTATATATATGAAGAGAGTAAAAGCACAGAAATTATTTGGGAAGTAAGTTACATTTATACAAAAAATAAAATAAAGATATCGTGGGCAGAGGAGTTAAGCATGGCTGAGGTATGGCAAGGGTGAGAAGCAATCAGACACAGTGCTGAGGGCATCTGCTGGTGGATATGCATACTGACCCAAAGAGAAATGGAATGACAACTCCAACATTTTTGTTTTAAGCAACTGGGTGGGTGGCAGTACTACATGCTGAGCTCGATAAGCCAGGAGGAAAATATGAGAAGAAGCAACTGTGGTGTCTGAATATTAGATGGTGTCTGCATGCCCACTGCATATGTAAGCAGAAAAGATGCATCAGAACCCATATAGCTACATGGAGGGCAACACACAGATCTGGAAGTAATCAGAATTACAATAACCACTTCTTATAATATTTTGTCCCTCAGGCTGGTGACTATGGTCTAGTATATGCCATAAAGAATAGACTTTTTATAAGGAAGCAGGCTGAACAACCCAGAGGAAGCAAGCTGGTAAGCAGCACCCTTTCATGACTTCTGCATCAGCTCCTGTCTCCACCTTCTTGTTGTGTTTGATTTCCTGTCCTGACTTTCTTCAGTGATGAACAGCAATATGGAAGTGTAAACTGAATAAACCCTTTTCTCTCCATCCTGCTTTTTGTTCATGGTGTTTCACCACAGTAAACAGAAACCCTAAGACAGTAGTTGTGGGTCCCTTTGTACATAGGCACTTATGTCCTACGCAGCATCCACTCAAATAGAGAAACCACCCCCTATGCCAACTGCTATCAGCCCACCTTATCCCCCAGCCCTGAAAACTCACCCACTCAAGCTGCCCCAGATTACATCATCACTTTGTGTTTCTCTGCACAGACCTGACTCACACTGTCCAGCAACCCACATGAAACAGTGTGTTCTTCAGAGACTCTAGAAGCCCTTTCCATTTTGTCTTCAGTTTTCAGCTGTTAAACTGCCCACCAATCTGCTGATAAAATGCAATAATGTGATTTATCTCTGAGCACAGCAGAAACATCTCAGCAAATTGGATTTGCTTTATCTTCTTTAAAAAGTGTTGTTCAGGGTTTTCTTCAAAGATGTCCTTTTCACAACATTGTCCTCCTGATGACTTGAGATGACTTTGAGGAGAAGGAGAAGGAGGAGGAGAGGAGGAGAGAGGGGGGACCTAATTTACCTTCCCTTTGCCATCTGATGCCAAGAAAGATTTGTCTGCCTCACCCTCTCCCTAGAATTCTTGTGGACCACCTTCTATCCACTTTCCCCTTTGTTTCTATAATAAATACAGATCTACTTTCTAGAAAAAGAATCTTGACTTCAAGTGATTAGGTATCCCCTTCCTACATCCTGTCCTATATCTATAACCCATAAGGCCATGAGGAACACATACACACACACACACACACACACACACACACACACACACACACACCGCTTGTAATTTCTGAAAATGCAGCCATTAACACCCCCCATTTTTTAAATCATGGTTTACTGTACTAAGTTGCATCCCAGTCCAATATTGATAAATCCGTAGTCAAATTCTAGGAGACCAACATCCAGAAGATGACATTCAACTTAGCCCAAACAAACTACCCCCACCAAGGCATAACTTAATCAGAATTTTGTCTGAGAGACTTTTAAATTGTAAATACAAAAAAACTCATACACACTCACAATAATGAGACTAAAAACATCTCTGATAAGTCTCAAAGCAGGCCATGACGAACCATGAGAAGATAAACCAGAAAAAGGAAGTCACGATTAAAACCAGATACCCTAAGGAGTCCAATAATTCTTTACACTAGATAATTCAAACTCATTTTGCACCCTTCTCTCACCCGTATACACCTTGGACCTAATTTGACAAAGTCTTAAAGGTTCTCTTTTCAGTCATCTGCTGCTACTTGGTCAAGGCTACTTTGCTTTTTTCCATGTGAGTCTTCTACCTGGTTCCTTGCACATTCAACTCCCTTCCGTGCTCTCTACACTGCCACCAGAGCCAGTTCTTGAAAATAACTTTAAGGTTGGCTCAGGGAGTATCAGATTACAGGGGCTCACTGCCAAGCCTGACCACCTAAAAGTAATCCCCAGGAGAGAACCAACTGCAGCAAGTTATCCTCTGACATTCTCTCTCTCTCTCTCTCTCTCTCTCTCTCTCTCTCTTTCTCTCTCTCTCATATATATATATATATTCTTAATTTAAAAAAGAAATCTGGAGTCATACAGTGGCTCATTGTGTAAAGTCCTTTGCCACACCAAGGGCAATAATCTGAGTTTGATTCATGGAACCCACGTAAATGTTAAAGAGCATTAATTCCAGAAATTGTCCTTTAGCCTCCATAAGCACTTTGTGACATGCACACTCCCACACACATCATACACACAATGACTCATTCCTTCACCCATTCATTAAAAGTAAGAATTCTGAATTTTCCCTACTGTCCTTATATTCCTCGTTTATCTTGCCACTGCCTTCAGAATGGCATCTAGCCTTCCGTCATGTGGTCTGCATGCCGAAAAGACTGAGACAGAAACATGTGTGTGACTGATTCTACTGATGTCTTCCTCACCTTTGGCAAATCTTCGTTACTGCCATGCTATAATCTTTATCCTCCCTTCCTCTCCTCCCATGCCTTCCTCTCTAGTGTATTCCACTTCTGACCCAAAACTTGATGTTCTTTTTTGTTGTTGTTGATGGTGGTGGTGGTTGATTGGTTGGTTGGTCGGTCAGTTGGTTGTTCGTTGGTTGGGGTGTTTGTTTATTTGTTTGTTTATATTTTTGAGACAGGGTTTCTCTATGCTGGGCTGCCCTGGGACTCCCTAGACCAGGCTGGTCTTAAACTCACAGAGATCCACCTGCCTTTGCCTCCCAAGTGCTGGGATTAAAGACATGTGCTGATTCCCAGTCCAGTGCACAGTCCCTAAAGGTCTTTGGCAACCATCTTGGGAAGACTGGTGAGCTCTCTATACACCAAGCCCCTGCTGGCACCAAGCTTCTGGGTGAATACAGCATCAGTGAACTATGTCTGGTCTCCTGCACCCTTCATCTACATCTACTGAACCTCACATCTATGTGCATTACTGGAAGTCAGTAGCCTACAGGGACCACCAGCCAGTACCAGAGACAACCAGATGGCTAAAGGCCAGCATGAGAACACAAATAACAAGAGCCTGGGAAGTATAGCAATACTAGAACCCAAATATTACACTACAACAAGCCTGGGATATCTTAACACGGCAGATGAACACGAAAATGGCCTTAAGCCAGTCTAGTGAAGACAATAGAAGCCTTTAAAGAAAAAAAATTAATAAATCCCTTATGAAATACAGGAAAACACAATCAAACATGTAGAGGTCTTTAAAGAAACAATGAATAAAGCCCTTAAAGAAATACAAGAAAAAGCCAGGCGGTGGTGGCGCACGCCTTTAATCCCAGCACTCAGGAGGCAGAGGCAGGCGGATCGCTGTGAGTTCGAGGCCAGCCTGGTCTACAAAGCAAGTCCAAGACAGCCAAGGCTACACAGAGAGACCCTGTCTCAAAAAACCAAAAAAAAAAAAAAAAAGAAAGAAAGAAAGAAAGAAAAAGAAATACAAGAAAGCACAATTAAACATGTGAAGGAAATAAATAAAACCGTCCAAGATCTAAAAAATGGAAGTAGATGCAATCAAGAAAGGACAACCTGAAGGGATCCTGGAGACGGAAAACCTAGAAAAGAGAACAGAAGCAAGCATCGCCAACAGAATCCAAGAGATGAAAGAGAGAAGCTCAGGCCTAGAAGATATGATAGAAGA
>OU015746.1:111803504-111828504 GCA_907169655.1 Acomys percivali | reverse complement strand
GTCCATGGAAGCCGCCAGACTCATTTGGAGTGCCATGAGAAGCTCTCTAGAGCACTTCACTCTGCAAAGTGAAGACCGGTGAAGACCAGCGAAGTGTTGCACAGTGTAGAAATGCCAAACGCCTCTCCCACTGTGTGTGGTTCTTTTCATACTCTTTCCCACCATCACGTGCCCTCCCACGTGTCTGCTCCCAGCAACACATCACATGCCCTCTCTTCCAGAAAAACATCGTGTGACCTCTCACAAGACAACTTTCAGCGAAACCCCAAGTGACACAACTGAGTCTTCAAAGAAACCAGAAACTTCCACTCCGCTTTCCAGAGCAAACAGACTGGATGTAGTTTTTAAGACTGGATTACCACCTTACACAATTGACAAAGGCAACTTTTGAAGAAACCCTGTTCTTTCAGTGATCATCAAAAGAAGACTGAGCTGCCAGGCTCTGGGCCTGAACACCATGGATATAGAATGAGGATGATATAATTTCAACTGGAATTCATGACTTAGGAAAAAAAGCACACATGTTCCAACCCTTGATGCTTTGACTTAAAATATTTTGAGTTATACTGGTGCAGAACTGATAAGAATTCTGCAAAAAGCATTGTGCAAATCATCCTTGTGTTGTAGATATGTAGTTTAGTATTATGATGCTGGGTAGTTGTGCCCAGAAGTCAACCAAGCAATGAGGCAGATGAACAGCTATGCTCCACTGTGCTGTGCTGCTAAGGGATGATTGACATTTTCAACCTAGTATCTAAGCTTGTTGGGATGACCACCATCATATGATATCTGTAAAAAATAACAACAACAAGAAGAAAGACAGAATAATTTTGAACAGAGAGATTTAGTGGAGCTGTAATTCATGATGCCTCATGTTTTAAAAACCTTCACAAAGCCAGGCACAGTGGTGCACACCTGTAATCCCAACACTTGGGCAATAGAGGCAGGCAGATCTCTATGAGTTCAAGGCCAGCCTGGTCTACAAAGTGAGCCCAGGACAGCCAAGGCTGCACAAGAAACCCTATCTCAAAAATCCAAAAAACAAAACAGAAGCAAAACACCTCCACAAAATTTTGATAGATGTTCACACTTTGAATTCTGCTGTCTCAACACAGAATCAAAATGTGAAATGGTCCCACCACCACCACCACCCCTTGCTTTTAGAATGTAGATACATGGCTTTGTTTCTACCAATCAGACACATCCATACATAACCTAGATTAACACTCGAGGTACATGAAAAGGGGAGGTACTGGTGCCCATTCAGCAAAGATGTATGACAGCAGAAGTGCATGGTTCTGGGACAAAAAAAAAGTAGGGTTTTTTTGTTGTTGTTGTTTTGCTGTTTGTTTTGTTTTGTTTTTTCTCAAGGTAGACCATAGTATGGTGATGGGAATAGCTGCTGACAAGTGAATTTGGAGTCTCTTTTTCCTTACCCCTTCCAATAGCTCATCTATGTGAAGAGTTATGTGTGTAACTAACTCTAACATGTAAAGACTATCAGCAGCTTTAAGGTCCACACAAGTATTGATGCAAGCTCCTAGAAGGACTTTCTAACCTCCTCAAAGCCCAGAAGCATGAGAGCTGGCTCTGCTCAGGGAGTAAAGGGGAATGTGATTTAAATAGTAGGAGCATAGGAAAAAAGTAACTGGTGCTAGCATCCGAAGAGGTAGCCAGATATCCCATGGGTTTCTCTGTGCCCTGATCAGACAGCTTGGTTCAGAACACATAGAAAACTATTCAAAGGCTTGAAAGAAGAGCTTGTATATAATTTATCTGCAGTTTAGGAAGATTCTATGGAAACAGATGAGGACCTGAGCACAGAGTAGGACAGAGAGCTACAGGAGGCTGCTGGAATCATCCAGAAGGAGAGAGGTAGCTTATCTGTCAGTGCAGCAGTGACTTACATAGGGGCAAAGAAGGCTGGTTTGCTCTGCTGAAATGTTAGTTTACTCTGGGAAGAAGAAACAGCAGATTCAGCCATGTGTCTTCCTACCGGGGAAGGCAACATTCCCTAGGAAGCTTTCAGAGAGCATGCCTGGGTTTCTACTTCCGTAGGGCCACCCTTCACAGAGCCCCAGTGGATGCTGCTGACCTTCGTGTTGATGACTCTACAGGAGCAGAAAGGATATAGGGAGAAAAAAAAAAAAGCTCTCACTTTATGACTGTTGCCCAGAGCCTTGCTCCTTTAGGATGAGCGGTGACTCTGGGACACACATGTAATAAATCTCAGAAAGGTGGCATGGTTATTCATTTCCTCGGAGTCCCGTATTTCACTGGATTCCTGCATCTACCTTCCAACTCCTGAAGGGCAACTAATCAAGTAATTTCCCTAGCTAAGGAAATTGAGAGGACTAGCTAGATATACCTCATAGAACAAGGGCTTCAGGTTGCTGAACACTTACTTCTGCTTCCAAGCAGGAGTAGGTGTAGATTCTCAGACTCCTGAAATACAGGGGTTAAGAAAGAAAAAAAAATCAAGGGACAGATGTTCTGCAGTCGCCACAGTTCTGTGCAAAGTCCTCTCTCCTCATTTTTCCTTCTTCTGGTAAATAAGTATAATGTTTATCTTTTAACTGAATTAATCTTTGTATTTAGTTTTAAAAGGCTGAGCTTGGGGCAGTAGCTCCACAGGGAAGTGCTTGTACCATAAGCGTGAAGACCTGAGTTTGATGCCCAGGACCCACGTAGAAACCTGGGCAAGTTCATACACTGTTGTAATCACAGCACTGGGTAGACAAAACAGGTCTAGCCTAAGCAGTGTCCAGGCTCAAGTGAAATATGTACATTTAAACAAGCACATTAGGGAAGACAGTGGGCCACCCATAATTACATCCAATTAGTGCAAATAGCTCCCATTATTTCTATCATTCCTTCTAGCTCTTGCCCCCTCTTGGGCTACTAATGCTACGCCACCTATTAGAACATATTTATTAGTTCTAGCTCCCTGGGAAAACAAAGTCTGAGGCACATTCTCATTCTGGAGGTCTAGGAGAGACTTTGTGGGTCTAGATAGCACCCTTTGTGAAGAGAAGGGAGAAGCAGAGCCGACCAGAGGAAAAGCTAGATTGCAGTGAGTAGTCATGGAGACCTTCACCCACCCTGGGGTAGATCCTAAACCAGGAAAGCTCTTTGGTTGACCCAGATCAAGATAGGGGCCTATCTTTTCAGCCAACCTGTTGTTCAAGCTGCCTCTGGGAAAGGACACCGCCTCAGATAAGGAGGTGGTACCTTTCTGTCCAGGGCAATGACCCAAGAACTCAGGTGCCAGCTTTAAGCAGCCAGAATTTTGGCAGCCAATGAGAATAATAATTTCCTTGGTCTCAAAGTTCATTTCAAGCCATGCACTCCAGAATCTGTAGTTTATGGATTCACAAGGTTGCCATCTCTAAGCAATCTTCAGCGGCACCACAGCTGTGCAGTCAATCTTTGGTGTCACAGGGCTCAGCACAAGGCCACCTTCCACTTACCAGCTTTTTAGCCTTGGCAAAGAACATTCATAATCATAACACAAAGGTTTAGGGGAGATGAGAGAGCATAGTGTGTGTCTAGAGCACAGCAGACGGTGAGTACTAAGCAAATCAAAGTCAACATGATTGTTAGCAGTCCATTCATCTTCAGTCTGTTAACACACTGCCTCTGGCCACGATGGCTCATGGCTGCACAACATAGATCAGGTGCCTTTTGAGTCTGTCCTTGATCTGTCCAGTAAGCTGAGAAGCAGTATCGCATTTTTATTTGTTAAATTTGTTCTTCAACAAATTCACACAGGTATACAATGTCTTCTGATTGTTCTCACTCTTCCTACAATGCAAGGGAGTTCTTTCTAGCCCTCCCACCCTTGTCAACATCCACCTCCCTACAAATCCCTTTCCTTCATTTATGTAGACCCACCAGTCTCCAATGGATGGGTCCCCAATTTTTTGGATTTTGTTGTTGTTGTTATTGTTGTTGTTTGGGGGTTTTGTGGATGGGTGTTTTTATTTGAAATACTTAGAACAAGAGTAATTTCCAATCAGAGACACTTGGGGAATTTCATAATATTGGCATACATAAAATGAGACATTTGGGAGATGATACACAACTCTAAACAAAAAAATATGATGTATTTTACATACACACATCTGAAGAACATTCATATGCAACATAGTTTTGTTTTGTTCTATTTTTCTACAACGGAGTGTTGTGGTATAGCACAGACTCACCGGAAACTCTAGGTCCTCCTGCCACTGGTCCCAAGTTCAGGATTATAGGCATGCACCACCATGCCTGGTTATGCATGAAAGTAGGATTGTGCTGTGCATGATGAGCTGTCAGAAAGTGCCACTTGTAGCACCTTGTCAGTGCCCAGAAAGTCTCACACTCTGGGCACCTGGATTACAGACTTTCAGAGCAAGGATGTTCAATCTGTATTACATCACAGTGCACAGTAGCATTATTTTATTTAAAAATAGTCTGCTTAACTTAATTAAAATTTGTTGCCAAGTATTCATCAATGGAGATAACATAGCAAATGAGTATGCTTGGCACATAACATGACTTTTCTCTGAATTGTTTCCTTAATTTTCAGGTAAAGTCCACAAAAATCACATTTCTATATCAAGTGATTAGGCCATTTTCATGGCTCCTATGAGATGCCGACTTTCTGGTCACTCTCCACAAGAGCATCCTGATTCTCTCCTCTTAGTGAGGACTCCTATGGACCATAATTTCTGATGCATATTCATCCACCTTTCCTAGGTGCCATGATGGCAAAATTTCTTACTCAAAATGTAAACATATGCAACATCAAGTAAGATGAGGTTGTGCTTTGTTCGCAGTCAACTGGGCTACATGTATAGTTTCTGGGTGAAATTCAGGCAGTTGAGCCTTTTGGGCTCCAGTGTGAGTTTATTTTATAGTTTTCATTATGTAGCAAAATAACTTATGGTTCTCATTGCCATGTTTTAAGATATACACAAACGTTAATAATATTACACAGAGAAGGAAGCTGTTTTAAACACATTAACATCGACAGAAATCTAACAAAATCAAAATTATTCTACTAGGGAAGATCAATTAGGATGGTTGGGGAGTGGAGATTTCATCTCTTCTCTCACAGTTTTCAGTGTTTAATACATCTCTGACAATAAGGATTCTTTGAGATCATATCCACAGTCACCTTAGAGAGAATACATAGCATCAGGAAATATCTGGGTATTTGTCAACTAGTTATGGATAAAAGACTCCCCTTCGTCCCAGCCACTTACTGACTTCATGTCCCATTGAAACTTTCTTGCAAACTCATGTGGTGTCTTATTAAAATTTATTAAAGCAAATAGAACTGTTGCTAGTTAGTAGGCCCTCAAGGAATGTGACGCCCCACCCTCATAGTGAGGTGAGCAGGTTGCCACATAGTGGCCACTACAGCTATCAGCATTTTCCCATCTGGCCACTATAAATATTTTCGCATTCAATGGATTAAGAATAAATAGCAATCATAGAAGTGATTCCGGCTAATGAGTTAATTAGCGTTCTGGCGCTCAAGTCCCACCATTGAAGTGAACAGAGCGCTGTGTAGTGGAAGCCGCTCAGAGGGGCCCTGCTCGGGGCCTGTAGAGTGCCCATCACATGGTCTAGCCTCTTGACTGCTCTCCTCCCGCGGAGGCTTCTCCTGCTCCCTCTGTTCTCTCCTCATGCCTTCTCACATCACCCACATCCTTCTCCTCTAACGTTCCCTTTGTTTCTCTCCATTTCTCCCTTCATTAATAGTTTGAGTTTCATGTTCTTTAACTTCACTGGAATGGAGCCTTCAACTTTTGTACTTGTTACATTTCACTAAGGGTTTCATGTTTTGTTTTGTTTTGTTTTTAAATGTCTAGCTGGGTGTATGTCATTAATCCCAGCACTAGGGAGGCACAGACAGGTGGAGCTCTCTGAGTTTGAGGCCACCCTGATCTACAAAGCAAGTCTAGGACAGCCAGGGCTGTTACACAGAGAAAGCCTTTCTCAAAAAACCAAGAAAGAAAGAAAGAAAGAAAGAAAGAAAGAAAGAAAGAAAGAAAGAAAGAAAGAAAGAAAGAAAGAGAAAGAAAGAAAGAAGAAAAAAGTGTCTGTAACATGAAAGAAGTATTTTATTTGAGACTGTATGAAGTCAAAGAAGAAGCCTCTCTATCTTTTGTGCAACCCTGGATATTTGGGGCTTTTTTTTTCAGCCCAAAAAGAAACCCAACCCCAGAGCATATTACCAGTATTTCCCATGGAAGTAACCCAGAAAACTTTGAAAAGATTATCAGGTCACTTCCTTTCTGAATTCCTGGACTATTTTGAAAAAATGTCAATTTTGGTGTACAAAGTTCATCTAAGAGGCAGGAGTTCAGTGGGGCAAGACTGGGGGACTGGGCATGGAGGTGGGGGATAGGAACATCAGCCACCTTCTTATCTTGCTTGAGGCTCCAGTGGGCAGCAGAGGAAGCAGTACAGCTAACAGCCTCTTCTGTTCTCAGAGGTCCTAAAATCTTCTAATCAGGCCTAATCAAGAACTTGGGTTGGAAGTTCACCAATGCCGAGACTTAAGGCAGCAGGAATAGCATGGGTCAGCAGCCATGGAAAATCAACATAGGAGATGGTAATACCATCTTGGCCCATTTTCAGTTCCTGTAGCAAAATGCCTGAGACCAAATAAATTATAAAGAACAAAGGTTTATTTCATGTATAAGTCTAGATGCTATGGTACAAGCACCTAATAAGGGCTTTCTTGCTGTGTTATAACGTGGCAGAGGGCATCACAAAGTAAGAAAAGCTCAAATCTCTACCTCTTCTTATAAAATGCCACCATAGTAGCCTCATTTTCATGACCCTATCAAACCTTAGTTACCTTGCAAAAGAATCCCCACCTTCAAACACCATAACCATGTTAATCTGAGGATGCAAATTTGAGCGTGTAGATTCTAGGAAGTTCGTACTGAAGCCACAGCAGAAGAACGAGGAGTTTCTAATGCCACAAAGGTGAGTTTTTTGGACCCCTGAGACATCTGTCCAAATCATCTTTGGACAGAGTTTTATTTCTCGATTATGATTACCCAAAGCAAATACAGAAAGACATACCACTCTACATCTTTAGAATAGAAGAGGCAATGTTTTACCTGAGTATCTCTGGATATTTCTATGCCAAGCATCAGAAAAGGCCACCAGGACCCTTGAGTCTTTCAAATGAACACAACTGACAAGAGCTGACATTCTCTAGAGCCACACGACCTTGCTGAGCATTCCCAACCTGTCTCCCTGTGTCTAATCTCCCCACTTGATCCCACTGGCTCAAAGTACAAAGCAATCCAGATTTCCTTCTCTCAAATCTACTGACATTTAGAACAAGCCCTTAAAGTTCAGACTGGCCATCTTAAGCTTAATTCAGGCCAAAAACATCAAGAATCAGTTTGACAGAACTTGGGAGAGTCTGAACCCCTATGCCACTAAAAGTAGTCCCATGGGTTTGGGTTCAACTAGCATCCTCTGAAAGACTTCCCCAAAGCAGCTTCCGCAGAAACATTTCAGTGCCCACAGAGAAAACTGTCCCACTCCCTGTGAACATTGTCTTAGCTTGTCACAACAAAACTTTCATAACTCTAGACTCTTACCTCTGGAGCACAGGTATGGTCTGAGGCCGTTCTCACTCTCTTGTCACTAGACCTCTAAAAAGATAATGACTTCAAAAATTGGCGAAGATTCTCTATTGTCATATGACTAATTGCTTACTGCTACCATAACACAGCAACCTGTGGCTGTCTCCAAGAGCTTAAACTAGGGAATAAGTCAATCTCTTAGCTAATAGGAAACCAGATTGAAATGGAAATCTCAGGGACCTCTCCTCTTATCTAATCATTGGACAATGCCGGGAGAGTTCTGAGGCCATTTCAACTACCTTCCACTTTTTGTCTCTTTTATGTGCAAGGAAAACTCATATTAAAAAAAAACAAAACTCACATTGAAACTAAATAAGGTTTGTGACAAGCATAGCAAAATACAAGCAGAAAATCTAAAATCCAAATTAAAAAATATGATCATCTCCATTCTCAAAATCCATGGTGTGATGGTTCCAGGGCCCCCTGAGACACCAAAACCCAGGGATGCACAAGTTGCTCTTGTAACATGCATATCATTTGCAAATCATCTGTGCACAGTCTATGGTAGATTTTTAAGCACTTCTAGATGACTTATAATGCCTTGTACAATGTAAATGACGTGACTGGGGTTTTTTATACAATTTTTATTAATTTTTTACATATACCTTTATAATATTCCACATATATACAATAAGCTACCTACAGCCAGAACAATCAGGAACTATATAAATGTTACATTCATAGTGTTTTGACTATTTGTATCTGGCAGCCTTGAAGAAAACATCTTTCCTATCTTGGTGAGGACATCACTAGTTTTAAGCTATATTGTTTGGGGAATAATGATGAGAACATATGTGTACATCTTTAGTCCATTTAAATAGCTATGGTCTAGGTTTGGTTGAATCTGAAAGAGTAGGACCCTCAGATATCAAGGGGTAACCTATACTGAAAGGAGAAACCACGATGGTTCATACTACGTCTTCTGAACTTAGAGTGTGCTAACTTACTCAGGCTCTCTTCCCTGCTCCTCAGTGGAATATGAAACAAGGAGCTCCCCCTAACCAGAGCTTTCTTGTCAGCATCAAGGAAGGGTTATTGATGATCAGGATGATTCTTGTCAGTTTACTAAAGACCTCTTCATATTGCTTCCAACCAAGCTAACTTCTTAAGCCCTGGGGGGGAGAGGGGGGATGGGTTTCACCCCTTGAATGTGAAGGGGAGCTGACGCAGCTGCACAGAAGGGCCACACAGTGGCTGCACAGTGGGAAGACTGGTTTAGAGGTCAGGATGCTTCACATTGCATGAGTGTCAGCAGCCGAGTCTGCAGGGTGGTCCCTGGCTCCTGCTCTCCATATAATGGCCACTTATTTTCAACATCTGTTGAGTGGAACACTGGTCTGGATACACAGTTCTCTTCATAGTTTCTCTCCATCCCCTTCCTCCTTCCCTCTGTCTGCCAGATAGAAGTTGTTTCTTAGAATTCCACTATTATCTATCTATCTATCTATCTATCTATCTATCTATCTATCTGTCTGTCTCTTGTGTGCTCTTCTAACTTTTAGAAGCCCATGAAGAGCAGTGATTTAACCATTTCTCTTATTACCCTATCATCTTTCAAAGCAATTCTTTTTGCTTTGAATGTGTTTAATGTTCTAATCTGGAAAATGGAAAACCCTCGTGGGATATTTGTGAATAAAGCATATAATAAACTTGACTTACACACTCAGTAGGCGCTATACTTAATCGTAATAGGAGCAGCTTGAGAATTGCTGTTACTAGTTAAACTCAGGTTTGGATGGCCAGTTTTAGCACAGCCAAACGACAGGCCATACCTAGGTTTGATGATAGGCAAGAGAAACATAGCTGCTGTCCACAGGACTCAGTACCAAGTTGTGTAGTGGCACATCCCCCTGCTACTTCTGGCCTCAGTCACCTGTCTACAGGTGCTAGGCTCCATGGTGCACGCGGAGCCCGTACATGAGCCCTGATGTCAGGGCTTCTGCACAGGAAAGCCCAGTTGTGCTTCCTTTAGGGTTGAGACCCTCTACTCTAATTAGGTTCTCAGATCCTCCTTTGAAAGCCAAACCCAGCTCTCTCACTGACTCCCTCTGCTCTGCTTCTCTCGTCGCTGAATTCAAGTGTACTTATCTCAGCAAAATTACTCGTGAGCACCCATTACTGGCCTTGCAAACAGATGGCTCCAAATATTCCCAGCTCCACAAAATAACAATAAATAGATAACAGCTACTGAGGACATAACTACTGTTCTAAACGGAACACAAAAGCTCTCATTTTTCATCCTCACACTTACAGTAATATCATTTTACTTTTACTGACTGAAGCACAGAACTGTTGGATAGTTTTCCAAAGAAAGCCCAGCTTTCAACATTAAACTGTACCTTTAAAATTCATTTTATATAATCTACTGGAAATGTGTCCTTTAAAAAGGCATGTGTTGGGCTGTTGCGTGTACACAGACGTGAAGGGGAGGTGGAGGGAGGGATGGGGTGAGAACATTAAAAAAAAAAATTTGGAAGCTGCATGTGAAATACAGACTTCCTCTTTTATCTCAGCATTTCATACCAGGTCTTACATAAAGGAAGCAAATTAAAAGTTCTTTATTGACCAAAAACTCTTGCCCCAAAGCTAGACATCTTCAGGAAGTCAAGTTTCTAGTCTTCAGCATCTTTGTCCTGTCTATCTGGACCTCCACGATCTGCAGATGGAACCTCCCAATGTAACCTGCCCTCATACTTTCATTTCCACCGTCCTTTCCCCTCATCTCCGCAGGGAGAGACCATTGAGATGTGGGGCTTGCTTTGCAACTTGGCTGATAACCCTCATAGCCTCTGTCAAGCCCTTTGTAGACCTCATATGGAATTCACCAAGCCATCTGCCCTTCTCTGAAGTCCTCCCTCTTAGCCTTGCTTCCCTGGCTGAACCTGAATCTTTAATCTGAGATAGAGAGTGTGTGCCATGATACTTCACTTCCCCCCCTTCCCCTCCCTCCTTCCCTCTCCTCTCAAGTCCTTTCCCTCCAACTCCTTCCATGCCCCCCCACTTTCAAATTGATAGCCTCTTTTTATTTAATTATTATTGTTATGTTTGTATTAGTATGCACAAATATATAAATATGCTCTCCTGGGCCTACTTTTTTGCTGTTTTGTGTATCTGGTTTCAGGATGACCACCTTGTAATGGAAAACCAATTAAGCCTCATTCCTGGAAGAGGCTAAGCCTCCCTCTCTCAGCAGTCATTAGTTGCCCCACAGTTCTTTGTCTAAGGGTGAGACCCTATGATGTTTTCCATCTTTGTGTTAACAGGCCTATTGATATTGCCCTTGTTCCAGTCTTGTTTATGTAACCATTACTAGAAGAGACTGCTTCACGGCAGACTTCCTGGTGTTCTGGCTCTTACGTCTTTCTTTCCACAGCCTCTCTTAACTGATCCCTGAGCCACAGATATAGGACCTGTGATGTAGGTGTATCCATTCGGGCTGAGCTTCTTCTCATGATCCATGGATCTCTCCACTGTGTCTGGCTGTGATTTTCTGTGATGGTCTTTATTTCTGGTGAAGAGAAGCTTCTTTGATGAGAAGTTGTAGCTACATTTATATCTGAAGACTTGAACCTATGAACCTCAAATAAGAGTGGACGGACATGCCATGTTCGTCTTTCAGGGTCTGAATTACCTCACTCAATATAGTTTTTCTAGATACATCCATTTACCTCAAATGAAAACATTTGCGGAGCTTACTGAAAGATGCCAAGTCTTAGGTACCAGATAGTCCATCCTATGGCTGAGTTTGCTAGGAATGAGTGATGCTCTTTCCATATGCAAAGAACATTCAAAAATTATAAATTCTTAATAATACTGGCTCCACTGTGATGGTGTGAATAGGAGTGTCCCACCCATAGGTGTCTATATTTGCATGCTTAGACATTAGGGAGTGGCACTACTTGACAGAGATTAGGAGCCGTGGCCTTGTTAGAGAAAGTGTGTCACTGGGAATGGGCTTTGAGATTTCAATTGTACTAGCCAGGCCCAGTGGCTCTCTCTTCCTGCTGCCTGCTGACCCAGATGTAGAACTCTCAGCTCCTTCTCCAGCACCATGTCTGCCTGCATGCTGACATGCCTCCCACCATGATGATAATGGACTAAACCTCTGAAACTGTAAGCCAGCTGCAATTACATGTTTTCCTTTATAAGAGTCACCATGGTCATGGTGTCTTTTCACAGCAATACAACATTGACTAAGATAGAAGTTGTTACCAGGGCCCGAGGTGTCATTGTCATAGGTCTGACAATACTTTTGTTTGGAGGGATATAGAACACATTGGGATTTTGAACTAGAAAAGTGATTGGACACTTTAAGTATAGATTAATGGGCCATGCTAGTGGGATCATCGAAGACAGTAGTGCTGAGTGCAATTCGAACTCTGGGGGTCTAGCTCAAGAGTTTTCATATGATAAGAATTTTAGTAAGTGGCCTAGACACTGTTCCTATGAAATTTTGGTGAAGAATGTGGCTGCCTTTTACCCTTGTTTGAAATGTCTACCTGAGGCTAGATTGAAGAATTCTTGATTAGTGGTCCTGACAGAGGAGATTTCAAAACAGCCTAGTATTGACTGTATTGCTTGGCTATTCTGGGCTAGTCTTGTGTAGATCTATAATGAAAAGGAACAAGCTGAGTGAGGAAAATTTCAAAATGTACGATTTGAGGAGAAAAGGAGCAGCAGCAAGTGTAATAGAGCCAAGTCCAGTGCCCCAAGAAATAAAAAGTTTTAAAAGCCTGACACTAAATGGGATAAAGGGAGTGGTGACATCAAAGCAGGATCCCACCCAAGTTAAGCTTCTACCTTGGAAAAGCAATTAAAGAAAAGCTTAAGGCTGAGAGTGTGGTGGCACACACCTTTAATCTCAGCACTAGGAAAGCACAGGAAGGTGGATCGCTGAGTTTAAGGACAGGTCCATCTTCAGACAAACTTCCAGGTCAGTCAAACTTAGACAGTGAAGGAAAACATTGAGAACAGAAAGCTGGTGAATATGTAATTGAAAAAGAGTGCCTGAGTAAGTCAGCACACTAAGGAAAGACATTGAGGCCAGGCATGTAGCAGGGGTGTCCCTGCCTAGAGGCTGTTGTGTGATGCCCTGAAGGTGAAGCCTTGATTGTCTCGTAGACCATAACATGTTCAAGATGCCAGAATGCTGTGATACCTGTCTAGGAAAGCTGCCAAAAGGAAGTGGAACCAGCCCAAGTGTGAGAAGTGAGTTGCAGTCAACAAAGCTGGAAGGAGTTGGAGATCTGAAGATCTCTTGGACATCAGACATGGAGATGCAGAGTTCGGAATTTGCCCAGCTGGCTTGGGGGTTGTTTTGGTCCAGTATTACCTCACTATAGCCCTTTTCCTCCCTGTTGGAATGGTAATGGATCTCTTGTGGCACTGTATGTTGGAAGCATGTTGTCTGCTTTTTCATTTTGATTTTACATGGGGTTACAGTTAAGAGACTGCATGAGTCTCAAAAGAGACTTTAAATTTGGACTTTCAAACAGAGTTGAGACTGTGATGGACTATGCATGGGTACTTTGCAAATTTAACTGAATGCTTTTTGCATTACCATACAGATAGATGCCTGGGGTTGGGGATGGGCAGGGAGTGGAATATGGTGGTTTGAATGAAAATGGCTCTCATAGGCTCTTAGAAAGTTACATTTTTGGGGAGGCGCGGCCCTGTTGGAGTAGGTGTGTCCTTGTTGGAGGAAGTGTGTCACAAGGGTGGGCTGTAGGGTTTCAAATGCTCAAGCCGGGTGCAGTGGCTCTCTCTCTTCCTGCTGCCTGCCAATCCAGAGGTAAAACTCTAAGCTACCTCTCCGGCACCATGTCTGCCTGTGTGCTGCCATGCTCCCCACCATGACCGTAATGAACTAAACCTCTGAAACTGTAAATCAGCCCCCAAACTGAATGTTTTCCTTTATAGGAGTTGTCATGGTCCTGGTGTCTCTTCACAGCAATATAACTTTCCTAAGACACTCGTTTATAAAAGGTTCAATAGAAATAGAAGTTCATTCACTTTACATCAAACATTATTTTTTTTAAATCATGCTATAAATACTCAAAAAGGGCTTACCATGTGTACATTAATACATCCTGTGCCTAGAAGTCAGTTTCAATTCTAAGTAAAGTATGCAAATAGCCAACGCATGCTTTAAAGATGAGATACAATATTAACATCATTTTCCCAGGGCTCACTAGTCAATCCATACTGAGTAGAATCTAATCCAAAATTGATTCTCAGCATTCAGTGACCATCAAGCAAACTAACATGAAGGCTGTCATCAAGAGGATAAATAATTTGGAGAGCATCAAAAATATTTTGAAACGGCACACTTTCTCTGGGGAAGGAGGGAGATGAATACATGTTTCCAGTTGACTAGATCTGTGGGAACCACAGAGGTTTAGGAAAAGACGCCAGTCCCTCGCTCAGCTCAACAAACATTCATAACAATAACAGCAATAAAACACCCCAATTAGAAATGTCTTCACGAGGTGAACATACCATCATTTAGTCCTTGGATAACACCATGACATCAGCCTCGTTATCTTATTTTCTAGCTCAGATAATAGAGGTTATTAAGTCATGGGGTCTCCCTTGTGTTGTATGAGAAATTTGCTCATTCATTTAATAGCCATTTATTAGAAAATATCCATGTGCCAGACACCAGGATACATACTAGGGACCTGGAGATCAACAAAATATTTTCTTCTCTGAATCATAACATACAATATCAAGCTATGGGATTTCTCTCCCTCTCATGATTTCTGTTTGCCTGGCCTTCTCTCCTTCTGCTTTGTGCAAGCTAGTGGCCAGCTCTGAACTCACAACCTCAGGGGAAACGTTTGACCTGGTAGGGAAAAAGAAGTAGCTCATATATCTTTCCTGCTATGATGTTCCAGAAGCCCAACTTCTTAAGAAAAGCTCAGATATTGCAGGAAAACAATGGCGTGTCACTAAAAACTGGAAGGAAAAATTTGTCCAAACCTAAGGCAAGGGAGTTCCACTGAGAGAAAGACATGGGAAGAAAGAGATGCTGAGGTCCAAAGAGAGGAGGGGCCCAGATCTCCCTCTCCATGGTACCACACCACCAGGGAGCTTGAGACCCCGGAGAGGGAATGGCAGCTTGTCTGCCTCAGCATCTGAAAGCTAGGTGGCCATATTACTGCAGTTAGAACTAGCAGAAAGCCAAATGATTTTTATAGGGCCACATACACAAGGACACAGATGACTCCATATTGGTTCATTTGGATCAATGTTTACAGTGTATCAGTGTATCACATGACCCTAGACTGCAAAACAAGCCTGCATTTGGAAGCACCATGTAGAAATAAAATTGAATAATAGAAGATAGATGTTCGGGTTCCCATCCAACTGTTTTTATAGACTGAGAGTCATACCCTCTACCCAGATAATGAAAAGTTGTGGCCTAGAGAGTCTGCCTCTGGAAAAAGGAGCATAATTTCCCTTCAGATTGAACCTCTGGAAAAAAAAAAATTACTACTATAAACCTTGCTCATAATATTAGCATAGTAACTGAAATCTCTGCAGAGAAAACAGAAAGTGGCAGAATTTACAAAAAAAAAAAAAAAAAAAAAAAAAAAAAAAAAAAAAAAAAGCTGAAATTTGCAACATGGGCTTGGTAACCAGGTGAGTTCTCTTCCTTTGTGGCTCTGGTCCAGGGGTAAGCTGTGATGATTGCCCATGGTACCTGGTGACTAGTGAGAGAATAATCTGTTGTTTCTCTGCTTGAAGGTGAAGAGGAGCTAATGCCTCCAAATCCACTGGAAGTTGAAAGGGTGCTCAAAAAAAAAAAAAAAACCATGCAAACCAAAAGAGAAGGACCGCCTGTCTGTGGCGCTCGGCCAAGTCACTGGTGCTCTGGAGCCACAAATAGCAGGACCAACTTCAAATATTTTACTTTGAAGGGAAGGGCTGGAAATTGTACTGAGATTGGGACTGGAGCCCAGCTGTTGCAACTACACCCATTGAAGGGAAGGGAAAGGTCTCCCAATAAAATAACGTATCACCATAGACTACAAGGCACACAAGGAACCAAATAGAATGTTAGAAATAAAAACTAATATGTATCTGGAAATGACTAATCTTTTGGATGACCTTAATATCGAAATAAATCGAACAAAAGAGTCAATGACAATAAAGGAAAAGAAGGAGAGTGTCCAATTTGAAAAAGAAATGACATACAAGATTAAGGAAGGAGATTAACAGAGCAATGGGTTTGTGAGACAATCTTAGTGTGATTTACCTTTAGGGATGAGATAGAAGGGAGCCAGAATGAACATGTGTAAGTCATAGTGATGGCTTCACCATCAATGAGCATTCTTCCCTCTTCTGTCCCACTTCTAGAAGGGACTGGGGGCTGAGGTGATGGAAGGTGGCAACTCCTGGCTTGCCTCTGAGGTGCATCTGGGAGGACTGATGGTTTCTCATGTATGCAGCTTTTTCTATACAGTGTTTTTCCAGTCACTGTAGAAACAGAGGAATGAGGATTTAATATGGGGATTAGGTCGTGGTGAATTACCCACTGCAGAAATCATTACCACTATTGCTACTGTAGAGATGGTGATATATAAAAAAAATCTTAACTCAAAGGTTGGGACTTAGGAGGACAGACAAGCATCAGGCTGTACCTGACATGTTTCGGCTCAAACACAGATGTAGTTGTCTATGTAGCTGATAGCCATAACCGAGGCATAATCAGCACGTCCAATCAAAGCTAGATACCATGGAGTGAGAGGGCTGAAAAATGCCATTTTAGTGGTGTTTACGAATAATCAAGACATGGAGCTAGCCGTGGAACCCTCAGAAATGTAAAGTGCATTCAATTATCAGACATAAAGAACCCAAAATAACAAATATTCAAATCATCAGCAACCACCTTGATGAGACAGTAGAATGGTGAGCTGAAACATCAAAAATAAATAAATAGCCAGTAAGCCCATTTCAGCTCTTATGAACCAAATACTATGACACAGTTTTTCTTTGGACACAGTCAGATGTGTGTCATGTGACTGAATGTTAGAACAGTATGGTTGCTGGCATATGCAGAACTGACTAGCCATAAAAATAAGTATTTAGCCAGAGAAGTAACCTGATTGAATCATCCATAAAATATTTCTTCTTTGCTTTGCTGAGTTAAGGTATATATTGTATTTGTATAAAGGTCTTACACAAATACAGTTCCATTAATGAATTCACACACTTCTTGGGAGAAAAATCCTATTTTTAAAATGCTAAGAAAAATATACTTGGGTGGCACGTAATAAAACTGCTGAAAAACACTTATTCATCTAGTTATTTACTGATTTTGTGTGCACGTGTATGAAAGTGTATGCACATTACGGAAGTCAGGGGACAACTTGTGGGAGTCAGTTTTCTCCTTTCACCCTTTGGCTCCCATGGATTTAATTCATGACATCATGCTTGGTGGGAACGCTCCTTCACCAGCTAAACCGTCTCTCAACCCTCCAATGGCTTTAAACCTCTTGTCCAAAACCATAGGCCTGAGCAACTCAGAGTTCTATACCTAAAAATATCCGTCAAGGATGAAGGCAACCCTGGGACAAGTACAAGACACCAAATAAAGATATAGAGACATGGGACAAAAAGTACAGCTGCATGATGAAATGCGCTAAGCCACCATGTCTAAGCTTAAAAGAAGTGTGGTTGGGGGAAACTGGGGAATAAAGAGGATCAGTAAATATATAAGGAAATGGAAAGTGCTCCTTTAATTAAATAGATACAATGTTGCCTTCTTGGGAAGAAGGCAACACACACATAACAAGCATAATATAAAGATGGGTGGGTTATACACTCTGTAAATACATTTCCTGGAAACAGCTAAGGATACTGTGTCAATCGATGTCTAGACTAGTTATCTAAACAGAGAAATGTAATAGAAAAATGTAAGTAATTAGCCAAATGTGTTTTAGTTTTATAAATATCTACAGGTGGACTTTAAGTTCTAGCGAACTCAGTGATTATCTCTAAGGCTGAGAGAGATCATGCGAGAAACTAGTAAGAACTCAAAATAGCCGTTCTACCTCTGAGGCTGAGATTAAGACCTCATTAGTTGGTCTGCGGCCACCACAGGAACACACATTCTCCCAGGAGCAAAGAAATTTGCTGGCATATGTGCAGTACAGTGGTCTGTGGAGAAAACCGCTAGAGGGCTAAGAAACTCACCAAGGTATGCAAGCTAGCTACAGCTGCTGCCCAGGATGTGGCCTACTAGGGCACTAGAGGGCCTGAGCTAGGCAGCAGGGAAGTGCCCTTGGCAGAAACATTCTCTAGGGCTGAGGGCCTCTGAACCTGCTGCATGCTGTTATGCTGGCAGCCCCACCACAGGAAGATCCCAAGAGCTGGAAAAAGAGGTACTTGCCTTTGCCACAGACTGCAACCCTCTAGTGCCCTCTATTGTCCAAGCCTACCTGAGCCTGCCAAAGGACTGATTACTGCTTCCAACTCCATAAGGTAACAGAAATCAAGGGGGGAGGGGGCGGGAGGGGGCGGCAGCTTTGGAAGTGAGAGGCAACCAATAATAATGTGTGTGCCCAGAAGCAGCGTCTAATACTTAGGGACATAAACAAAAAATGACACAATATAGTGTGTAAAACTAGAAAATAGATACAAACAGAATTCTAAATAACACATTCAAATGACCCCAAAACAGATGGAAAGGAGGAACAAAGGAATAAGAAACAACAAAAGAAGGATATATATCCCTAACATCATTTCCCTACATTAAAAAAAAAAAAAAAAAGCAAAACACAGAAGAGTGCACACTGACTACATGGTCTTATTTATATACATTTGTAGAAAACCGCTAATTAGCCTGTAAAGACAGAAAGCAGACTAGTTTGCCTGGGACTGGAAGTCAGCTGCTGGGCTGCAATGTGGCATACAGAAATCTTTAGGGTTAAGAGCAGTATTCTGTGTGCTGACTGAAGCAATGCCTCATGGGTATATGTGTCTGTCAAAAAAGAAAGCATCATTGCAAAATACATCCTAAGTGAATAGAGTTGATTACAGGTGAATTTTACCTCAATTGATCATCTACTAATTAAAGTTTGGGGTTGGTTTATTTGTTTGTTTGTTTGTTTGTTTTTACATTACACACATATAATGTCTTCTGGTTACTTCTATCACCACCATCGCTTACCTCCCTTGCACCCCTATCAACTCCAGGACCTCCATACTAACCCCTTTCCCACAGTCATGTCTTACTGTGTTAGATTATGATTTTATTAATTTAACCAGGGATGTGTGCATGGCTATGGGTTTTGGTTTTTTGTTGTTGTTGTTGTTGTTGTTGGTTTTTGTTTTTTATTTTTACTGTACATTGGAGTCTACTGGCCTCATCTATGGGGACACAACTGAAGACAATGACTTTCGCTCTCCCTGAATCTCCCAGGATCCAATAATTCAACAAGGAGGAATAAGACCCCATGAGGCCTTTTGCCATCTTTGTGTGACTGTAAAAAGGGCCAGCCATGCATGCCAGTGCTGCTAATCACAGCTGCTGGGAGTTCACGATTTCAACATCCTTGTCATGCCCAAAAGATGACATTTCCTAGCCCTTCTCTTTACTTTCAAGCTTTTATATTTTTCCCTCTTCTTCTTTGGAGATGGTTTATGACCTCTAGAGAAGGTAGTATAAATGTCTTGTTTGGAGCTAGGACTCAATCACCATTCACTCTTAGCATCTTGAGCAGCCATGAGTTTCACTGTCATTCACTGCAAAGAGAGGCTTCTCCAATTAAGGCTGAAAATAGGATTTGTCTTCAGTTAGCTCTGGGCTCCAGCCTCCTTGTTCAGTCTGCACCATGCACTCTGAATACCAGGAAGCATTTAGCTAGACTCTTTTAAGCAATAGGCATAGTATTCCAGTAGGAACGAAGACTCTAGGGAGCCTGACAGTTGTAGGCAGGGCTGGCCTGTCTGTGGATCTGGTGTCCCTGTGCTAAGCTGTGTCACTTCCTACATCAGTAATGGAACCAGTGTCTTGTGAATATAATATTATCTAGTGTGAAACAGTCCACAGATTCAGTTTTCAGTTCCATGGAGCTAAGGGCTGGTGCTGGTTCACTATCTGAAGTATATGCTCTATTGGAGCAGCCACTCAAGGCAGAATGAATCATCTGCTAGAGGATTCCTAAATAAAGAGATCTTCTGGACAGCTCTGGGCTCAGGATCCGGCTCCTGGCTTCTGGTTTGATGGGCAGATAGTTTAAGGAGCCAAACAGCCCGCTATAGAGCTGTGCTGAGAGGTGGGTGAAGGTGCAGCCAGGAAAGACAGAACGCTGAAGTAGAAACCACAGCCAGACTATAATAAAGAACCAGACATTCACTTTCCTGTCTCCTTGGATGGTTTTTAAAACCTAAGCAAATAGGTGTGTCCTCATATAATTCACCAATATGATAAGGACCTTGGCCGTCCATGTCTACTTTGAAGAAGCGAAATTGCATGTGAGAAGGAAGTGCAGAAACTGTGATGAGTTTCATTAAGTGAAGTGTAAGAAGATTTTTAGGGAAAATACTTAAATGAAAAGATTCACTCACTGGCATATGCCATTTATGTTGCAGACATAACACACTGAACTAATTGCTCAGTGGGAAGGGAAGTCTTAAGAAATGGCCTACCAGACAGTGGGGGAGGAGGGGACCCCTGTCAATGGTCCAGGGAGGGGAATTGGGCAGAAGATGGAGGGAGGGTGGGAATGGGAAGATAAGAGTGAGGTGATAACAATCCGGATACAATGTGAATAAATTATAATAAATTTTAAAAAATTTAAAGACAAAAAAATTTATAAATGGCCTTTTCAAACATGGCAACGTGAACAGTAATGTAAATAGAATCATGTAATATGAAACCTCAAAAAAGTTTTCTTTTGTGTATAAAAAGCAAACCATAATAAAGAGGACTTCCCTTCAATGTCACCATCTTAAAAGCAACAAATATATTCTCAAGCCTGTCCAAGGATTATACTTGGAACAAAATTATCCCCTTATAGTGAATACCCATAACATCCAAATGGCCTTTACATGCTACATAGTGGATACAGCTATCTCAGAGTAAACTATGCACACTGTCAGTGTGTGGTATGATAGAAACAGTAAAGATTTGAAGTCACCTGGTCTGCTGCTCTGAACATCAGCATCCTCATCTATGTGAACAGGACTAAGAATACTCACATCATAAAGTTGTTCAGGGAGCATGTTTTTAAGTCCATGAAGGGGCTGGAGAGATGAGTCAGGGGCAATATGCTTATTATACAAGCACGAAGACCTGAGTTCAGATTTTCCAGCATGCATATAAAGTAACAACATTAGCAGCAGTGACCTCAGTGCTAATAGTGGAAACATGTGGGTACCAGAGCATTGCTATTCTAGCTAAAATGTCTATAATAATAATAATAGTAATAATATAATAATAATACTAATAATAATAATAATAATAATAATAATAATAATAATAATAATAATGCTGCACAGAGAGAGACTCAGAAATTTTCAGTTACATGTAACTAATAAACATTGAAGTCCTATTCTTTGCTCAGCAAATAAAAAACTTCTTTTTCTTCCTTATAAGATTTCATTTTGGTGACACAAAAATGTAATCATAAACACTCATGAGCACTTTCTTGAACCCATGGTATTCTAGACGTCTGTTTTGTCAGAGTGGGTTGATGCTTTAACATGAGTTCTAGAACATTCCCTGGAGTGGTAAAAGTTCCTAAACCTCTTGCATCTCATTTTCTTTCTCTTCAACAGGAATTAAGAACAATGGTGACCTCAAAATAATCCCTGTGGGAGGCTATGTGTCTCTTCCAGAATAAGGAGTTGCCTCTAGCAATCCCAAGGTTCCCTCATACCCAGGTTTTCCCCCTTCTCAAGCCTCTGCTGAGACTTAAATTTTCACCAGCTTCAGAACACCAGCAACACCACAAGGTGTTGTCAGAGGGAAAAAAAATCTCTGTTTTAATAATCTTGTTCTATTGAGAATTTCTTTTACTTTTATGCTCTATTGAAAGTTCCACTCCTTGAAAACATACTTCTGTGACCCTCCAGGGCTGGTGATCTCACAGCCCTGGTTGCTACCACTGAGCCTGGCAATGAAGTAAACGTCCTTCTCTCACTCTCGTGAGCAGATCCTAAACTAATTTACTATCCCTTCCCTGAGAACTGCAGTCAGAACACCCACCGCATAGGACAACCCACCAGCACACCCAGTGAGCTCATCTGCGTCAAGTGAAGCAAACGCTTTTCACTCTCTCTCAACCTACTCTATTTTTTTAAATTTTTTTATTTAATTAATTTATTCTTGTTACATCTCAATGGTTATCCCATCCCTTGTATCATCCCATTCTTCCCTCCCATTTTCCCCTTATTCCCCTCCCCTATGACTGTTCCTGAGAGGAATTACCTCCCTCTGTATATGCTCATAGGGTATCAAGTCTCTTCTCGGTGACCTGCTGTCCTTCCTCTGAGCGCCACCAGGTCTCCCCCTCCAGGGGACATGGTCAAATGTGAGGCACCAGAGTACATGAGAAAGTCATATCCCACTCTCCATTCAAGTGTGGAGACTGTTCTGACCATTGGCTAGATCTGGGTAGGAGTTTAAAGTTTACCAACTGTATTGTCCTTGGCTGCTGCCTTAGTTTGAGCAGGACCCCTTTACCCAAATCTGCCTATCATAATGTTCTTCTTGTAGGTTTCTAGGACCCACTGGATCCTTCTACTTTGATATTCTCCCATGGTTCTCTCATCTAGAGTCCCAATAGGGTGTCCTCCCCTCTGTCCCAGTTTCCTCTCAACCTACTCTGACATTCAGAAGTTGTGTGGCTATAACAAATTACCTGAGACAAACAGTTTGCGGAAGAAGGATGTCTTTATGCTCACAGTTGCAGAGATCTCGGTTCCTTGGTCACTTGCTGCCATTGTTTCTGGGCCTGAGTGGGGTGAGGCAGAGTCTCGGGGCCAGGGAGCGTGTGACAGAGCAAGGTGGCTTGCCTAGTGGCAGACAGGAGGCAGAGGGGAAGGAAGGAATTTTCCAGGGGCCAGACATACAACCTTTAAAGGTTCATATGACCTACAGCCTCACTCTTTAAACAGATCATTATATGCTAGGTATTGCTAATCATACCAGAATTCTCAAAGTAATTTTCAAAATACTGAATTTTGTTAATAGAGTAAAATTATTCATATTCCTATTTATCTAGGTCAGCGTTAACAAGTGGCACTTAGTATAAATGGCACTCATTTGTATGCCACTTACAGTTAATAGCATACAGTTATTTTACTATCCTACCTTTTTAATGTCTTGGGATCTGAGATATATTTCTTTTAAGTGGTGTACAAAAGTTTTTAACAGTCCTAGTGTGTAAATTAGAGTATATGGTCTACTTATGCTTCATGTAGTAAATGTATGATAAGTTCTTTAGGGGAAAATAAAGTCAGAAAGGGAAGAATTGGGCAAGTCATCTGCTTTTAATAATGGTGGCCAGGTATAGAAGGTACCTGAGCAAAGACCTTAGTATCACAAAAGTAAGAGTTCCCGAAAGACCAAGCAACAAAGGCTCATGAGTATGAGCTTGTTTGGACTGCTCAACAGAAGCAGGAAGAACAGCAGGGCAGAGAGGACTGGTGGGAAAGCACTGGAAATGAGAGCAGGGGATTTGGGGCAGATGTGTAGAAGAAGACCTTGTAGGGAACTGTAGCAGGTCGTGGCCAAGTGTCATCCCTATTATCAGAAGCATCAGCATCAGAAATGATGAGAGAGAGAGAGAGAAAGGTGATCTATCCAACACAGTCACAGAACCTCAAGCCTCAGAGCCACTGCTAAGAATTTCAGTCCCCCGACCCACCCCACTATGCCTAACCCCCATATGACTTCCAGTACTTACTTATTCAACTTAAATTTATATTCCTTCCTTTCCTCCCTCCCTTGCACAGTCCATATTTGCATCTCTCATTCTACTGGCAAAAACAATCCTAAATTAAGTATGATTCTGTACATACTCTGTACCTGCACCCACATAGCTAACCAGTGCTGGAGAAAAACACACCATCAATCTCACCTGAATTCAGATTCTTGTCTACCATGAACCTACCACATTTCTCTACCCTGTTCCCCATTGTCCCACGGGACCATTTTACACCCTCTCTTACCTTGGCAAGCTTTCACATCTTCCATCTCCTATCAGCTTATTTTTATTCTCTGACAAAACATAAAAAAAGAAATACACTGAGAGTTTCCATAGTATTCCACCCTTGCGTTTACCAATCTATCTCATCTGTTACTATGGATACATTGTCCTCACTCATCTCTCAACCTCATATTTCTACTTAATCTTTCACACTCTTGCTGACTCAAGGACATCCTACAAGCAATTATCCCTTCTGTATCCTGAATTGCTAATTTCCCCCTTTCTGTTCATAATTGTTTATCAATATACATGAGTTATAGAAGATAACATAAAAGTAATTGTTTTTCTAGTTCTAATTCTAGCATAGGCTTTTCAGTTTGGTAGGTAGATATGTGCATAGAATATAGTCAACATTGAAAACATAAAATGTAATGGGAAGCTCCACTGTTTTTGTCCCAAGTGCCTATCCTAACTATACAGAAGTTCATTGAGGTGTGTAGCCTTTTCATCCAGTTAATTTTGGTGTATGTTATATGTATTTATTTACAAGTTTTTTTATAATAAAGTTAATAAAAGATCAAAAAACATACAAATATTTTTATTATCCCACTTTTAATATATGTATTTTTAAGTCCTGTATCTCCTTCTGGGATTTCCCCAATAGATATTCCCATGGCTGTAGTTTGTATCTGAGATATCTCCCTAACCATGTAATTATGGGGAAGTGATGAACCTTTAAGAAATGAGAACAGTGGAGGGTGTTAAATGATTGTGGGCATGCTTCCTAAGGGCTTCCACTTCCTGTTCTTTCATTCTGCTTCCTGCCTACTATGAGGCTCTGAGTACGCTTCCTCCACCATGCCCTCACTCATAATACCATAACATGTCCAAAGCATCATGGCTACATGATGATGAACTACTTATCTTTCTAACTTCAAGCCTTCTTCCTCATGGCGAACCATCTTTTTAAGACTTCAATGCTACCAAGTTGTCAATGATTTTTTTTTTAACTTTTTACAGGTTCTTTGAGGATTTGACATCATGTGTCCTAATCCCACTCATCTCCACTTCCCCTCACACTCACCCTCCACCCTTGCAATCTCCTCCACAAAGAGAGAGAGAGAGAGAAAGAGAGAGAGAGAGAGAGAGAGAGAGAGAGAGAGAGAGAGAGAGAGA
>OU015746.1:111780841-111793707 GCA_907169655.1 Acomys percivali | reverse complement strand
AACAACAACAACAACAACAACAACAACAACAACAACAACAACAACAACAAGAAACATAAGAACAAGAAGAACAAGAGGAAGAAGAGGAGGAGGAAGAGGAGGAGGAGGAGAAGGAAGAGGAGAAGGAGGAGGAGAAGAGGAAGAAACTAATGAGCAAATGTTCACACAATCAGAAGAGACTGGTGAAAAACAAAATATGTGGTGGCCATCTTTCATTCTACATTTAACTGGGCATGAAGGATTTGTCTCAGCTCCCAGTATCCAAGAATCAGGTGGGCAGCACAACTTCTTACACAGGAGGCAAAAACACAGAGGACAGACAACCAGGCACCAATAACTACTTGGGCAGTGTGACATCTTGCTAATGCCCTGGACAGGAAGTCTCAGGTACCTTTCTGTTCCCAGATGGGATCTCACCAGAACTACTCCAGATGTCATAGATGGAGACACCTTGTTACTGATGGAGGGATCCTCAGACAGGTGCTTTCTGGTTTCTTATTGTGAAGCAGCTCACCCCAACAATCACAAAAAAAATGCCCCAGTGCCTGGAATATCTCTAAGGTATGCATCTCCTAAGGCATAATTTGGGTCCCACAGTCCTGGAGTTGATATTTCTGCTTCAGAATTTGGGTGGGTAGGTGGTCTTAATCTTACAGGGGCCTCCAAATGCTAATTCCAATGAAGGAGAGGAAAACCAATATCCAAATTAGCCAAATTTATAACAAGCTTTATTGTATGTGCACAATATAGTCTAACTAGTAACTGCTTTTCCCTAAATAATGGATTTGAGAAGACAATATTGAACACAGGAGAGTTCCAAAGGTTGGGAGATTTCCAGAGGAAGTTTGATTATGTAAGAATTTTGTAGAACACCCCAAAAATGTTTGGAAGAACAGCTTATCTTATGAGGTTGGGTGTAGGGCAAGACTCAGTCAGATATAGACTAAGTTAAATTCCAGGAAGGTTCAAGGAATTGGTCAGGTCAAATTTTAAGACATTGAGACAAGTTTAATAGAAACAACTTAAAGAAGTTTAACTTTAATCGAAAACAAAAACAAACTTATTTTGACCTATATGGCTACTGGTCTTAAGATAAAGTCAAACTGGCTTATCATACTCACACTCCTACTCATACTGAGACCATGGTTCCAACTCACACCAGAACCACATGGAGTGGGACCATTGCAGTGACTTCTTCAGTATTCCTAGCTGCACCATTGATCTCTACATGGCCAGGGTTCTGTTCCTAAGCGTAATCCACCACAAATCTGCTTAGATCCTGAAACCCCCACTTTACAGTGCACAGGCATCATCCAGAGGTCTGCTTAAGGTGCAGATTCTGATCAAGTAAGTCTGAGGGTGAGGGAGCTACCTTTCAGCAAATGCCCAAGAAAATGCTACTGATGTCTGGGCTACACTTTCTATGGCAAGCCTGAGACAACGCTTCACAAACTATGCAGATTCCAAACAGCCTCTTTCAATAAGTCTTGCAAACTTAGGCAGGCCTGCAAGGTCCCAGGCAGCTCTGAGGTTCCACACAGAAGTTTTTACCTAGAGATGGATTCATGTTCCTAAGAAGTTTTTCTTCCCTCTGGGTGAATGCTTCGTAAACAAGATTGCCAACCCTGCTGCCCTTCCTACTTCCTTCCCAGATCCCACCATCCACTTTCATGTTTTCATATAGAATAACCAATCTCTTCCCTAAAATCCAGTTTTCTACCTGCCATCTGTTCTTTTTCAAAATGGGAATTGTAAATTTCAAGATTTAAGCTTTTGGGGTTTTTGTATGGTGGTAGTGGGTTTGTTGTTGTTGGTTGGTTGGTTGGTTTTCTAGGCTTTGCAGGGTTTGTTTATTTGTCTGTTTTGTTTTGTTTTGTTTGTTTTCTGGGTTTTGTTTTGTTTTTTGTTTTTTGGGGTTTTTTAGTTTTCTTCCAAGACAAGACTTTTCTGTGCTGAAACCCTCTTTGTAGATCAGACTGGCCTCGAACTTAGTGATCCACCTGCCTCTGCTTCCCAAGTGCTGGGAATAAAGGTATGCGCCACCATAGCCAGCTAAGATTTAAGCTTTTAAGATCTCAGAATTAAAGTTTTCTATCTTTCTACATTGTAGACTTTGGAGATTGGGTCTTTGATATTGCATTATTCTAGATATGACATCCCATTAAGGATTATCATTAATGATTATGGTATGTTCCTGTGTTAACTTCCTGTCCCTATGACAAAATGCCTGAAAGAATCAACTTGAATAAGAAAAGAAGAAAGTGTGCCTCACACTTTCAGGGGATTGGCCTGGTTGCTGAGGTTACAGAAGGAACACAGCAGCATAGAAGAAACACAACATTAGGAAAACTGCCCAGATCCTGGCACCGGCAAACAGAAAAAGAGAGAGGTGGCTTTTGTGACAAATGACCTCCTCCGAAATTCAGTATGATACACGTCTATAAAAGTATTCATCCATCATGAGGTGAGAATGTTCATGATCCAATCATCTACCTCTTACCATTGTATGGAACCCCAAACCTTCAGAACCTAGCCTTTTAGGGGAAATTAAGGTCCAAACCATAATAGTCCCACTCCAGTGGTGGTATTATTTATGATAAACCTTAAAATTAGAAACAACAGGACTCACAATAGATTAAGTTAAGAAGGGGTGGTCTACAGTAACTAGCAGATAGAGGAGGAACAATGCATACTAGCAGCAGTCAGCTAGCTTTCTCCAGCCCTACAGTCCCAAGGCCCAGCCCTTCAAACAGTTCTGCCCACTCAAGTGCGAAGACCCCACTGCCATCATCTCAGTTAAGGTCTGTCACAGGCATGCCCACAGGCCAGCCCAGTCTAGACAATTCTTCAATGAGACGCTCCTCTTAGGTGATTCTAGATTGTGTTGAGCTGTCAATTCAAAGCAGCAATCACCGTGAGTTAGAACTGGCAGGCAGCATTAACGCATCCTAAAGCACTAATCATCTCTTAAATGACTTCCCACCTCAGCACTGGGGACTTAAGCTACACCATGAATTTTCATGAGATGAAACTGCACTCTGGGCATTGCAGTGGCATAATATGTTCTTATGCATTTGGAGTTGGTTTTTGAACTTTAATTTTAGTTCTTCCTAAGACACGCACACAAACAAACACACACACATACACACACACATACACAGGAGGAGAGGGACTTTCATTTTATTCTTTTAAGGGTCAGATTTTAGCTTAATTGAACCCATTTTTTTTTTCATAAACATTTAAGCTGCTTTCATTTTTCTTGAGCTTATTTTAGTGTTGATGTCTTGTCCCAGCATTGAAACTTAACCATTTCTAATTTTTTAAATTTAAAAATCATCTAAAAATGACGTATCTTCCTCTTAGCAAATGTTTGGCTAAATCAACATATTCTTGCTTTCCTTTTTGGGTTAATTTGTAAATATTTTCTAGTGATTTTCTTTTTTAATAAAAGGTTATTTAGAAAAGCATGGATTTTTCTCACTTTACAGATCACATGGGTAGTAGTGGCGGTGGTGGTAATTTTGGTGTCAAAAAAAAATAAGTATCAAGGTTAATATCCTGTGTAAGAGAGTTTACAGGAATAAAAGAGGAAGTATCTGTGGCCACCTGCGGTTGCAGCTCTATCCAATCTAATTGCACATTCTTCTTTCTCCTAGCTGTGGTTTCCCAGGCAAGTCACACCACTGATGTGCTGAGCTTTCTCGTGTGTTCTATCTGTGTCTGATAGGTGGATTGCTAATAGTAATGACTGTGCTGCAATCCCATGGAGTGATTGTGGTACTCTAAAGAAGAAAGGACCACATTTTCCCAATAGTAGTTTGTCTTCACTCTGCCATGTAAATGTTTCTGTAGCAAATTGAGCCATCAAGATGTGCACTAGAAGGTGGAGGCTTCTCTACCCACTGTCCCAGCAGTGCTGACAGGCAGATAGGATCCTGGAGGTTCTTAGATAGAGTTTACATTGGTGCTAAACACCACAGGAGCTGGTACACATAAAAAGCCAAAAGCTAAGAGACAACAAAAGGTGAATAATACAACACTGTGTGTGTGTGTGTGTGTGTGTGTGTGTGTGTGTGCGTCAGCGTCAGTCTGTGGGCTGGCACATGACATACTTACATCACACAGTGACAAAAGTCTGGCCTTCCACCTTGGTCCACTACTTCCTATGAGTGCAAATATGAAAATCACCCACAGTCCTAAAGTGGTATTCTCACCACTAAGATGTAAGTGACCTGAATGTAGTCTTTAGAATAATAGTCAGAACATTTATGCTTACTGTAAGTACCAAAAATTACTGTTAGTCAGCTATTTATAAGATTACTTCTCCACCCTCATCTACTTCCCTAAACAAAAAGACAAAAATTAACTTTCTGGGAAGCAGAGACAAAAATTGTATCCTTTTTACAGACGTATTGGCAAAGACCGAAACCAGCGGGGTTAAGTGTGGTCAACACAGGTGCTCGCGCTCTCTCCAGCTCTGCAAGGAGAAGTTAGTCTCAGGAAGGTGTGGCTGGTGTCTGAACTTGGGAAGAGCTCACTTTTGAAAGCACTAGAATGGAAGTGGCAGTTGCCAAAGGCTACAAGGATAGCCCTCAGAGATGCCCACTGGTTGGTGCCAGGAGGAAGGTGGCCGAGGCTGAGCTCCTACCTCCTGCTTAGCTCACCAGTACGGACCCTGAACTGACATTGCCTTCATTCCCCACAGCATCCCCTTATTCTTCAAGATTGGTCAGTCTTGACTTGGCCAGATTCTGTCCATTAGTGCAGTCACTCAAAGAGCGTGGCATGCCATCAGCACAGCAGCACACGGAGCTAAAGCTTTGGCATCAGGAAGGTTCCTAGGCCTGGTTGATCTTCACCATCTGGCTCTGATTAGGCTATTGCTGTTTTTCTTTTGCCCATTTTGTGTCCCCCTCTCCTCTGCATCCTCACACACTTGCCTTCATCCACCCGCTCACAGCACACACCTATACAGTCATATAAACACATGCACTTACAGCCTCACGGGTGCCTACCAGACACAGCCATAGGAGTCATCAAGGGAGGTTGATACTGATATTCAAGGAGGCTCCAGTCTCCTAGAGATGGAAAGAGGAGTGTACATTGTTATGTGTAAAATATGAAAATACAAGAAAGGTTTGCCTCTACAATACATTATATGTGTCTCGAGCTTTTGCTTTTAAACTGTTTCCTCAGATCTGTGTCTATCACGACAGCCCCAGCAATCTTCATGTTATCATAGTACCTAAAGTGGTTCACAAAAGTATCCCACCTGGAGAAGAGCTCAGAAGTGTTCCACCGCATCTCTTGCCCCAGATGTTTCTGGACTGTCAGTGCCCCTGCTTCTATTCTGATAGGTGCTGTACCACGCCTTCCTGTGATTTCCTACATCCATTGATGGTGTTAAAGGCACATCTGGGAGAGGTAGTTTTAACTTGGTTGTTATGGTTGTAACAGAGAAATGATGACCACAAACTCTTCTCTCACCAAGAGGGACCAGCTTTGTCCTTTCTTGGACCTAAGGCTAGATAAGACTTTCTCTGGCCAGCAGAGGGCAGCAGAAATAATACCAGATCTAGACACTGAAGAATCTAGCAGGGAGCCAGAGGTGGTACACACTTGGGAGGGAGAGGCAGGCCGACTTTAAGGCAAACTTGGTATCTATACATACGTGGTAAGGCACCTGACCAACCTTTAGCATTCTTGTCATCGCAAAAGATATGCTACCATGTGGATTATGCCATTCAGTATCTGAGCCAGCCAAGCTTCTGGCACACACAACCACCTAAGTAATTGTGAAGCCATCCTTACTTTGCCCTGCCCTGATTGCACATAAGGATTCAGTTTGGGGTGGCTTGTTACATGGCAATAGACAACAGATATAAAATGCCTAATAGAACCATTGTGTGTCTTCAACTGAATCAATGTCCTCTGTTCTATGGCATACACAATCATAGCCATCAGTATCTTAAGCTGTACATTTTATGATGTTTGCATGTGTACCTATACGTATCCCTTCTGAAATCTCTACAAAACAGGACTAGAGGCCCTTATTTGAGGATGATGTTTAAAAACTAACCTAAGGTCACAAGTCAGGAATCAACAGACTTAGCTAGTCAACAACTCAAGTCTATAATCCAAAGCCTATGTTCCTTCACATGAACCTTGCCCTTAGCTGTGAAGCTATTCTTTGGTACTTCAAAGCCTCATGACACTATACATTTCTAACACATAGATTAAATGAGCCTTCTGGACAAAAGCAACTACCAAGCAAGCAACTAAGCAAGCACACTTCCCCATCCTCAGAAGCCCTCTCCAGGGTCTGCCTACTGTGTTGTTGTAAAGCTCAGGGACTGCTTTGATCAAGATTCATGCAGAATGACTATCTCATCAGAATCAATGTACAGATTCAATGCAAGCTTTATCAAAATGTCAGTACAATTCTTTACAGATATTGAAAGAACAATTCTCAACTTCATATGGGAAAAAAACAATAGCTAAGGCAATCCTATACAATAAAAGATCTTCTGGAGATATCGCTATCCTTGATCTCAAGTTGTTCTATAGAGCAACAATAATAAAAAACTGTTTGGTACTGGAATAGAACTAGGCTGGTGAATCAATGGAATCAAATCAAAGAGCCAGAAATAAACCCACATAATTACAGACAATTAATATTTGACAAAGAAGCCAAAACAATACAATGAAAAAAATACAGCATTTTCAACAAATGGTGATTGTCTAACTGGATGTATACAGGTAGAAAATGCAAATAAATCCATATTTATCACCCTGCACAACACTAAAGTCTAGTGGATCAAAGACTTCAAAATAAAAACAGACACACTAAATCTATTAGAAGAGAAAGTGGGGAAGAGCCTTGAACTGATTGGCACAGGAGACAACTTCCTGAAAAAAAACACCAGTAATTAAGGCTCTAAGATGAACAATTAATAAATGGGACCTCATAAAACTGAGAAGCTTCTGTAAGGCAAAGGACACTGTCAACAGAACAAAATGACAGCCTACAGACTGGTAGACCTTGACCAATCTTATATCAGACAGAGCACTAATATCCAAAATATATAAAGAAATTAAGAAATTAAACACCAACAAACCAAATAACCCAGTTTAAAAATGGGGCACAGAGCTAAACAGAATTTTCAACAGAGGAATATCGAATGAAAGCAAAACACTTAAAGAAGTATTCAATGTCCTTAGTCATCAGGGAAATGCAAATCAAAACCACTCTGAGATTCCATCTTACACCCATCAGAATGGCTATGATAAAAAACTCAAGTGACAGCACACGCTGGCAAGAATGTGGAGAAAGGGGACGGCTCCTCCATTACTGGTGGGAGTACAAATTTGTACAACCATTTTGGAAACCAATCTGGCTCTTCCTCAGAGAATTGGGAATAGTGATACCTCAAGACCCAACTATACCACTCCTGGGTGTATAATCAAAAGATACTCCACCATACAATAATAACATTTGCTCAACTAACTCTTAACAGCTTTATTTGTAATAGTCAAAATCTGGAAACAACCTAGATGTCCCTCAAACAAAGAATGGATAAAGAAATTGTGATAAATTTACACAACGGAATACTACTCAGCTATTTTAATATACCTTATTAATTTATTCATATTACATCTCAATGGTTATCCCGTCCCTTGTATCCTCCCATTCCTCCCTCCCTCCCATTTTCCCCTTATTCCCCTCCCCTATGACTGTGACTGAGGGGGACCTCCTCCTCCTGTATATGCTCATAGGGTATCAAGTCTCTTCTTGGTAGCCTGCTATCCTTCCTCTGAGTGCCACCAGGCCTCCCCATCCAGGGGACATGGTCAAATATGGGGCACCAAAGTTCATGTGAAGGTTAGACCCCACTCTCCACTCAACTGTGAAGAATGTCCCATCCATTGGGTAGATCTGGGTAGGGGTTCAAAGTTTATTGCATGTATTGTCCTTGGCTGGTGCCATAGTTTGAGCAGGACCCCTGGGCCCAGATCCGCCCGTCATAATGATCTACTTGTAGGTTTCTAGGACTCTCTGGGTCCTTCTATTTCCCCATTCTCCCTTGATCCTCTCACCTAGAGTCCCAATAGGAAGTCTTCTCCTTTGTCCCACTTTCCTGGTAAGCGAAAACTTTCTCGGGATATGCCCCTTGGGCTAGTGTCCAGATATAAGTGAGTAAATACCATTTGACTCTTTCTGCTTCTGGGTGAACTCACTCATTACGATCATTTCTAGCTCAATCCGTTTGTCCACAAATTTCGGGGATTCCTTGTTTTTAATAGCTGACTAACTACTCAGCTATTAAAAAGAAGGAAATCTTGAAACTTGCAGACAAGTGGGTAGAACTATAAAATATCCTGAGTAAGGTAACCCAGACCCAGAAAGACATGCATGGTATATACTCACTTATAAGCAGATATTATCCATATAATACAGGATAACCATACTATAATCCACAGACCTGAAGAAGCTAAATAACAAGGACCCTAGGGATGATGCTTAATTCTCATTCAGAAGGGCAAATAGAACAGACATCAGAAGTGCTTAAGGAGAGGGAACGGGATTGGGAGCCTCCCTTAGACATCCTCTGAAAGACTCCACCCAGCAGAGGATGGAAGCAGATGTTGAGACTCACAGCTGAACTTTGTGGCAGAGCGCAGGGAGTCTTATGGAAGAGTTGGGGGATAGAAGGACCTGAAGGGGACAGGAGCTCTGTAAGGAGATCAACAAAGACATCAAATCTGGTCTCAGGGGGACCTACAGAGACTGAAGTACCAACCAAGGACCATTCATGGCGAGGAAAGGAACTAGACCCCCTGCTCAGATGAAGTCAATAGGCAACACAGTCTCCATGTGGATCCCATAATATGGTGAGTAGGGGCTGGGCTACCTCTGACATGGACTCTAGTTCCCACTCATTGATCACTTGCCAGGCCACAGAGGAAGAGGATGCAGGCAGTCCAGATGAGACTTGATAGGCTGGGGTCAGATGGTAGGTGAGGACTAGGAGAAGTGGGGAGGGGGGAAGGAGGGAGGGTGAGACCAGGAGGGAACAAGGGAGGGTGCTACAATCAAGATGCAAAGTGAATACATTAAAAATAAATAAATGTTAAAAAACAAAATAAGATTCATGCAGAAGTATGCACTTCTGCCTATAACTCTGATGTTTTACCAGTTATTAAATGGGAATGTATTTTGCATTTTTCTGGTTTCTTTCTGATGAAGTCCATCCTGGATTTCAGCAGAATAAAGTTCATAAAAATTAAGGAAGTCTTTTCTCCATCACTTCTCTATGGAAACAGTAAAAAGGATAAATCTTGAAAAAAATATATTGGAGCAAGGACCAAAGCTACAGTGGGTATCAAAGCCAGGACCTGGAAGATCAGTCACTTTTCATTGGAACAAAAACAAGATCCTCTGCCATTTCATTTGAAAAATCCCTTCTCTTTTTGGTCCTCAGCATCCCAGGGAAGCTTCTCCTTGTGAGACTCTGATACCTGAACCTGGACCATGGGCAGGACCTGGGCCTGACCTGTCAGGGAGTCAGAAAAGACCATTGCACAGACAGCCAGCATCCTTCCTTATAACAGAAATCCACGTGGGCACACATGCCGACACTGGATGGCCTCCCAGTTGTATGGCCTGTAAGGGACTTCCCTGCCAACCCTTCCCATCTGCCCACACTAACAGCTTGCTGATGGAGGAGGGAGGGGAAGAATGAGCCTTTGCTGTGAGTCAGACTGAGCTGCCTTCCAGTCAGTCCCGTCTCCAGCACTTAGCGTGTGATGTCAGAGCAGGTGCTTCATGTCTCTAAACTTCGAGCTTCTAATCTATAAAAGAAAAGAAGTAACACCATCTGACCATTGTAAAACAGAGGCGCCCATCCTCTGTCACTGTCAACACTCCTCAGATGTGTGGCTCCATGCAGCCTACTGTATCTGCTACAAAACAAAGGAAAAGACAGGTGGCAGCACCAGCATCTAGATCCCTTTCTTCTCCTTAGCCGCAGAGTCCCCTATTGCAGGGAACACAGGGCGAGAACTGCCTCAGACCTGCAAAGCCACGGGTTCCAAACCCAGGAGGGCTTCTTGTCTTTGTTTATCCTCTATTTTTAACTGGCCATCTAAAATATTGTAGTTTCCAGTAACACCAAATTCTCAGTGTGGTCACATGACAAAGTTCTGGGTAATGAACAGAAGACCAAGAGTGGTGCGAAGCCTCTGGGAAGACGCCTGCTTGCCTCAGTCTTTTCCTCATTTCTGCTTGCTGGCATCTGAACATAAAGGCTGGAGCCTAGGAAGCCACCTCAAGCCATGGGCCAGCAGAACCGCAAGGCAGAAGCAGCTTCAGTTACTGATAATCACCAAGCTGACGACGCACCATGTTCATTCATCTAGTATGAGACACACAGACGTAATCTCTTCAAAACACATTTAAATGAAGTTTTTCTCTTATCTATAGCTGAATTTAATCTTTGCTAGCACTAGGAGTTACTATGCTTTGTGGCTAATTAGCTCTGTGGCTAATATATGTTCCAGAATGTGTTTTTCAATGTGCTTGTGCTGGAGCCTGTGGATCGTGACGTTCATGAAATACCTAGAGTCACAACAGGCTTCAAACTGAAACATTATGTAGAAAAGGAAAGATGCAGCTTTGAAGAGCTGTCTATATCAGACCACATTGTCCATTCACAAATAAGGAGAAGAAAGCCTGGTAGGTCCCAGAGTTTGCTGTGTGCTCAGGGTTGTAGACCTGCACAGGAGTACTGCACAGAGTCATTCTAACAAATTTTGATTCCTACACTCAGCCTTCCTGAACTTAGTAAGAAAATCAGGGCTCTTAGACAACCCTGCTAGCTCCTTCCCAAGGCACAGCAGTGATCAACCTAACTGCTAAGCCAGGAGCTGACAACACCATGTTGCTTTGGCCTTACTTGCTTAAAAGAAAGCCTCTTCTTGGTCCTGCAGTGTAGACTGCATTTGCAGACTTGCTTTCTGGGTGCCAGGTCCGAAGCCTGAACACAAGGCGGCTGCTTTGCCCTGAAAGAAAGGTGTTTTGCTGGTGGCCTGTTGCTGTCGCTGCTCAACACAGGACCTCTCCAGCCTGAGCCATGATTTGCATTCATATTGGATCACACTTGATTTATGACATCCCATTTCTGACAGCATCGATCCTTCTAGCTTCTGGACTTGGTACTGACTCCTGAGATGAGTTGGATTCATGTATTCAGGCCCTCTATCATGTTTAAAGGCCTGATTGCAGGCTCAGGAATGAAGCCCATCCATTTCTACTAATTTAATCACCAATTCAATTTGGAATTTGTACTCATGTCTCCATTTGAGTTGCTTGCACCCTTGATTAGATGCTATAGTTCAATTTCTAACTCACATTAAGGTTCCATGAGTCTCATTTTTTATAAATTCTAGATGTGTAAAAAATATCATAGAAAGGATGTGTCTAAGATGAGTTGGTGGTACATAACACTGTCACCAACATAGACTTTCATCCCAAAATAAAATAAATTATCTCAAAGTAAAAACCCTCAAAAAATGGTGCTAATAAGTAAAATACCTAGAGTGAGCACCTTGAAGCCTCAGCACAGACTGAGTTTTTTTGATGGTCCCTAGAGCAGCCAGTGAATAAAGACTCCTGACCATTCCAACTGAGCAGTTAGTACATTTTGATGAGAGCTCATGAGCTCAGCTTCCCGGGGAAGCCTGTACTGAGTTTTCCATATCTTGTCAACAGTGGTTGTGACAAGGGCATCTTTCCTTGCAATAAAATATGCCCAGTGAGTTTGAGCCAGTGCAGCTGCCAGGCTTTGCAATTGCCCTTGAAAAATGAACACTCGTGAGCCTTGTGTTGTTGTCCAGTCATATTTAAAGCCACTCTGTCCTGCAGTTTCAAAGCTGGCACGCCGTGCAAGAGGCACTTTTACAAGAGAATGTGTGGGCTGCTCTGGATATCTATATTTACAAACCTAGAATGAGACACGGAATCCTCACTGCTGAGTCTCACCAAAGCTTCTACTGTTCACTTTGTCCTTGTGGTCCCTCTAGTCATCAACCTACCAAAAATGAACAAATTGGCATAATGGGCAAGATACTGTCCTGTCTTCAGCCTGTAAGCTAGGCAAAAGCATTACCTTCAGAAAGCCTACACTCTAGTGTGGGAATAGAGGCAGAAGGAATAGTAAGCACCTGCTATACAGGCTGTGTGTATGGCACCCAGTTCCTAGGGAACTCATCACACAGTGTGAGCAAAAGGCTTTTTCTCACAGACCATAGCCACCAGGAGATGACCAGCCTTTGCAGAACAGGATCAAAAGCCACCTTCAACAAGAAACAACTAGCCTTCAATATCCATGGATTCAATCAACCATGCATTAAAAATATTTAGAGGAAAAACGTTTCCTTCTATGAAGCATGCCCTGGCCTGTTACTTTCTGCTTCATCGAGTGCCTAAAATCAACAAATGACTATGCAAAGAATCTCTGGAAAAGTCAGCCAAATAATTCCTCCCCTCTAAGTTGTTCTCTTGGGTATTTTGGTTACACCCACAGAAAACTGTAGGTGGGGTGGGGTGGGGTGATTTGTGGAGCTATAGCCCCACAGGTGCATCTGGTAACCAACGCCTGAGAAAAGAAAAAAGAAGTGGTGAAGTGCAGCTGGGCAGGACAGTGATATTCAGCATCTCTCCTACCACCCAAGACAATTAAAATAGCTTAGAAAAGATCCCCATGGGTCCTTTTCGAGTAGAAAAGGAGAAAAGGACCTGGATTGAAGATGTAGTGAGGATGTGTGTGTGTGTGTGTGTGTGTGTGTGTGTGTGTGTGTGTGTGTGT
>OU015746.1:111754771-111768125 GCA_907169655.1 Acomys percivali | reverse complement strand
GAAAGAAAGAAAGAAAGAAAGAAAGAAAGAAAGAAAGAAAGAAAGAAGAAAAGAAAGGAAGGAAGGAAGAAAGAAAAGGAAAGAAGGAAGGAAGAAAGAGAGAGGAGGGTATCCAGGGATAATAAGGCATAGAGCTTCCTAGAAGGTTGCACTGTGACTAGGAAAATAAATGCATTCCTAGATTGTCACAGTACCAAGGAACATACGTATGAAAACAAATACCTAGAAAACATTCAGAATGTGATGCACGACCAAACTCACATAAGAATCTTTGACACTAGAGGTTCTCAAACCTGAGTGAGCATGAGAGCCACCTGGAAGCCTGGACGAGCACAGAGTGCAGGACCACACCTCCAGAGCTGATGCTTAGGGCCCCCACCCCGCCTCTGCCTTTTTGTATGGGTGGTGTAAGGCTGTGGGAGAGGCATACACTGAGTGCACATGGACAATAGAGGACAGCTTTGTGGAGCTGGTTCACTCCTTCTCACCTTTACATAGATTTCAAGGATCAAACTCGGATCATCAAGCTTGCACGGAACACACTGTTCTTACACACACACACATACACACACACACACACACACACACACACACACACACAATTTTGGAATAGGGAAGGCCAGTGTCATTTGCCTCCTGCCACATGTCCCTGTCCCCAACACCCTGAAAAATATGTTCACAGCAACCATTTAATTCTAATCTTTATACCTTTAACTTTGAACCTGTCATTTGACAAAGTGGATTACTTATGAACAGCATATATTTGAAACGTATTTCTTACTTCACCTTCCACTCCAAGAACCTGTCTTCTTTTAGATGTTAAACTTACCTATGTTTAAAATGACTGTTGGTGTATTTGTCAATGTTTTCTAGAGCAACAGAACTTATAGAATGAAGATAGAAAGGAAATTTACTAGAATGGCTTACAGGCTGTAGTCCAGCTAGTCCAGCAATGATTGTCGACCAACAGGAGGTCCAAGAAGCAAGCAGCGGGTCAGTCCACCAGGCTGGGTGCATTATCTGGTATCCAGTGTATGCAGGAATCCTGAAGAGGCAGGCTCTAGTGCCCGTGAAGGAGTGGACTCATTAGGGAGAGCAAGAGCAAGCAAGGAAAGAGAGCCAGCTTCCTTCTTCTGTGCCCATTACATAGGCTGCCATTGGAAGATGAGGCCTAGACTAAAGGTGGATTTTGCTACCTCAAAAGATCCAGGCTAAAAGTGGCTCTTCCCTCGTCAAATGATTTAATTGAGAAAAAAAAAATATCCCTCACAGGTGTGCCCAGACATTTGGGTTTGAGTTAATTCCAGCTGTGGCCAAGGTGACAGTCAAGAATGCCCAGCACAGCTGGACTGATAGCTGCCATGTTTATGACTGTGACCTATTAGCTGAACTTGTTCTTTTTCTCTCTTTAATACATCATGTTATATGAACTAATTTCATCTTCTCTCCGAGAGTATAAGTTACATTTATGATTCTCCAGTGCTGAAGATCAGATCCAGGAATTTGCACATACAGGCCTAGGCTCTATCATGGAACTCCACCTCTAGTCCAATGATTATTTGTTAACAATTTTTGCCTGCTGTCCTACTATAGATCAAAACTCAGCTGTTACTCCCACACTGGGTCACATAACCGAATGTGGACAGTTGCATCAAACAAAACAATAGTAAAAGATTTCTGACTGCAAGATGTGACCATAGAAAGAATCTAGGATGTCCTAGCAGTGCTGGGCCTATGCCGAATCATGTCATTTCCCTGGTATGGCTCACACATATCCATCTTGCACTGGCCAAACAACACCTCAGCTTGTATTTGGCACAGTTGTCTGTACAAATTGCATGTTTTACAAAGTTTTTTGCTCTTATTAGAAATATCAAAGATGCTTAACATTTTTCTATCATGACTCCTCAGCATCTGCATCAGTCAGGGTTCTCTAGAGGAACAGAACTTATAGAATGAATATATATATATATATATATATATATATATATATATATATTATTATATATTTTGCTTTTGTGAGTGTGTGTGCGTGTTTCTAGCACTTTTTCTTTGTCGTTGTTGTCGTCCTTTATTCCGGTTTGTTTGTTTTTTTTTTTATAATGTGCCTGCTCATTTTCTTAAAAAAAAAAAAAAAAAGAAAAGAAAAAGAAGGCATAGAGTTGAATGGGTAAGGAGGTGAAAAGGATCTGGGAGTAGTCAGGAGAGGGAAACCAAGCACGGCATGGTGGTGCACGCCTTTAATCCCAGCACTCAGGGAGGCAGAGGCAGGCAGATCACTGTGAGTTCGAGGCCAGCCTGGTCTACAAAGTGAGTCCAGGAGAACCAAGGCTACACAGAGAGACCCTGTCTCAAAAACAAAATGAAACAACAACAACAAAACAAAACAAAAGATAAATTTAGACTGTACAAAAAAACATGTATTTTCTTTTCTTTTTTTGGTTTTTTGAGACAGGGTTTCTCTGTGTAAGAGTCCTGGACTCACTTTGTAGACCAGGCTGGCCTTGAACTCACAGAGATCCGCCTACCTCTGCTTCCCCGGGTGCTAGGATTACAGGCATGTGCCACCACACCTGGCTAAAAACATGTACTTTCAATTTTTAAAAAATTGCAATCTGAGTTGCTGACATGAGTTTTATTTTTTTAAAGTTAAACAAATTTTGGCTTTGGATTATGACAAAATTTCCAACAATATCTGAAATGGCCCTTAATATACTTCTGTCATTTAACTATGTATTTATGTGAAGCAGTATTCTCAGTGCTGACAATTATAAAATCCAAATATGATCAGCTCTGAAAGACGCAGATGTTCTACATCCTGCAGTATCAAATATTCGGCCAAGATTTAATTCTTTATGTAAAAATAAATAAATACATCATCTCAATATTATGCAAATTTGCTTTCATATTTAGTAAATGATCTTCTAATATATACTGAATATTTTCGTGATTTATCATGAGTAAATATTTGATTTGTATACCTGTTTATTATACCTATATACCAAGGGTCAATGTAAAATTTTCTCAGTCGAAAGGGACTCAAAAGAAGAAAACATTTGAGTGAGCTGCAGACTTCCATATCTTTGCTGTCTTTGTCTTCCCTCAAGCCTACCTGAAAATGTCACCCAGGATGCTCCCGAGAAGAACCACCTTGAGGAAGAGTTAGATGGGGAAAATGTGGTTTTAACCGTGTCTCCAGTTACCGAAGAGCCCACCACAGAATAGCCTATGGAATCAAATGTTTCTTTAACCAAAAGCCTCAAACCATCAGTTCCCCCTCTGCCAACTTCTGAGCAAATCAAACCCTCAAGAAAGAAATCTCTGCCTGCTGTCCTGCCTGCTATTAGTGAGGTTCTGGAACGTTCTTCAGGACTGCTGTCATTACCATAACTCGGGTACAGATGAAAGAAATTCGAGGCTTATTTGAGACTGCAGAGGCACTGATGTTCTAAAGAAGAATGGCATAGTCCTAATAAATCTCTTAAGGCCAGAATGACGCCGCCTTCCCAAGAAACCCAAGATAGGCACCAAAGGACCCACACTTCAAGAAAACTACAAGAGTCAGAAGGAAAGGGAGAGTCCTACAGCTAAAGTTGTAACTTCGGCTCAGGAGTCCATGGTTGCAGCCTGGGGAAGAATTGCTATGAGAGCTGGTCAGCCTGGGGCTGTGAATCGCCAGCCTCTTCCGCCTTTCCACCACAAGCCCTGGATTTAGATGGTGTGTCACCAACAGCACACTGCTCCCAGCAGATAGAAAAGGCTGTTCACCTACAGTTTCACAACAGTCAGACCAGTCTTTCAAACACTCCCCAGAGGGTGATCTCTCTCTTCCTGTTCCAGGCCTGTTTTTCTATCCTCTGGAGTGGAAATAATACACCATGTCCTGAAGGTGTTCAAAACAATAAGATCATGAGAAACTTTACAAGAGAGGGAACCTGTCCAGAGAGCAATACCCTACTCCCAAATATGCTGCCTTAGACAATGGCAAGGCTTTATTCTGACCTGAAAGGAAGTGAAGAAACAAAGCAAAACTCTCTGTGTTCCCTGTAACAGCTAAAATAACTGGACATCAATCTTCTGAAGTTCCTCCTCCTGTCTCTACCAGTACAGTGGAGAATTACCATTTTTTTCCTGATATTTAGTTACACATATATTCCAGTTACATATACATTATACTCTATTAAATTGACCCACATTTTCCAAGTGTCCTCTTATTTTATTTATTTATTTATTTTTATTATTTGGTTTTTCAAGACAGAGTTTCTATGTGTAGCCTCGGATGTCCTGAATTCACTTTGTAGTCCAGGCTGGCCTCGAACTCACAGAGATCTGCCTGCCTCTGCCTCCTGAGTTCTAGGGATACAGGTGTGTGCCACAGCACCTGGCTGCCCAATTTTCAAATATTTTTCTCAATAGGCACACACTTTTAATCCCAGCCCTAGGAGGCAGAGGCAGGTGGATCTTTAAATTTGGAGCTATCCTGACTATAGAGCAAGTTCCAGGACAGCCATGTCTACACAGAGAAACCCTATCTCAAAAAACAATATATAAAAAATATGTATACCTTATATATTTGTATATTATGTAATATATACACACTTATACATATTTTATGTGTTTTAAATATATTTATTTAATAATATTTACATGTTACTATAATATTTACAATAGCATATGTGCTATTTATTTATATATATTTATATATATTTCTCTTTGTATTTCCATTGGGACGTTTGCATTGATGAATGTTATGCTTATAGATTACTTAGTTTTATCCATTCTCAGGAGCTCATCTATAATACAGTGTTTTTAATTTCTAACAGTCCTTTTTGACTCTTAGTGTTTCCAGCTCTGTTCATGGTTCTGAGCTGTTCTTGTGTGTGGCCTACTTTTTACATGACAGCTTATAGCTTTGGAACTGGCCAGATGTCTCGGTGGTAAGGGCACTTGCTACTCAGCCTGAGAACCTTAGTTTCATCCCTGGGATCCACGTTTGAAAGGAGAGAACCAACTCCCATGTGTGCACAAACACACATAAAATATGTAATTTTTAAAGCATAGCTATCTGAAATTTTCTAATAATTGAAAAACTTGTTTTATGTTTGAATCTGATTCTGATGGTGCTGTTTTCAGACCACATGGGATATTTCCCTTGTTTTTGGTATGCTTTATGATTTTATGTTGAAATATGCAGTGAGTCAGGTAGTGAGAACTGGGATGAATGAATGGGCTTTTCATGTGAGTGTGTGTCGTCACCTGGGTAGTACTTGGTGTAGGCACGATGTTATTGTGCACTGTGTAAGGATCCGAATACTGATTTCTGTGCCACATATCTTTTTGCAATCCTTCTTCTGAGAATCTCCTGTCTAAACTTTGCACTCTAGTTGTTCCTTGGTGTGACAATAAAAAAGCCTAATAGACAATCACTGAGCAGGGGAAATAATAGGACTAGGTTTCTTGCCAGACAGGGAAGAAGAGGAGAGAGAAAGGAAGTACAGGTTCAGGAGACATGAGGAGTGAGCAGCTGGAGCAGAGAAAGCCGTGAAGTGCAAGTATCTTAGGGATTTTGGCAAAGAGGGATCTAGGCATCTTAGAGGGTTAATATATACTTACATTGATATTGCTCAGTTGTTGGATTGTAAAGCTTGTTAAACAAATATAATAGTCCAGTCTCAATTATTTGGGTGCTAGCCAGGCTAAGAAAAAACATTTATAAAAGTAACACTAACACTTGGGCTCTATTTAATATCTGCTACAGCTTTCCAAAACTTTAATTTCTCCTACTGTTTTTATTTGGCCCCCTTGCTGACTCTAACCTTGCCTAAGTATTCCTCTTCATAGTCTATACTTGTAGCTCCCTGGTATAGAACCTGCTCTCCTTATGCTGATCCCTCTCGGTGTGATCCTACAAAAAATGGGAGATAGTTCTATAATCTGACTTAATTTCCTGATAGTTTAGTTGCCCTTCGACAGATGCCGTGAGTTTCATATGTGTTTCTCTGACAAATTAGCTTGCTGTCCACCTCCCCCTCCCTGTTGATGAGACAGAAAAGTCATTTGGGCTGGAGTGGAATGAATTTGCTTCCCTCAAGTAGAACAAGCCTTTGAAAAATATGTATCTCTGCAGAGTGTCTGGTATGAAGACTGGGCACTTACTCCATGCCAATCATTCTTCCTAGGCCACAGCTACAGGAAGACCTTAGTGGATATTAAAGATAAGATTATTTCAGTTTTTCAGCTTTTCTTTGTGGAAAGAATAAAAGTAATGAGAAATTGTAAAATTATAATATGTAAGCCACTTGCTTGCCCTGCCCACCCAGAGGCTTCTCCCAGTTCTCGTTCCTGCTAGCCTCAGAGCTCCACCCTAGTTCCCGGAATAGCTACATGTGAGCTCCCTATATCAGAGGGCCCATACGGCTTTCGGTAACTGCTCTAGAGACCCACACCCAAGCCCCCACAAAGAGACTCCCAATGCCAGATGCCCTAAATGTCCATATGGTCTCACTTGATAAAAAAAAAAACCCCACGTGCTTTGTGGTTTTAGCCTTTAAAGCTAGCCTGTAACAGCTACTCGGGGTCCTTCACCTCCCGAGTGCTGAGGGACCCTGACACATCAACAATTGGGACTTCTGATGTGTCAGTAATAAATTTCACATATACCTCCAGCCTGTGTGACTCGCGTGGTCTCTCGCGGCGACCCCCTTCCTGAGTTGGGCGTGAGAGTCCAACAGTAACATCCTCCAATCTCTTCCCACATAGAAGGTGAAACCCAAAACAAAAGCTTCACTAAAAAGCTCTCGATGAAACAAAAAATCCCCAGGTGTACTGGTGCACACCTCTAATCCCAGAACTTGTGACAGGGATTAGACAGGAGCTGAGACAGGAGGGCTTTGAGTACAAAACAAGAAAACGTAAATTCTCACTGCGTTTCAAGACCAAAGATTGTCTAAGCCATAGACGCACATAAAATCCAGATGTATTCTCAGCTGCTCTTCCTGCAGAAGGGCAGACTTCATGCCCAGCTCACTCTTCTGCTGTCTTAGTCAGGGTTAGTATTACTGCAGTGAAACACCACGACCAAAAAAAAGCAAGTTGTGCAGAAAAGGGTTTATTGACTTATACTTCCATTGTCTGTCATTGAAAGAAGTCAGGGCAGGAATTCAAACGAGCCTGGAACCTGGAGCCAGGACCTGACAGAGAGGCCACGGAGGAGTGTTGCTTGCTGGGTTGTGCGTCACGGCATATGCAGCCTGCATTTTTTTTTTTTTTTTACAGAACCCAGAAGTACCAATCCAAAGATAGCATCACCCACAAGAGACTGGGCCCTCCCCCATCAATCACTCATTGATAAAATTTCTTACAGTATTTCTCTGTGTAGTCCTGACTGTCCTGGAACTTGCTTTGGGGACCAGGATGGCCTTGAACTCAGAGATCCACCTCCCTCTGCTACCTAGGTTTAGGATTAAAGGCATGCACCACCACCGCTGAGCAAGATAATATGTTTTATAATGATTATATTTGAAGAAAACTGATTCCAATAGCAACAGTGGAATAGTAAGCCATATTATATTTCTTTATTACCTAAAACAGAATATTCATCATAAATAGATAGCCACAACCTAGCAAGTGTGTTAGGCAAAATATTTTTAAATTTAAAAATTGAAAGCCGGGTAGTGATAGAAATCCCAGCACTTGAGAGACAGAGGCAGATGGATCTCTGTGAGTTCAAGGACAGCCTGGTCTACACAGAGAAACCTTGTTTCAAAAAACAAAAAAAAAAAAATGAGGGCTGATCACTTACCTCAGCTTTAGCATTCTTTTTCAGTATACACAGCCCTATGTTGTATCCCAAGCATCACAAAATAAAAATGAAAATGGATACTTGCATTCGGTAATATGTACAAACCCCCCAATCGCTGGGTACATTTTTCAGATATGTAAATGAAGCTATCATCATGTCATATTCAAATGTGAAGGGAGACTAGTAAACAGAGAAATAGAAATCACCTGAAGAGTGAGGCACACTTTGACCCTCATTCTGTTCACAAAGTGAGAATGCTCAGGAACGCGGAAGCGAATGGGAAGAGCCCAGCATGAGGACCCTTGGCCTGGAAGCCTGCATGCAGAGCTCAGCACAGCAATGAGTCTTGGGAAAGTCACTTGACCAGTCATCTCTAGGCCTTGGTATTCTCTGTTCAAAGTGGGAGAAACAATAGCACCTGTTAGTGTGTGATGCAGAAAGTCCATGAAAAGCTTAAGAGAATAACCTACACATGGGAGAAAACACATACATTTAAATGATTGCCACGCCCAGTGTACACATTAGAAACACTCCAGGTTTTTGTTCCACACACATGTAGGCTATAACTAACAGACATTGCTGAACTTTTGGCTGCAGTTGCCTTGTGCTTCGCACTCTGTTTAGTCTCTCCACCTCCAATGTTTCTTTAGCATTTACCTGATTTAGGCTTTTTCTTTTTTCATTTCTATTTTCATCTGTGTCTCCCCTCGAGAGTCCACCTAAGGCTTGGGTTTTGGCGCTGAGTTTGAGATTCACTAAGCTTTGCCAGCAGGTTCCTGCACAGGACTGTACTTCCCACCCAACACTTCCCGAATGAGAAGATACATCCCACTCCATCCTGCATCTTAGATTCCCAACCCAGTTGGTTGGTGACATTATAAGCTTCAAATTCCTTTAAAAGGCGATATAAGTAAGTGTGTATGAGGTCGGTGAGGGAAGGGGAGAGGAAAAAACATAGTTCATCCTTACATTAAATACTTTCTTCTTCCTGTGACAAAATATTTGACAGAAATAATTTAAGGGAGAAAGGATGTATCTTGGCTCATCATTTTAGGAGGCTCAGTCCTTGGTCATGTGGCTCTGCTGGTTCTGGGTCCATGGTCAGGCAACATATAGGGCAGCACTATTCAACTTATGGCGGTCACAAAGTGGAGACAGAGAACATCAGGCATGTCCCACGAGAGCCTTCCCTTACCAGGAAACTGGGACAGAGGGGAGGACATCCTATTGGGACTCTAGATGAGAGAACCATGGGAGAATAGCAATGTAGAAGGATCCAGTGGGTCCTAGAAACCTACAAGTAGAACATTATGATAGGCAGATTTGGGTCATGGGGTCCCGCTCAAACTAAGGCCCTAGCCAAGGACAATACAGGCGGTAAAATTTAAACCCCTACCCTGATCTAGCCCATGGACAGGACAGTCTCCACACTTGAGTGGAGAGAGGGATTTGACTTTCTCATGTACTCTGGTGCCTCACATTTGACTATGTCCCCTGGCGGGGGAGATCTAGTGGCACTCAGAGGAAGGACAGCAGGTCACTGAGAAGAGACTTGATACCCTATGAGCATATACAGAGGGAGGTAATCCCTCTGAGGAACTGTCATAGGGGAGGGGAATAAGGGGAAAATGGGAGGGAGGGGAGAATGGGAGGATACAAGGGATGGGATAACCATAGAGATGTAAAAGAATAAATTAATAAAAAAAAAGAGAGAAAAAATAAAAAGAAAAATTAAAAAAAAAAGAAAAAAAGAAAACACCAGGAACAGGATACCCACAAAGATCTGCCCCAGTGATGAACTTCCTCAGTCTAAGGCCCACTCCTAAACTTTCCATCACCTCCAAAAGTAGTGCAACCTGCTATGGAGTAAGTGTTAGGTTAGGGGGAACTTTCATATTCAATGAAATAAAATTCCCTATGACTCGGTGACAATAAGCCTGACCAGGTGGTATGTGGCTGTAATCCCAACACTCAGGAGGCAGAGGACTGAGGACAGCAAGTTTCATGCCAGTGGGAGAGACTTACCAAGTTTCAGGAAAGTGCTCCAAAGCAAGACCCTGTGTCAGAAAAAAAGAAATAGGAGAGGAAGAGAGGGAGGGAGGGAGGGAGGGAGGGAGAGAGAGGGGGAAGAAAAAAGGAAGGTAACAAGGGAAAAAAGGAGAGAGATGGAGAGAGAGAGAGAGAGAGAGAGAGAGAGAGAGAGAGAAAGAGAGAGAGAGAGAGAGAGAGAGATTTAAAGTGTGCCACTTCCCCTTGGTGGGGAGGCCTGGTCACACTCAGAGGAAGTGGAAGCAGTCTATCTGGATGAGACCTGATAGGCTGTGATACACCTGATAGGCTCCTCCCCCAGGAGGCGGTCCTCTTCTGTCACAGGTCTAGAGGAGGGGAATAGAGTGAAAGAGGGGACATACGGAAGAACAAGTGAGGGGATAATAGGGATGTAATCTGAATGTTACTTTAAAAATAAAAACTAAAAAAAAGAAATGGCTATAGCATGTAACATTTTCCAACACAGCCTTATTTACCATGGTGATAAACCAGAAGAAAACTACATGTCCTACAATATAAAAATGTTTAGTTAATGTCCTGCACATCTATGTCATGGCATATTATTCAATCATTTTTTTTAATACACACTACATCACCATTCAAAATAATGCTCGGGATTCAAATGAAAAGGCCAAGGATAAGGCAACATATTCCACATGATTCTAATTATGTAAAAATATAGATATATAAAGAAATATATGGGAGAATATTTTTAAAAGGGCTATAACTATATTAATAGGATTAGATGTAGTTTTGTTTTCTAATTTCTGAAAAAAAAATAATTTACATTGCTTTATAATGAAAAAAATCCCTTTATAAATATAGACTTACAAACTCTGCTGTCAGAAAATCCTGTGCTTTTAGCTCAAACAGTTCACAATCCAGGTTTAATTTCTTGTGCTCGGATGATATTCTAGAAGCAAATATTTTTCCCTGGGTAGAATAAAAGAAGCAATTTTGTTTCTGAAGGAAAAGTCAGACCTCCACATTGAGAAACATCAGACGCTGGCAATAGCTTTGCTTGTCTGCGAGCAGGGATGTGTTGTGAATTGCTTGTCCCCTCATGGGGACAGATTAGAGCTGAGCCATCCTCTCTCCTTTCACCTTGCTCTCCGTTCAGCTGATGATGAAGTGTTTGTGAGGCCGGGTGCTACGCTATCTGCTTTGCCTGGTCATACAAAGTGAGTTGACCTGCTCACTGTTCACACTGAGCCCTTGGCCAAATACTCCATCCAAAGACGCTGAATTGAGGTATGTCGTTGAAATGAAGTGCTCGGAAGTGATTCTGGACAGGCAAGTGAACACATGCGCTGATGGTGGCATGAGTGGCTATCTTGTCTGAAGCAAAAATAGTCTATGTGTATGAATAGGGAGAGGATATGAAGAAGAAGCCATTGTTTCATCCTAGCACTCCGTGTCTTTCCCACATTCTTCAGATCCGTTGAAGGGATTGTCTGTACACACAGTCTCTCCTCTTATCCCCTAGGAGAGAACTGCAGGACAGTCTACAGCTCACAGACACAACCAGGAACAAAATTACCTGAGCAGACAGATTCACAGCAACTACATACAGCCTGGTGATTGGCTGTCCTCTCACAATTGTTCACAATTTGTAAGCAACATGCCCGAGGATTCCAGCTTCTTGGAAGGGGGAAGCAGCTAACTGGATCACCACGGAGTGCTCATAGCTGCCATACTGCCTGTGTGGGCCTTTCCCTTGTGGGCTTTTGTGAAACTCCAGGGGCCAGCGTGTATTCCATCCTCCATGAAACACTTCCTTGGCTTACATACTCTCCCTGTGTGACTTGCCCTCCCCTTGTCTTTAAAGGTTGGCTTCTCTTACCTTGCTAGGACTTCTCTCATTACAAATTTTTCTGGGCAGTGGTATTCATGTCCACGATTCCAGCTCCCACCTAGTCATTTGTAGTATAAAGATCTTTAATTTTATACCTGGCGTCTCTTCTACACCTTTCATATGGTCAGTTTTTTAGACAAGCGTCCCTGGATGGTCCACCCCCACCTCAAATTTGCATATCCACACGTAAATTTACTTTAGCTTCAAAAATCCCATGCCCCAGCATTCTCTATCCTCCAGACAGAAATCTTAGGTCTTTCGCCTCCTTGATGTGATCACCAAATTCTCTTGATCCTGCCTCTTGACTGCTTTGCATATTGATTACTTACATCTTTGTTGCGCCATCAGTGTTCAGGCCCTTGTAATTTCCACTACCGTAGCCTCTGCTGGCTGCCTTGCTTCCCTCCTCTCACTCTGGCATCCATATGAGCATCAGAGTGATGCCACCAGTCCTCAGAATGACTTAGTGACTCTCCCTTACCAGAACCCCAATTAACAAATATAGACGGGATACTGGGAACAGAAAACACCTGACTACTAGTTACATGTACTGCACACTGCCTTGAGCCTGGTATTTAGGAAGCTAGCACAGGAGGATTATGACTTAGCCTACACCACACAGTACACTGTTCCTTTTTTATAAAACATTTATTTGTAGGATGCGTGTCGTGGTGCATGTGTGGAGATCAGAGGATAACTCGTGGGAGTCAGCACTCTCTTTCCATTGTGTATGTTCTGAGATGAAAATCAGGTCATCAGATTCAGTCAAGTGCCTTTACCCACTTAACCATACTACTAGCCTCATTACTCAGTATTTAGACATGTCCCCATACCTACACACACACACACACACACACACACACACACACACACAGAGGCAGTGGCAGGGTTTACAATCAATTTTCTAATTTTGTCATTAGTTAATATAAGACTTAAAATCCAAACCTCATGATTTCCAAATCCACTGGGTTCTCATGTTATGATGTATGACATTCAACCTATGACATGTCATAGATAATTCAAAGTAGTCTAAGTAATTTTACTAAGAGCTTAATCAAAACTTCTGGCTAGGTTGGCAGTTCATAGTTCTAATCTCAGCACTTGAGAGTCAGAGGCTGGCAGGTCTCTGTGAATTAAAGGCCATCCTGGTCTACATAGTGAGTACCAAGCTAGCTATAGCTACATAGGGAGACCCTGTCAAAACCAAATCAAAAAAGAACAAGAAAGTAAAATAAATAAACAAAGAAGCAAAACAAAACATCTGGCTAGTTGTAACACCCTGTAATTCTATATATCACAAAACAGAGTCTGGGAATCTGAACTCTTCATCTCACACTTCCCTGATGGGCACCTTTCTGCACAGTCACAATGTGCATAGTTCTGTTCTTCCTTGTCTCATTGCAATTTCATTTAAATTCTGACACACACAGACACACACACACACAAACACACACAAACACATCACAGTAGCGAAACTACAGATGCACACATGCTATAGCCTCACTCTCCTCCTTAAAAAATTCACAGGAATTTGACTTGAAAGTCTGGGTGCCAGTGGCCATTCCCTTCTTCGGAAGACACTTCCTCCCTTGGCTTAGTCAGTCTCTCTCTCTCTCTCTCTCTCTCTCTCTCTCTCTCTCTCTCTCTCT
>OU015746.1:111726684-111750067 GCA_907169655.1 Acomys percivali | reverse complement strand
TGTGTGTGTGTGTGTGTGTGTGTGTGTGTGTGTGTGTGTGTGTGTGTAAAGAAAAGCAAACAGTTCAAAGTGCAAGTAAGGAGAGATGTACTTGGGGAGTTATCCTGCAGCCAGATAATTAAGAATCTTGGACTGCAAAGTGATGCAAAAACACCTGATAGTATTTGCAGGTGCCTGAGCACAGACCTACGTGGTTCCCATGTCATGCTCAGAATGGCCACTGGAGACTCACAATTCTTAATGGCTCAGTTTTATGGTGAAGAAACAGAAATGCAGTCAAGTTTCATCCTTCCTTCAACATCTCATCACATACGAAGTTGGAAGCTTGCTCCTAACCATTACTCCTTATTGTCTCTTGTTACTCTAAGGAGTTTGGTTTTAAATTATCTCCTACATGAAGAAAATTTAAGCAAAACCTTCTCAAAAATGAAACCAAACCAAACAAAAACAAATAGTGAAAATATAAGGTGAGCTCCCCCAGTATCACAAATGTTATTGTAGTATATTCTGAAATCTCTCCATGTTAGACTAACTCAAGGCAAATAGTTAAAGAATGTAAAGGAGTTAGCCGGAAGCAGCCCGCCCCACCCCTGGGCTCCACCCTTCCCTGCCCCTGGAAACCTCTTTCAGATGTTCCAGCTGCAGTCTTATCTATTGAACTCACACTGGCTACACTTTGGCCTAGAGTCTGCAACTGCAGGGCTGTTCTGAACTCTACTCCTGCTTCCTCAATAATTCTGAATAACACAGAAGTATCCAGATTCCACCAATGTTACTGGGCTCTTTCTTCCTTTGCAGAATGACAAGTGTGGTGCCCTAGCCTTCCCCTTTTGCTCTCTCCATCCTCAAGTTTCGGCAGCTTCGTTTTCCTTCTAGAGCACTAACCCTGGCAACAGCAGTCTCTGTGGCAACCAAAATCAAGATGTCTGTTCTTCATACTCAGTTGATTTTAAAAGCTAAACTCCAAAAAACATTTATGTTAACATGACATTAATTTTTACCACAGCTCAAGAACAAAATGAGGATTATGTTTCCCTTTTTAACCACTCCAGTGTCAGTTCCTGGACCATGAAGAGGAGGGCGATCCTTCCCTCTGAGTGAAATATCTCTGCTACACTCCATCAATTGGATTTAAAAAGTCATGACATATTTTATTTTCTTCAAATTTCAATCACAATAGCTTGTGATCTACCGTGGATTTTTATTATGGAAACAGGCTTTAAATGGCCTTTTAGAGCCTTCTGGACTGATGTTCCAACATGGAGTGAGTGTGTGTACTTCTGAGTGGTCAGATGGCTTCTCTCCTAGATTTTATTTCCGCTGCCTCTGTGCATTGAACCCCTCCCCCTTACTCTTTGAGGCTGGGCGAACTCTTTCCTCTCAAATTGTTTTCGTGTCTTTCTAGACTCTAGAAAGGTAGACGCTAGAGTATATGTCTGCAGGTGATGCCAGATCCCCAAGTTGAGACAAGGCACTTAGAAGAAATAGAACAGAAAAGATCTCAGGACTTTCAGATCCCAATAAAGGCACAGGAAGGACTCACTATTCCTCCTACATTCCCACAGCAGCCAGGAGACCTGGGGCGTAGGAAATCCAGTCTACGGAGTCAGTTTCCTGTCATACAAAGGAAGGCACAGAGTCCTCTCTGGAACTGAGCTCTAAATGGAAAAAAATTACCTTCTCTTTCTCTCTCTCTTTCTCTCTCTCTCTCTCTCTCTCTCTCTCTCTCTCTCTCTCTCTCTCTTTTTCTCTCTCTCTCTCTCTCCTCTACCCTTCCTCCCACCCCACCCCCAGACAGTCCAGCATGGGCATGAAATGGCTTCTCATATAATCCTATGTGCCTGTGAATATAAATATTCACAGATTCTCGCAGTTGCAATACAGACATTTTCAAGGTGTCACTATTATGCCTGCAATGCCTATTTTTTTTTTTTTGTCACCATTCTCTGCTTCATCCTTTATCCAATATTGAGACCTCCGAATCACCTGCAAACGTTTTTTCTTCTATGATATCTAAGTCACCTAGCCTGAGGTCACAGAAATAACCAATAACCACATCCTCTAAGATACAAACTTCAAATATACTTTCCTTCTAATTACAACTTCATTTCACTGAAGTCACCAGCTCTAGGCATCTTTTGCTACTCTTGTTTTGTTTTGTGAGTTGTCAGTTAGATCTCAAAGAAACCTGGAACAAATAGCTGAGATGCCTATTAACATATCAAAGCAGATGCTGGCCTCCAGGCTCTCAGCTTGTAGCTGCTACAGAGCCCTGGCTCCTCAGGTCTTTTCAACCCCCCACTCCCACCCCACTACCCTAAACATCTCCAGTCCCTGAGCTTCACTTCTTCTAATCCAGCTGCTCTTTTCCTATAAAACACTGCCTTTTGGGGCATTGCATTTTCTTGGCTCTTGGTTCCACTCCTAGACCTCTCTTCATCCATTTGTCCTCTCTCCTCTTCCCCGCCTCCTCCACACAGCCCAAGTTAGTCTGGATCCTTCCAGATGCCTATGGCTGTGCTCTCCCTCACATCTTCAATTAAAAAAAAAAAGTTCTCTTCATGTCCTCATTTGCAGTCAATATCTAGGCCACGTTGGCCATAAGCTTGAGATCCTCCAGCCTCTGCCTCCCAAGGACTTAGACTTGGCTCTAGAAATCATATAGCTTCAAAGCCCTCTAAGCTAGTCTCATTTTCTCCCTTCCTGCTTAACCTCCATCTTGACCCAGACCAGACCCATAGTACATCATTATAATCTCTCCCATGAAATCCATTAATAACTTTGCCCTTTTTCATCATCATCCGGAAAAACTCCATCCTGCGTTAAATCTAATTATACTATTTAAACTCTTCCAGATGTGTTCTCTACAGGGGACAAGCCACAGACAAGCCTCTTGGACTATCTCAGAAAAGTATACAGTAGAACTAACTTAAAATGACCAGAATACTAGTAATGTCCTCTCCCACAAAAATCCAACCGTCTGTACCTGTTATCAAACTATTTTTTCCTACTTCCTGTATTAGTAATAGAATTACGTTTTAAAGGGAGTTTTTACTATGTTACCCAGGCTGGCCTGAAACTCCTCGGCTTAAGCAATGTTTTCATCTCACTTGCCTAAGCAGTAGTCCCACTGTGCCTGGACTTAAAATTACACAATCTGGATGACTAAAAAACTTACAGCAGCATTATTGTGGTAGAATGAAGGCAAATGGCCCCCATAGGCTCATAGGAAGTGGCCTCATTAGGCGGTGTGGCCTTGTTAGAGAAAGTATGTCACTGTGAGTGTGGGCTTTGAGGCCATATATGCTCAAACTACAGCCCACTGTGGCACTCAGTCTCTCTGCAACCATCGAGCAAGAATTGGAACTCTCAACTCCTGCTCCAGCACCAAGTCTGAATGTTTCCCCCTCATGATGACAATGAGCTAAACCTCTGCCTACCCATGATGTCATTGCCTACCTGCCATGGGGTGTGGCCCTGCCCAGGACTACATAAAAGGACAGACCCAGCTTGCCCCTCCCTCTCTTACCCCCTTACTTCCTTTCCTCTACTTCTTCCTCTCTTCCTATGTCTCTGCCCCCACCCTCTCTCTCTGGCGTAGCCCTCCCCCCTTTCCTTCTCTCCCCATGGTCATTTAATAAACCTCATGTAATATAATATCTTTTACCTGGCATCTTATTGTCTTATTTACTAAAGAAAACAACCCCAATTAAATGGTTTCCTTATTAAGAGTTGCAATGGTCACGGTGTCTCTTCACAGCAACAGAACACTAAACCATCTCTATTCGTGTTTTTAAGACGCACAGCAGTACAGCACTTTCGTGTTCTGATATGTGGGCCCGAACAATCTGTAACTCCCTCTGTACCCTGGGCTGGCCTGGAATTCACAGAGGTTTATCTGCCTCTTTCTGAGCGCTGGGATTAAAGGCATCTGCTGCCGCCGCTGCCACCCCAGAACAAAGATTCTGGGTGGCAGAATTTTACAGCTATAAGCATCCCCACCATCCAATAAAGCCAACTAAAAGCAAAAAAAAAAAAAATTCTTACTATTTTTTATTTTAATCCAAATTGAGTGTTTGATGCTTGAAAATTACATAGAAAATGGTATGAAATGCATGGTTTCTGATCATGAGCATTTATTCTCTAAAAAGAAAAGCCAAGTAATATGCAAACATGGTATCAAAATGAAAATGGTGTTGGGTCTCCTGTTTGACATTCTGAAAAATAACAGGTGAACCTCATCAGGGATGGATACGAAGTAATTAACTCAGAGGGAAAAAACCAATATAATCCATATTTATGGTGTAATGAGCTCAGAACCACCTGCTATAAACCAGTAAAGAAGGCACTATAAACTGCTAAAACGAGACACTAATCAATATGATACGCCAGGAAGTGGGAGAGAGAAAAGATGACATTAACATAAGCAGATTACAAAGAGAGTGTACAGAGGAAGCTGACCTAAATAACAATGTATATACATTTCATGAAGCCTATTTGGTTCACCTCAAAAAAAAAAAAATGCTCAAAACTAAAAAAAAAAAAAAAAAAAAAAAAAAAAAAAAGCTATAGAACTCCTAACTACACTATTTATTTGTACTACTAATAAAATAGGAAGAGTTGTCAATTAGATAACTCTGTATTGTTATTTATAAACTGCATATGCTATTTTTGTTTAATCTTCACAGGAACCCCATGTAACATGATAGGCATTACAATCGTTCTTGTAGAAATAATGTATTAGTTTGCTTGGGATGCTATAACAAAATACCACAGTCTCAACACCTTAAACGACAGAAATACATGCTTGTTTCTCTGTAGTTAAAAGTGTAATGATTAAAAATGAGATGCCAGGCAACAGATATGACATGGAGAAGTTTATTATAGGCGTGTGGGAGAGCAGCGAAGAGGGGGAGCACCCCAGAGAGAAAGAGAGGCAGAGACAGAGAGAGGAAGAGAGAAACAGGAAAGGAAGAGGGTCAGAGAGGTAGGAGAAGAAGAGGGGCAAGAGAGACAGCCAAGGTTGGTTTGCCCTTTTTATATCCTGGGCAGGCAGCCCACCTAGTGACAGGAAGGTAATGATGTCATAGGTTGCTAGGTAGACGGGGGGGGGGGGGGGGGGGGGGGGGGGGGGGGGAGAGGGAACAAAAAGGCTTGAAGGCAGGGGGAGCGGGGTAGGGGGGGGGCGCTGGGGCAGCTCTCTGCCTTAAAGAGAGTATCTTACTGTTTCCTGAGCAGGAAAAAGCTCTCAGGTGTTTCCTCTTAAGACTCCAGGGCCAGACTGTAGTGGATGAAAGCCTTTAATCCAAGCCCTCTAGAAGCAGAGGCAGCAAACAGATCTCTGTAAGTTTGAGGCCAGCCTGGTCTACAAAACAGAGTTCCAGGACAACCAGGGCTACACAGAGAAACCCTATCTTGAAAAACAAAACAAAAAGGACACCAGAACCCTCTCAGATCCAAAGGAAATTCCACTTCCCTGAATTCTGGCTCTCTCCCCTCTTCCAAAGGAGCCATTTCCTTATCACTGTAAGAAGGGGCAAATAGTTCTCTGTTGTATCTATTAGCATAGCAAAGCATTCGTGGCCAGCAGGTGTCCTGAATATCACAGCTGCCTGTGGCTTTTCTCACCCCACCCCCAACCCTACAGGTCTCTAATGGACTCCTCCCCCTTTGTCCCTTAGCTTCTCACTTCACATAACCCTGCTATTTCAGTCCTGTGTCTCTTGGTCCTCTTTCGCCCTCTTCTCTGGGTCTCCTTGGCCTACACACACTCTCTCTCTTACTCTCTTTTGGCCCAGTCCATTCTGCTAGCCACGTTTGGTGTACTACTTTCTCTCCCTGCTCTGGATGTTTCCAGATGCCTTTGGTTGTATTCTCCCGCATATCTACAATAAAAAGCTTCCCGACAACCATACCTTACAGCAGTCATTTCCTCACTTTATACAACCACCAGAGTTACAACTCTAGCACCAGCAGACCCAATGCCCTCTTATAGCCTCCATAAGCACCATGTACACACACAGTACACGTATGTACATGAAGGCAAAGCCCTCATATACATAAAAAAATTTTAAGGACAGCCATCCTGTTCTACCGATGTAACTCTGTTGATAGACTGTTTACCTAGTCTTCAGGAAAGCGCTAGGTTTGATTCCCAGGAGCAAACAGACTGGGTGTGGTGATGCACACCTATAATCTCTGCATCGGAGAGCGGAAAGCTAGATCAGAATTCAAGGCCATCCTCAGCCACCCGAGATCCTGTCTCAAACGGGAAGGAAGAAGAAAGGAAGGAATTAAAAAGAAGAAAGCTCACTCATTCACTCTTGTTCTGGAGGGGCCAACCAACACAGCCTTTGACTGAGTGTAAAGATCAAGCCAGCAATAATAGGATGTGGCATTTCTTCCTTCCTTAGTTGGCCCAGGAAAAAGAGGCGCACAGCTGTCATACCCAAGTTCATACTGAGCAGAATGTAGCTTCTGTGCTCACCTCAAGAAAACCTGCAATGGTCAAAGACTCAAGGCACCAATTCCTGACTCTTTTCCCAGTACACCCACCTTGCCCCTCGTAAGGTGTACTTCCTTCTCCATTCATGCTCCCTTAACCTTACTTTAGGGGTGGGGGCTTCTCTTGTGCTGTGTCTGGGAAAAGCTATGGGGGGAAAGTACCCAACTTTCAGCTCAAGAACCTAGTGTTTTTCCAGTTCCCTTAAAACACATCTAATTAGCATTTCAAAGGGACAAACAAGCAGCTGTGTGTTCGTTCACAGCCTCCTGCTGTGTTTATCCAACCACTAAGGAGTCTAGGACCCCAGTAAGAATGGCTATCATTTAGGACTCTAAGGCAACGTGCCACGAGAAAGATACTGGTGTGGCTGTTTTCTGCTGCACTATTCACAACAGTAAATTATGGAATCAGCTTACTTGTCTGTCTACAGATGAATGGTTAAAGAATATGTGGTATACACACAATGGGGTTTTATTCCACTGTACAGAACCAAGTAGTAGCCTGTAATAAAAATTATGTTGTGTATGGAGCACTGGAATTCATAATTCAAGTCTCTTCATCTGCCTCAGCACTAACACTATAGAAGCAGTGAACTCATTTTAGACTTACGTACTTCCCTTCCACCTGTACTTTTTCCTGTATCCTTTCTCTAAATTAGTAATATAATCATCCACACAGATTCACTGCACTCAGAGCAGAGTGACAACTCAGTGGAACTGCCCCCTGCACAGCCGCAGACTCACTTACCCAGCATATCCAATCAGTTATTAGCAGTGTCTGTCATTAACCTCTGTCCCTCTATTGCCTAACTTCTAGCCTTCATCACCTTTTGTTTGCATTATTACAATTACTTTACTTTCTTTTTTGTTGCTGGTGGTGGTCTAACCCCTGAACCTCTCCCCACCCCAAATGTGAAAGAGAAAAATGGGGGGGGGGCCTCTACTGTCTATACAAAGAATATGGTTTAATTGCTAGGAATTAATTAAAATAAATTAATTAAAATACATTTTTTAATTTATTGGGGCAGCTTTTGGGTGGGTCCAACGACCTCACAGAAAGGGACCAGCGAATTTGCAAGACTGGGCTGGGCTTCTTAAAGGGGTTCTTTGTGTGTGTGTGGGGGGGGGGGAGAGTTGTGACTTGATAGTGGGGTAGTAGAATCATAGCCTTATTGAGTTCAGGATCCTGTAGGTGGGTCTTCGGTCCAGTGGTCACTTTGGAATTTGGAGGTAGGAACTGGCTTTGTCCAGCATTTTGTGCAGGCTTTTGTAAACACGGGCTCCTGGTCAGAAGAGAAGGAGGTGAGGTGTGTGTGTGTGTGTGTGTGTGTGTGTGTGTGTGTGTGTGTGTGTGTACAGCTCTTGTCCCAGTATCATGCCTTTGACCTAAAACCTCTGGCTTAACAGGAATTTGATCTGGTGCTGCTTTGTATTAAAATGTTAAACACTGAAGATGATGCTCCAACAGTTGGGGAAAAACCTGGGTGACTGTCCAGGTAGCCAAATGCCTCTGTCATTTCCTTGTAGTACTGGAAGCTACTTGCTCTGCACTTCCTACAAACTCACATAAATGTTTACTCCTCAGATCTCGGATGGGGTTAAAGACTAAACAGATTCGTCTCACAATTAGACTTAACTTGGTTAAGATTTAAAAAATGTTATTAAAAGATATTTGTAGGTCTAAGTAGAATTTTTAGATTGTTAAATTCCAGCTGTAACAAAAAGTGTTTTGGGTACAATACTCAGAACTCACTAAGATAGGAAAGACAGTAAAATTATTTCTCCTAAGTTGCCAAATAGGATGGACAAGATATTGTCAATGTAATTGTTAGGTCAGCTAATGTAATATAATTGTTTTTTTTTCTTTTCTTTTGTATATTTGTTGTTTGAGACTGGGTTTCTCTATATAGCCTTAGCTGTCCTTGACTTACTTTGTAGACCAAGCTGACCTTGAACTCACAGAGATCTGCCTGTGTCTGCCTTCCCGAGTACTGCGATTACAGGCCTGTGCTACCATGTCCAACTTCATATTTGTTCTTACTGTACAGTTTATTATTGTTAAGAGAAAGAGCCTTTTATTTAGACAAAAAGGGGGGATTGTTAGGGGGTTGATCTGGTGCTATGTATTCAAATGCTAAATATTGTCCCCCAAGATCTGGTTACACCCCATACAAGCACATTCTCACATACACCAAGTGATGTTGTGTAAATTTTGCTCACCAATATTTTCTGACTAACTAAAGTTGCTAACAGCCTATAGCTGGGCATAAGAGAAGTCGGCGAAGCTATGGTTCCAGGGCTTTGGGTCAGAGAGGGACCACAAGGCTAGGAGGCGGGAGGCAAGTAAGAAGGGGAAAAAAGAGAAAGGAAGGAACTCACTATTAGACAGGATAGACTAGGAGCACATGGCCAAGAGAGGTATGCTCTGAGGACAGACTGATGGAACGGAAGCCATCTGGGAGTCATCAGATTGGCAAGTAATGGGCTGTTATGTGGGTTTTAAAGGTAGTAAGATTAGAATAGCTCAGAACCTGCCCAGCATAGTGCCTACAGCTTAATAATATAATGTCTCTGTGTCATTTACTTGAGAACTAATAATATGGAGAAAGGAGGGGTAGACACTTCCCAATGGATATAAAGAGTAAAGGGGAGCAAACTAACCCCCCAGAAAAATAATTACATGATATATATATATACAAATTGGGTGATGATCTGAAGATTAAATTGTCCATCTTCTATGTTCTGTTGCAGGATATTTGATCCCATTGTGAACCCCAAGATTGGGAACTGTAAAAACCTGTTTATTGTTTGGTGTGGCTCAGCTGTAACACACACTTTTAATCCAAAGAACTTTCTGTTTATTGTAAACAGGTGATTATGGTGCGGCTCAGCCGTAGCATACGCTTTTAATCCAAGATCTTTGTACACCAGATTTAATTAAGTTAAACTTAAGAGGCAGAAGAAGAAACCAGCAGACAGGGATTAAGTAGATAGGAGGGCCTTGGAAAGAAGAGTATTTAAGACCACGTGGAGAAAGAGTTCTATTGCTTTTGGCTTTTAGCTCTTGGCCTTTTCCTCTGGGCCTTCCAGAAAGCTAGCAGACTCCTTGGCTTTTGGTTTTCACTTCTAGGAAGTGAGCTGAGTAGGAAGGTCAGCTGGGTGCTTTCTCTGCCTTCCATTTCAGCATCTGGCTCCTTAGTCTTCATTGGTAAAATCGAAGGTTTGGCTTTTTTTTTTTTTTTTTTTTTTTAATAACAACAATGTTCTATGTAGTCTACCTTTTTTTTTTTTTTAAGATTTTATTTATTATTTATTTATACAGTACTCTGTACCCCAGAAGAGGGCACCGGATCTCATTATAGATGGTTACGAGCCACCATATGGTTGCTGGGAATTGAACTCAGGACCTTTGGAAGAACAGACAGTGCTCTTAACCTCTGAGCCATATCCCCAGCCCCTATGTAGTCAATCTTTTCAGTGACAGTTTCTCTACAGTATTCCTGCCATTTGGCAGAGTAAAGAGATAAGAACTCTGATGTTGTCAAACTATTTTATTACCCATATAACGAGCAAATCATTATGCCTATCAAGATTTACCTGGTTAGATGATCCTAAATCACAATAAACAATTGCTTAGGAGATAATAAATGTTCATAAATTTACATGTTGTTAATTATCCTATTTAAAGTAGCAGACCTCTAGGGCTTTACCTTTCTTCTTTTTAGTACTTATTAGCACCTAACATTATGCTTGTGTGTTTTCTGTCTCCAACGGAAAGTGAATGCTTAAAGGCAAGACTATCACGTTTCAGTTACTAATCACACCTATTACAGTGTTTAGTTCAAAACATACATACAGTAAATATGTGTTTAACAGATAATACAGATAGTATAAGACCTATTAGTCTTTTCTATCAAACAGTATAAAAGTTCTATGACAAAGAATTCAAATATTTTTATCTTCCCACCTTGTAAGACTTTTATGCAAATCTTTTTATCATACCCCATGCATATTCCTTCTAAGATTTTTTATGCAAATGTTTTCATACCTCACAAACCCACCACTGGGTAAAACTTTCGTTCATGCAAAGGCTCGGCTGTATTATAGCGATACCTTCCTATTTTCCTTCATTCCTTTGAGCAAATTCCTTTAAAACTAGCCAATTGTGAAAGATTGTGAGGTGGGATCCCAGTCAATGGTGTTAAAATAAAAACCAAGTGGACTTCTGCCTTGATATGCTGTCCTGGCTTAGGTTGTGGCACATTTGTTTTACAAAAATGAATTCGCCTTACTGTGCTTTCACTTTGTTTAGGTGTTCTTCTAGGCACACTGAAAGTAGTGTTGGTTTTATTCTATCAACAGTTGGGGGAAAGAATCCTTCATGTATGAGAAATAGCTCTTCGGCTGGAACATTAAAGGCCAGGATGACAACCAAAAATATAAGAGAAATAGCTCTTACTATATAAAGCACTCCCCCATTACTGCATCTCAGCAGCCTTCAGAAAACTCCTTGGTCAGAGGAAGTGTGGTTTGTAAGCACTCTGTTACTCAAGCTTAGTCCAAAGCTTGAAAACAAACAAAAATGCCATTAAAGGGTCACAAGGCCACATTAAAAAAAAAAAAAAAAACCCTGTAGATTTCACCATCAATAGCAGACCCAACACGCAGGTTGGCTCTGACAACTTGCCACATTTGGCAACAAAGTTTTTATGGCAATCATAAAGACCTAGCTTTCAATTGTGACGCTATCTCCTCGCCCCCCCCCCCCCAGCCAATCCAAGACTGGTTCTCACTATGTAACTGGCTGCTCCTAAACTCTCTATGTAGACCACTGGCATCATTTTCTAACTTATTCATCCCCTCCCGCCCCGCCCCCTTTCGAACTCACAGAGATCCACCTGCCTCTGCCTCCCAGAAAAGCATGCTCCACCTCACCTGACTCCTATCCATCTTCTAAAAATTCCCAAATTTAAGATTTAGTTTTCAGTACATATTTTTAAGAAATTGATAAATCATAAAAAAGTAAACTTTACTAAAACTCTCAAGTACCTAGTTCTTGTAGCTTAATAGCTAAAGCAAAGTACTGCAAATATTTAGACAGATTCTTTCGTCCCATTAATACAAAAGGGTTGGCCCTGGCTTTATAATTAACCCGAGGTAAATTAACATGCAAAGCTCACTAAACCAGGGTCAAATCCTTTAAAATTTACGTAATAAATTAAAAGGAGAGCATATCAAGTAAGTATCACATATCTCAAGACACCCTGCCTACTCACAGTCCCACAAGTCCCAACAGTAAGTAAGTAAGTAAGTAAGTAAGTAAGTAAGTAAGTAAATAAATAAATAAATAAATAAAACAATTAGCGAAAGTTTGACTAAGTTATAACTCTCAGGGTTGGGAAATTTTGCGCCAGCCACTGCGGTTAACCCAAACTACTTTCGAAGTCAAATGTGTCTTATGATGACTCCTAAATAGAATTAAAATCCAACTTAAAGGTAAAAATTCATTGTTACACCTATATCCAGTAACGAAAGTAATTCTACTCTGATCATAAGCTCACAGAGAACCACCTGCCTCGGACACCCAAGGGTTGGGATTTAAGGCCTGCGTCACCACGCTGGTCCACCGTTCAGTCTTTTTACAGGGATCCACGTACAGTTCGCAGAACTCCGCTGCCCAGAGCTAAAATGCCCGAGTCGGCTTCTCAGCCCACACCCAAAATGGACGTTGACTGTGACGTATTGAGACAAAAACTTCCATTGGTCCCGTCTCCAAGACAAGACCCGCCTCCCAGAGTGCGCCCGCCCTTCCGTCAGAAGCCTGCTTTTGATTGGCTGCCTATACTATTTACCTTTCGTCCGGATATTGCGTGACGTAGTGAGTCGCGCGGTTGCGGAGGATCGGGCAGAAGGAGGTCGTACGCTCACCGTTTGGCTGCCCGGGAAGCGGGGCCCCGTGGTAGAGGTGACCGGAGCTGAGGTACTGCCCCGGGAGGCTTGAGAATCCCAGTCCTCATGGAGGGCGTCGTCAGAGCGGGGTGCAGACGGGCTGCTGCGGGCGGGACAGAAAGCTGAAGCCACAGGTTAAGATGATGTAAGGACTTGAAAGTACCAGAAGGGCTCGAGGTTACTTCCGCAAGGTCAGATGGCTAGAGTTGTGTGCACTTCATAGTTCCTGTGGAATGATTCACAGGTGTTTAGAAGAAATTCTTAACTTTGGAGGTGCGAGTTAAAACTTCTTTCTCGTTCCATTCTGGGAGTTTTAAGGTAAATTTTGGAAGATTTCAAAGTTCCAAGGCACTGTCATCAGAACACTGTTCTGGTCCAATTGGGAAAGAGACGCGGAAGGATAGTCACTTGTCCAAGGTTCATCCCAGCTCATTGAGCAGACATGTGCTTTTAGCATTACAGAAAGACATCCACGTAACCATTTATCTGTTGTACTCTTCCTGGAGCTGAGGCAGTTCAATTTCAGAAAGTAACGTAGGGAGGGGAGGTTGAGGACTCCGGAAGGAGGCTTAACTGTAGGGAAACCTGGCTGGGCAAATACGTATGTTTTGATCGAATGTTACCCAGTAGTGGAATAAATAAATTTGAATGTGTATGTTGTCTCTTAAAGGGGAATAATATTTGACTTATTTAGTAGACATTTTTTTAAAATGGCCTTTGTTGATGTCTTAGTCTTGTACAGTGTGACCTCAAATGGTTATCATCTTCGATGTTTTTCCTATGCTGAAAAGTTACACAGATTCTTTTACTTTTACTCACTGAAGGATGGTATAAATCGCAGGCAAAGCTATGATTGTAAAATCTGTCAGAACTTGTAATTGTGTTAGCATAATAACATTTATTCTGTATTACATAGATGTGGTCAAACTGGGAATTATATCATTGGGTGACCCATCCCAAGAGTTACAAGGAACAAGGGGAGGATTCAACGTTAAAAATTAATAGGCCACTGTTCAGATATTTTTTTTTCCTATTAAAACTTAGTTTCTTCTATTCTTTGGCTACTCATCTCAACTCAGTTAACTTAATTTCCCCGTCTACCTTTCTAACTAGCATTTCAGATCTTGCTTAGTAAACCGGTATATCACCCACCATGCTGGCTGCAAGGCTTGTGTGTCTCCGGACACTACCTTCCAGGGTTTTCCAGCCCACTTTCATCAGCAAGACCTCTCCGCTTGTGAAGAATTCCATCGCGAAGAACCAATGGCTCGTAACACCCAGCCGGGTAAAGAATGATTTTTCAATTTGGGTTTCCACGCGCTCCAGGTTTTTTGTTTTGTTTTGTTTTAGAGGTTTGGTTTGGTTTGGTTTTCGGTTTTTCAAGACAGGGTTACTGTGTAGCCCTGGCTGTCCTAGGCTTCATTTGTAGACCAAGGCTGGCCTCCAACACACAGAGATCTACTTGCCTCTGTCTCCCCCAAGTGCTGGGATTGCAGGTGTGTGCCATTGAGCCCAGCTAGAATATTTTTAGGTTGGTTGATTGATTGATTAGTGGGATGCTCTGTGAGTTGAGTGGCATACTCCTTAGTGACTTACTGTAGCAGTGATTTGCTAAAGCAACAGTAAAGTTTCCAGTGAGCTTTCTCCCTGTTGCTTTTCATCCTTCTGGCCCCTCCTTAACACAGACGGAAGAAAGGCACTAACACCTTACCTGTACCTGATAGTTTAGGTAACGTCTACACTGATACTACATTCGTGTAAAAAAGATCCTGTACATCTGGATGGTATATCTTTTTTTTTTTTTTTTTTTTAATGTCAGGAATATGCTACCAAGATAAGAGTTAGGACCCACCGTGGGAAAACTGGGCAAGAACTGAAGGAGGCAGCTTTTGAACCATCGATGGAAAAAGTCTTTAAAAGTAGGTGGGCGTTCAGTATTTAATGTGAAGCCTATGGGTGTGCCTAAGAAGTCCGTGAACAACTTCCTGAAAATACACTGAAACATGTATGTGTGTGTTTTCTGCAAGAAAGGTTATATTCTACTCTCAGGGATCTGATAACCCAGAAAGGTTTGGTGCTGTGCATTGGGTTTGATGGTTCCTGATTATATTAGAATGTATCATTTGTAGAAAAATATATTATTCTCATACTATTATCTAAAATGGTAGAACCTGTTCGGGAAGTTTGTTTCAAGTTACTTAGAGTCTTCATTCAAGCGTGTGTCTGTGAATGTCTCAAGTTAAATATAAATCACTATGACATAAATGTTATAAAAGCTTAACCATCCAAGAAGAGTCTATGACCTTCCCTAAGCCCTTTTAAGGAGCACTACCTTTTAGGAAAATTTTCTACTTATTCGTGTGTATGTTGAGTATCAGCCAGGTGTGTGCAGAGTCCCACAGATGCCAGAAGAAGACATTTGATCCCCTGGGACTAGAGTTATATGTTGACTGTACCACCTGAAGTGGGTGCTGGGAACTGAACATAGGTCCTCTGAAATAGTAGCAAAAGGCTTTTAACCACAGAGCCACATGTGCAGCCACTAGGAAGGCATTATCTTAATGAAGTAATTTTGATTCATAGTTTGGATTTTAACTTCAAAGATTCTGAAACCAGATTGTTAATTTTCCCCAAACTATTTAAGCAAGAGCACTGCTACTTTGCAGTCTTGGAAATGTCACTGTGTTCTAGCTGAGGAGAGCCCTAATCAGTATCATGCATTTCTTTCTCTTTGATTAGATGCTTGACCACAGAAGAAATCATGATTTTCCAGTAACATTTTTAGTGAACAAATTTAAGAAGGGAGTAAAATGTTCTTTATGAAGAGTGGATAAGTTTTCAGTATTCTAAAGCAAGGGCATCTGTCCCTTTGTGGCGTACATAAACATTAATAGCAATTTTCTTTGTTGGTTTTCTAGAGTCACATAAAGCTTCACCGGGGTTAATACCTTAGGCACAGTATGGAATGACGGATACCATTTCTCTCTCATTTTTCCGTTCTTTTAAAATAATTATTATTTTATCTGAGACATACTCTTGCTGTGTAGACCCAGCTGCCTGTCTCAGGCTCATGACCTTTTGCCTCGGTCTCCCAAGTTCTTTAACAGTTGTGTGGGCCTCTATACAAAAAAGCTCTTCTATTTGTAGTGATTCTTATACATTTCTTTCAGGGGTGCCCTTCCTCTCTGTTGTAGGTTTTTTTGTTTTGTTTTTATTATCAGTTTGGCCTAATAATATTTATTATTAGGTCTAAATTATTATTACACCAGTATTCTTCAACCCGCTAGCAATCAATCAAGACACAGACACCTGTTATATTTTAAAATAGCCTTAGTTAACCTGGGACAGGGCAGATATTAATCCCCTAAACTACTTACCATAGTGAGGCAGGTATCCCATACCTGCCCCAATCCCGTGCCACCTGCTTCTAATAATTTCTATCAAGCTCCCATCCATAATCCCAAGTACTAGCTAATTATCATCATTTGGGCCAAATCTCCATCCACAACAGCCATGTGCTTCTCCTCCACCTCACCCATGGTGCAGCCTTCTTCCTCCCTCTCCTGTCTCTCCTCCATCCCATATTCTCTCTGTCTTTCCTAGCCCTGGGACCTTAGCCATGCCTATCGCATTTGCCCTGCTCAGGTGTGATGGCCTTTTATTGATCAAACAGGTTAGGTTCTTAGGCAAGGTACAGCTGGGTCACAGAGACAGCAAGCAGTAATTAGCATCAAAATACAACAGACCAACCTCCAACACTTGTCTCCTGATACTGAGACGTATCTGTGCCCCCCATGTGACTACTGTGAAGAAATAGTTACAATTTGATTCCCTCCTAAATATTTCGAGTCATTACCCCTGCACATTAATTTAGTAGAGATGTGCTGATCCTAGCCTGTGTTTGGTGCTGTTTGCAGTTGATCAGATGGGAAGGTGGTTTGTAGCTGGAGGAGCGGCTGTTGGTCTTGGAGCACTGTGCTACTATGGCTTGGGAATGTCTAATGAGATTGGAGCTATCGAAAAGGCTGTGTAAGTAAAATGTCCACAAACAACCAAAGTCCTTCCTTCAAGTAAAGGTTCCTGTTTTCTTCCCTTTTGTGTGTGTTTACTTGGAATGCCCTGTCTGGTTTTATTTGTGAATATGCATGAATGTATAAAGTCTCTTGTTCACTTGTCATGGTTCTAGTCAAGCCTAAAAAAGCATCTTTTGCCAAGCTTCTGTATTCAGACAAGGAGAAAATGTATTTTTTAGGTGTATCAAATGTATGTTTATGTCATTTAATTGTCAAAAGCTCTAAGATGTGCATACTTGTTTCCATCATAGCCAGGCATGGTAGTGCATGCTCTTAATACCAGCATTTTGGGAGTCAAGAGTCCTGGCCAGCCTGGTCTACAGAGTTGAATTCCAGGACAGGCAGGACTACACAGAGAAACCCTTTCTGAAAAAAGCCAAAAACATAAAATGATTATTTCCATCATAAATAAGAGCATTAAAGTGATTTATCACAGAGTCTTTTGTATCTAATGAGTAACTTAATCATTATTTACACCCATCGTTCTATATGCTAACTTTACCTTTACTGTGTTTCTTACAGAATTTGGCCTCAGTATGTGAAGGATAGAATTCATTCTACTTACATGTACTTAGCAGGGAGTATTGGTCTAACAGCGTTGTCTGCCTTGGCAGTAGCCAGAACACCTGCTCTCATGAACTTCATGATGAGAGGCTCTTGGGTGGTAAGTTAGCTACTTGCTATTTTTCTGGAGAAAGTAGTGCTGGGTGATAGGTGGGTTTAGTTGCTTTTTTGTGTGTTAAGATCAAAAGATTTCATGAAGTAGGGTCATTAATATACTTTAGCGGTAAAGAACTTGCCTACAATGTGTTGAATGCTTGATACAAGGAAGAAAAAAAGATTTGCTAAGATAGGTTGTGAGACAGGGAGAGGGCATCAAATGGAAGAATACTGTACCTCTCATTATTGAACATATGTGTGTTTGTTTGTATTGGTTTTTCCAGACAGAGTTTCTCTGTGTAGCCTCGGCAGTCCTGGACTCAACTTTGTAGACCAGGTTGGCATCAAACTCCCAGCAATCTGCCTGCCTTTGCCTCCCTTGTCCTGGGATTAAAGGGGTGCGCCACCACTACTCGACTTCAAATATGTGTTTTTTGGTTTTGGTTTTGGTCTTTGGTTTTTAGTTTTTTCCGAGTCAGGGTTTCTTTGTGTAGCCTTGACTGTCCTGGACTCACTTTGTAGACCAGGCTGGCCTTGAACTCCCAGTGATCTGCCTGTCTCTGCCTCCTGAGTGCTGGAATTGCAGACGTGCACCACCACGGCCAGCCGAATCCCTGTTTTAATAGGATCAAAGGAGTTGGAAACGGGATTTAGGGCACCCTTCCTATCTAGTAGTAGGTAGCAAACAACTTCTTTTTGTCCCCACTTGTGGGGCAGGTATGAACTTCCTGTCCCTACATCCCACGCTTTCTGCACTGGTAACATTAGCTAACATAGCGCTGCTGCCGCTGCTGCTTCTCCTCCCAGCAACAAGATACCTGTTGAGTGGACATTTCTTAAAGCTCTTGCTGTTTGCTAGCTAGCACTGTATGATTTCAGCTAGGGGTTCTGCTCCTGCCCTGTGGCAGGGGAGATCCTGAGTGCACTGTATGGGATGTGTCATGAGAAATAGAAAATTGACAGCGAAATAGCAAGTCAGCTGAAAGACCGTCTGGCACCGTCAGGGCAGTTCTGTGGAGCTGACTTTGTAGCATGTTTTGTTTAAAAGAGGACAAGGTCAGTGCAGTCTGGCCAAACAGCCGAGCAGAGAAGAGCTGGGAAAGCCTAATTCGAAAAGTGGTTTACAGTCCCATTTGAGGGAAATTTCAAGTGTTTGAGAGGATGTGGTCAGAAAGAATATCAGACCACTGTAGACATTGGGGTGCAGACAGTATGGTTCTCTTTGAGTGCTAAGAGCGAATTTGGGAGAGACAAAGCAGGTCTTCAGCTGTGCCTCTGAGTTTCAAAATGACTGGTTAGAACATAAGCTACAGTGAGTGAGACTGTGCAAGGAAAGAGATGGAAACTAAACAACTGTTTCCTGCAGTTGGGAGCCCAGAACTGAAGTTTGGAATCCATGACATTTCCTGTGTTCTGCATTCCTAGAGGAGAACCATTATGATAACATGGCCACTTCATAGTCTAAGCGCCTAAGCGCTGTGCTGACCAAGAGGAGAACCATTATGGCAGTAGAGCCATTTGAATTCTTACATAGTCTAAGGACTATGCCCATCAGATCCGTCTCTCCTAGCCTGGGGGTTTGTGAAGGCAAAGAGTAAGTGAGGATGAATTCTCACTAGGAAAGTCAGTTCGAATCAAGGCAAATAATGTACAATGATGCTCAACATAGTAAACAACAGTAGTCTGAAAAATTAACATGTGTATAAAAATACAATACCATGAGGCCTGCCTGGTCTACACAGTGATTCCAGGACACTCAAGGCTACACAGAGAGACCCTGTCTCAGAAAACAACAACACCAGCTGAGCGTAGTGACGCAGGCCCCTCTCAGAGGCAGAGACAAGTGGATTGCTGTGAGTTAGAGGTTAGCCCATCTACAAAGTGAGTCCAGAACAGCCAAGGCTACACAGAGAAACCTGGTCTCAGGGAAAAAAAGACCACAAGGAGTCAGACAGTGTTGGTAAACGCCTTTAATCCCAGCACGTGGAAGGCAGAGGCAGGCGTATCTCGAGTTCAAGGCCAGCCTGGTCTATAGAAAGACTTCCAGCCAAGGCTACACAGAGAAACTCTGTCTCAAAAAATACATACATACATACATTAATAAATAAAACAAGGACGCTTTGTGGTAAGACCATAACCTCTGTAGCAAAATGTCACTCTGCTACTAAGAATACTTAAGAAAATAGTTGAGAAAGCTAGGTTGATCGTACAGAAAGGGATGGTGGGGCGTTTTGGAGCTGATAAAGATAGGCAGGAAGGCACAGTTGGTTTTGAATGGGGCGAGAGGGGAGCAAGCATGATTGCTTCTAGTCAGGCAGGGACACCTAGCAATGTCCAGAGTGGTCATGACCCTGAGCCATGTGGGAAGGCGGGAAGGAAAGAGAGGAGAGAAGGGAACCAGGTTCAGCAGCCAGGAGGCCCAAAAGTACAAAGAGAGGGTAGCCTAAATGTCTGGATCACATAGGGAAGAGAATACCAGCCCCCTGGGCTGGAGAGTTCAGGGTAGGGGGCAGGGTATGCCAGCCAGAAGGGCCCTCTTAGCAGGTAGAGACTGAGGGATGCAGAAGAACCTGGCACAGGGTCCACTTTGATATGTTAAATAGGCACCTCAGCCATTTGTCCTAGGTTTGAAACCTAACATTTCTCAAGTGCCTTTGGGACAGAAGAGAGAGCTTTCACTGTTGGGCAAATTGAGTACAAGGAAACCTGAGATAAGCTAAGTCAGTCTAATGGTAAGGAAGGTGTGTGGATGTGCCTGTGTGTGTTTAGGATATGTATGTACATGCTGTGTCTTGCCTGTGGACGTGGGGACTGGTTCTCTCCTTCCCACTTCTGTGTGGATTCTGAGGATGGAGGTCAGGTCCTCAGGTTTGCAGCTGGGGCTCAGCGAGGAATTTAACTGCTGACCCCTCTCACTGGGCTGCCAGGATGTTTCTTTGTTTCTTGGTTTGGTTTATTCTTCATTTGCATTTTGGTTTTTTGTTGGTTTGTTTTTTGAGACAGGGTCGTTTGTACTAAGGCTGGCATTGGTTTTTTTGAGGCAGAGTCTCTATCTGGGCCTGGTTGTCCTAAAACTTAGCAGACCAGGCAGGCCTTGAGTTTAGAGATCCATCTGCCTGTGTCTCCTAAGAATTGCAATTAAAGGTGTGCGCCATCGTGCATTCTAAAGGCACCGTGGATACAGTTAAGGAAGCGTGAAATTTTGAGGATTTATTCAATCCTATCAGTTCAGTATCACTAAACTGTAGAATGTGGACAGATAAAAAGCAAAAAAATGGGGCTCTTTAAAGAAAATATACAACTGAGATAAACATCTAGAAATTTCTGTGAGCAAAGAATGTGTGAGCAGTTTTTAATTGTTTCTCCATTAGAAAACAGTAAGGTAGAATCCAGTATGTTTTTCAGCATTAATTTTTTGTTGTTGTTGTTGTTGTTAGTGGTGGTGCTTTTGTTTTTTGTTTGTTTTGCTTGACCAAAAAAAAAAAAAAAGGCTGTTTTATTTTCCTGTGATTTAAGTCAGGTTGAAAATTATTGTGGCAGCAGAGGGCACTCTTGCTAATGCAGTTAATGCTGAAATGAACTAGAATTAGAAACCCAAGTGTACTGGAGAAAGACACAGGATTCAGTTTATTATTCTTCCAAATGATTAACTGATTAACTGTACTTGAGTCTGTGGGCTTCTCCTTTAAGGATCTGTTTCTCTTCATTTGCCTCTTCCAGACAATTGGTGCAACCTTTGCAGCCATGATTGGAGCTGGGATGCTGGTACAGTCCATACCGTATGAGCAGAGCCCTGGCCCAAAGCATCTGGCTTGGATGCTGCATTCTGGTATGTTCTGCTCCAAATTCTTATTAAACTGTCTTGAATATAATTCACTCTCCCCTTTGCTATTTGTTTGTCTTTCGTTGTTGTCCAGTTTTGAGACAGGGGACTTGATATGTATGGCCGACTGGCCTGCAGCTTGCTGCCTTCCTGCTTCAGTCTCTTGACGCATCTGACTTTCAAATATTGGCCCTTTTGAGTAGCTCTTCAGTTGTAAATGACTTCATGAGCCTCATTTTTAGAAAACGGCTTCATACGGTAATTGTTGCTGCATTATTGCCAGGCGTTTGTTTCAAAGGTACTAGTATTGAAGGTTGGTATTAAGATAGCTCCAAGCTGTGTGAGATAAACTATGTATAAGAAAAGAGCTGAGACGCCAGCAAGGTGGCTTAGCAGATAAGGCATTTGCTACACAAGCATGGCAACCCGTGTTCAATCCCTAGGGGCCACACATAAAAATAGAGAACTAGCTTTATAGAGTGGTCTGATCTCCATACTATGCCAGGACATGTGTAGTCCTTCCAACACACACACACACACACACACACACACACACATACACACACACACACACACTAATAATTTAAAATGAGAGCCTGGTCTGGTGGTACACCCGTAATCATACCTATTCACAAGGCTGAGTCAGGGAAATTAAAGATAGCCTCAGTAACATACTGAGACCCTCTCTTAAAAGACAGATGCAGGCTATGTAGCTCAGTGGTATTAGTCTTGCTGCACACGGTCCTGGCTTGCTCCCCAGCACCATGAAACTAAAACCAACTTTACGTTCTTTCTCTATTGAAATAATTTCATATCCTGGGATCTTCCAGTTGATGTTTGGTAATTGGCAATACCATGCCACTGTAGTATTTCACTTTTGTTTTATTTTTTGTTTTGGTTTTGTTTCAAGACAGGGTCTCTATAGGGTCAATTTTCTTATCAATTATATTTTATTATGAACTTGTTAAACGAGCCTACCTCCCTAACAACCCAACTAACCCAAACAATCAGAAAAGGATATTAAAGAACACTACAATGCAACCTTAAGGATAATCATTGCTGGTGTAGTCAGCAGGATTTCAGCAGATCAGCAATTACACCAAAATTGCTGCTGGAACCAGGAGCAGCAGCTGGAGCCTCAAGCCTCAGCCAGAGTCCAGAGCCTTGAAACTTTTCCTGGAGCAGTTCTCTTTAGGAGTCTCTTGAAGTGCAGGGATGAACAGCCAAAAACCAACTCCCAACCAAAAGCCCCCCTCTCACTGTTTTGGATATATATATATCCTCTCACTCTGTTCAAGGCTGTCTTTCACCAAGCTGCCCAATGAAGTAGTTCAACTTCTAAGGAGAAAAACATCCTGTTTTCTCACATCTAAGTGGTAAACATCCTGGCCACTTCTATCCCACACTTGGGATCAAAACAGAAACAGGTTTATTTCCCCTTCAGGTCTCACTATTTAGCCCTGGCTAGCCTTGAACTCAGAGATCCACCTGCCTCTGCCTCCTGGGTGCTGGGATTAAAGATGTGTTCCACCACACTCATCCCTGAGATTTCTTTTTATAGTCTGAAATGAGACTGTGCTCCTCATTAGGTAAGGCAAATCCATTGTCTGCCTGGAAAGCCTCTACATTTCTGAGTTCCATCACACACTTCCCTTTTAGTTCTTCCCTTTGGGCAGCTGTAGGTTTGACCTTCAACACAGGCTTTGAGTTCTGTCTTCTATAATTGTGAAATCTAGTAATGGTCTCAGATCAAAATTGTGACCTACATAGACTTTCATAAAGTTGCTAAAAATGCAGGCTACTGTTTGTGTTTAAATTGTAACCCAGTGTTGATGTGGTAAAGATTTTGTATAACTAAGATATTGATTCTATAATCTGGATGGTAGGGGAGGACTACTTAAATGTAAAATATTGTACTTACATTGCTTAGCATGAGGTACACCTTCAGAGTGACATTTCATTTTCTGTTTCATGGTCACTTAGTTGATACTTAATAAGACCTTTCTCTCTCCCCCCAGGTGTGATGGGTGCAGTGGTAGCTCCTCTGACTATTTTAGGGGGGCCTCTTCTTCTGAGAGCTGTATGGTACACCGCTGGTATTGTGGGAGGCCTCTCTACTGTGGCCATGTGTGCACCCAGTGAGAAGTTTCTGAACATGGGAGCACCCCTGGGAGTCGGCCTGGGTCTTGTTTTTGTGTCTTCACTGGGTAAGCGGCTATGCTTTGAAGAGTTTAGGTAGCCTGAAGCATTAAAATTTATTTTTAAAAGTTGTCTAAAAGATAAGCTAGTTTGATTGGGTTTGATTATCATAAAATCTTGGCTTGTGGTTAACTATTCTGTTTACTAAATAACTCAAAAGTGATAAAGGTGACTT
>OU015746.1:111701705-111726674 GCA_907169655.1 Acomys percivali | reverse complement strand
TATATATGGTCTAATTTTTTCCCCCTTGTTTCAGGGTCTATGTTTCTTCCCCCTACTTCGGTAGCTGGTGCCTCTCTGTACTCAGTGGCAGTGTATGGTGGATTAGTTCTTTTCAGCATGTTCCTTCTGTATGATACTCAGAAAGTAATCAAACGTGCAGAAATAACACCAATGTATGGAGTTCAAAAGTATGATCCCATCAATTCGTAAGTAATCTTAGTGTTGCTACTTGGTTACCTGGGTATGGCTGTTTTGTTCTGGGTGTATTTGTTTCACAGGGTACCACCACAGCAACGTAGCTTAAGATAAGTGGCTTAAAATTTATTCTCTTCAGTCTACTAGACCAGAGAACTAAGTCAAGGTGTCAGCATGGTAGGAGGTGCTGAAGGCTTTGGTTGAGAATCTGTCTCTCAGCTGCTTATCATCTTGGCTAGTAGATAGCCACCTCCATCTTTCCCTGCCATTCTCCCTGTGTTGTATGTCTCAGTCTTTTCTCGTATTTTAATAAGGCCACCAGACATACTCTACAGTATGGCCTCAGTCTAATTTACATTGTAGTTATATCTTTGAAGACCATGTTTCCAAATAAGGGCACACAGGACTTCCAGCAGGTCACATTTTGCTACTTGTGTTGGTATATCATTTGGGCTCTCTATTTAGATAGCTGATTGCATTGCAACTGATTATAACATTTGGGTATCAGTTGGACTGCCTGTTGTAATGCACATAATTAACTGGAATGTTTAAGGAAAGGAAAGCAGTTCTGAAGACACTTCCTTGTGTTTGTTTTAGAGACACTCAATTCTTAGTTGACATTCAGTAATATAAAATAATGTTCTTTCTCTTTTCCTGTATTCTGCTTACAGTTTCAGAATGTCTCTCACATTTTTAGTAATGTTTTCCTTTACCTAAGAATAAAATAATGTAATAACTTGGTATAACACTTGTAATTTTGTAGCAGCTTTCTTAAAGAAGATGGATATTTGAGGGTATAAAAAGGGTGTATTCTTTTTGAAAATGCCAGACTGTGTCTTGCGAGTTTTTAAAGGTGTGCTTCCTTGATTTGTTTTGGTTATTCCATTGTCTGACACCCAGGTTTGATATTCATAGCAGGATGTCAGAGACTAGATAATCCTTTTAAAAATTGTGTTTTGCATATAAAGATGATTCTACCAGAAGAAAAACTGCAAACATTATCTAGTTTAGGACTCGTAGATAACATTTAAACATTTTATTTTTAATTTCCATTTAATAGCACTAGGAATAGTATTATTCTTCCCTTCTTTGTACTAAGAACTAGATTGTCATTACTATTAGACTCACATCTATAATGTTTTCTTTTCTAGGATGTTGACAATCTACATGGATACATTAAATATATTTATGCGAGTTGCAACTATGCTAGCAACTGGAAGCAGCAGAAAGAAATGAAGTGACTACTTGAAGTGTCTCTGCTCACTGATGTCTTGCTTGCTTAATAGGAGCACATAGTCATTACATTTGCACCATCAGAACTCCTTGAAGTTTAGACAGTAACTTGCCACTACGTTTAAATTGTTCAGTAATGTGACCCTTCAGGCTTGTTTTTTCTTTTAGAGAATAAATTCAGTAGATGTCTTGCAAATAGGCACATACATTTTCATCTGTTGTGCTTAAGTAATTTTAAAATGCTTTGATAAGTATGCAAACTAAGATTTGTGTTAAAAATTTTCAAGTATTTTAGCAAATTTATGTTTCTTCATATTTTGGGGAACTTGTATTTAAGTGATGTCAGGAGAAGTTTTGGTCTAGAGATCAGTGAGAGGTTAAAAAGTCATCTGCAGTTATGTTTTGAATGCTTACAACAGCATTGATTGTAGAGAGCCAGTGAGAGACGTATTAGATGTGGAAAAAAGTGACCACTGTATATGGTGTTAGTGAAGACACAGACGTTTCTTTCTGTGCTATTAATGATGCCTGTGTTGACTACTCATTGTCAGGATACTCCAGAGTGTTGATCATACAGAGAATCCATGGTGGAATTATGTGTAAATGAGTTTACTGTGAGGTCTTTTAAAAACAGCAGGGCAGTGGTAGTGGGCCTTTATTCCCAGCACTCTTGAGGCAGATGCAGGTACCAGGGCTACACAGAAAACCCTGTCTATAAAAAACAAAATAAAAAATAAAGAAAAAAATTATACTCAATATGCTCCAAAGTATAAGATTTGTTTATTTTCAAAAATATGGTATATTTACAGCTGCAGAGGTGTTTTGGTATTTTCTCAGTGTCTAATTGAAAGCATGCTTGCTTTTCTCATCAAGCTTTGACAGCTGTGAGAAAAGCCTCTTTGTGGCTTACACTAAGATTAGGATTGGTTTTTCTTCTAAAACTGTTGGCTTCCTACATTCCGTCTTGGGTTAAGCATGAACAAACAAAGCAAACTTAGTTGACCTTGGGAAATACCTGAATGAAGAGTGTAATGGGGAGATGCTTCATTAGACGCCTTTAGCACTGTCTCTCTGTGCACACCATTGCTTAGCTTCCTTGTGATATGTGTTAGTTATCTGGAGTGAGGGGTTCTTCAGTGACGTCTAGGGTGAATATTTATATACTTGATATTTTTAAGAAATATAATTACAGTAATTCATAAATAACTTGCTCATTTTAAATACACAGAATGCTTATATTTGAAATACAGGTTTCAGCTAGATGGTGATTGCTATACTTTTTTCTCCCTAAAACATCCATCTAACTGGAGTCTCAAGTAAGAAAGGAACATGGGCTGTTACATTACTACGGTCTGTGAAGACAAGAGACCTAGCAGGCGCACACCAGGCAGGGGCAGGCAGATCACTGTGAGTTTGAGGCCAGCCTGGTCTACAAAATGAATCCAGGACAGCCAAGGCTACACAGAGAAACCCTGTCTCAAAAAAGAAAACAAAAAGACAAGACACCTGTGTCTAGCTATCCTGTCTGCCATTTGCATCTGAACTGCTGTCTTCTATGACTGAACAAATTCCCTAACCTCCCCATACCCAAGTCCCTCATTGTAAGATGGAGACAGCACCCACCTGTGGGATTGAGTAAATGCAGACGTGTTGAGCATTGTGTGAGTTTTAGCTTTGTTATTTTTGTGGGGTTTTCCCCTGAATTAAAATGTCTAAATGCCTAAATTCTGTCTTTATTCTAGTGTCTATAACGTCTCACTGTCACTTAAAGTTGAAATCTTAAAGGACCTATTGTTTTCAGTTACAGTTCAAAACTCAATCTTTGGTTTCATATAGTTACTCACAAAACAACAATATGATTTCAACAATGGTGTTGGGTAGAAATTGATACGGTCAAGTTCTTACATGTGTGGATACACACATGTGGTGTGTCGGCGTGTGACAGTCTAAGGGACAGCTTGAAGGGTAGTCTCTCTCTTCAGCATGTGGGTCTCAAGGTTTCAGCTCAGGCCATTTGAGCTCCTTAGCAAGCACCTTTTACCCACTGAGCCATTTTGCCTGCCTTGGGCTGTTTTATTTTAAGGATAGTATTTTATAGCGTTTAGCTTCATTGCTGAGACAATAAAGACTGTAAAGTGAGTTATATAAAATGTGATTAGTTGGGTAATGGTTCTGAAATGATAATGGAAAAACCTGTTTTCTTGGATCTTGATAGCATCCTGGGTAGGTGAGTGAGAGGTATTGTCCTCACAGAATAGAGTTGACATGAAGAATGATAGGTTTTAGGCAAAAATGGAAATTTTTTATCAGAAGTCTTAAAGTATAACAGATGGTTTAAAAATCACAGGCCTTTATGATGGCTTAGAAAGGTTTTGGTTTTTTATTTTGGCCAGGCTTGGAGACATGCAAATGCCAAAGTGGTGTATACATTCAGTTCTGGTCAGTGGCGAGCACATTTTCTGTCCTGTCTTGGGGATTCTTTTTTATTTGTTTTGTCTTTAAAAGTAGTATGCTTTTGTCTTAACTGTCTACTCACTCTTCTCTGTGGGGCCCCACACCCTGTGTGCTCTCCCACAGTCCCTTTTTAAGGTATTAATAACTCAGAGTTCAGTTAGTGCTACACATGTGTACATGGTTATGTGTCCATCCACAGAGGCATGAGTAACAGCAGCAACCATGTCCCTGGTGGAAAGTGACTGTTCCTCAGCTACCATCAACTGCCAGCAAATTCTAGGAGGATGGGACCTCACAAGTCCCTCCATTATACTGGAATTTTGGCTGGCTGGATCGTGCACAGGTGTTACATGCTGTGAGTTGATGTGTGTGTGGTAGCCATGATCAGAAGTCGTTGTACAACCTGTGAAGATCCCTGAGCCGTGGGTGGTGGGAAGTTGCTAAAGCAGACCCATGCACAGCTGAGCACTACACTACACTAGCAACACTCAGTCTTTAGCCAGTTAAAAATCTGTATTAACCACTACCCACTGCAAAAAGAAGCTTGTCTGACCAAAGTTGGAAGCAGCAAAAGTCTGTGGATATTGACACGCATATTTAGAAGGTAGCATGACATTTTAAGAAAACAAATTTTATCCCCTAAGGTCTATGATCTTCCACGTTAAAAGCATCTAACTAGGCTTTTAGTACCAAGGATGAAATCCCTTTCATGGCACAGGCTTCATTTCTAATCAGAAAGCATTTGGTGACCTTCAAAACGTGCCCATCATGGTACCAATGGCCACATCTTTCCCACAGGTCAGTATTGTATCATTCAGGGTTCAGCATCAAATAACAGCAGCAGCCTGCACACCACTTTCCAGCACTGTAAGTTAGCCAACACAGTGTATACTGGACATTTCAAGGTTGATTTCTATATGTCCCAAGCAAAAGGGATTTGCCATCTAATTATGGTAGGTAACCAAGAGCTTGGGGTTCCTTTGGGGCCTGCCAGACCAAAACTCAGGGATCCTGTGCTTGGCACTGAGATTTTCATCTGAATGTGTCTTCTGGGAGCACCATTATCTACTTATTCTGTTCAAATTATTTTCATATATATTCACTCAAACTTGTTGATTTTCAGACGGCTTCTTCATGTATCTTTAGTTTTTGCTAGCAGCCAAACCTCTACTCTGCTTACACTGATCACCATGTGTTCACTTAATCCCAAGAACCCTTCCCTCCCCCTCTTCTGTAACCAGTATTCTACTGTCCCCTTCAATGGGGCTTTTTTTCCTCCTTTGGTTAGAAGATCCCGGGTTTCCATACAGCCAGTATATTTGCCATGCCCCCTCCACTCTGAGCCTTCTTGCCAACCATATTTTCCCATTTCCCACCTGAGCTGTACTTGAACCTTTCCACCCCCAGTACTCCCTCTCTACTTTGATTTTATCTGTATTTACTATCTCCTCCCAACCCATCCAGTCACAGTGGCTCATTTCCAGTTTCCTGGTTTCCACACGTACTCCAGGTTAAACATAAAAAATCCAAAGTTAGGATCCACATATGAGAAAGGAAACAAGGCTTTTGTCTTTCCCTGAGTAACTACTGTGGATCAAGTTTGTCTAGTTCCATTTACCTGCAAGCTCCATAATTAGTGTTTCTATACTTCTTAGTACTGCCTTCCTTATTCATTCATCTGTTGGTAGACAGCTAGGTGCTGTTTCCCACCTATCGGGCCTCATTCAGAGTGGCCAAAATCGAGATATAAATGACAACAAATGCTTTCTCGGATATGGGTAAAGGGGAATCCTTGGACACTGTTGAATGTAAAATTTCCAGAGAGCCACTCTGAAAATCAGCTGGGGGTTTCTCAAAAGCTAAAAAGAAAACTACCATGACCCAACTATATCACTCCAGAACAACACTTTAAGTCCAACTACAGAGATAGTTGTGTATCCATAATTGCCTTTACCTGTTCTTAGTGAAAGCTAAGATGGCTCAGCAGGCAACGTGCCGCAGTGCCTAATGACCCGAGCTGCATCTCAGGGATTCACATGGTGGAGGGAGAGAACAGACACCTGCATGTTATCCCTCTGACTTTTACATGTGTCGCCCATGTGTTATTTTAGGGGGGTGGGGCTTCAGAGAGCATTACAAGAAAGCACACTGAATAGGTTGATCTTGGCAATGCAAAAGGAGATTAGAAGTTGAAAGCTGTACTGGTAAATATGATCTGTTTTCAAGATTAAGAAATTTGGTAGACCTTGAAGGAATTCTTGGTACCAACTGTGGAAAGACGGAATGAGTGGCCACAGGCATGCCATTCTGAAAGGTTACAACTGATTGCCAATAACCAGGAGAGATCTAATAGTGTCTGTCAAAAGAAGGCAGTTGGCTCTGCTGACATACTACATACTTGAGGCAGAAACCCTTGCTGGAGATAGAGAATTGTCAAATCTCGACAACACTGGGTCTCCACAGCTTGAATCACCCTTCAGATGTCAGCACACCTGAGTGACTCATGAACCACTCTCAGGACATTGGTACATCTATTAGACACTCTTACATAATAGTTAGATCATGGGAAGTAACACTTAAGTGACTCAAGATCATCCGGAAAATAAAAAAAGGATTATCCATAGTAATTTTAATGAGTTCCAAGAAGTGTTGGTACTTTGCTGGGAAGAAGAAAGTCTAGCCTCAACTCCACAGGCAGCAGGTATGGGCAGGAGAACTCAACTCCACTACAGAACCCTGGGCAAATTTTGTGGTGGTGGAAACTATAAAGTCTTCAGGACTCAAATTGTGCTCAAAGTGAAGTAATGCCACAGTGGGTGTCTCAAAACAAGTATAATCAGCTGAGTCATTGAAGTAGAATGATGCGGTCTAAAGCTGGAGTTGGGGCAGGGGTGTTGAGAGGACTTGGTGGATAAAGACACTTAGTGCCAAGCTTGATGACCTGAGTTTGATATTTGGGACACATGGTACAAGGTGAGAGCCAACTCTGGCAAGTTGTCCTCTCGTCTTCAAACAAGAATCATAGGTGCATGGGTGCATGCATGTGTTCACACACAGGCACAAAAGTAAAACTACAGAACTGCTGAAATTAAGTTGTTTTTTGGTTTGGTTTTTTGTTTTGTTTTGTTTTGTTTTTCACTAGCAAATTGAGTGACAGGAAAGGAAATCATTTGGTAAGAAAAGGAAGAATTTGATACTTTTTAGTATAGTAGAATTGCCCCTAGGTAGCATTTGATGTGTATGAGTGTTCTGCCTGCATGCATATATGTACCATGTGTGTGCCTGGTGCCATCTCATCTCAGTTTCCTTGGAACTTGGAGTTCTAAGCTGCCTTGCGAGTACTGGGGGGGGGGGGTCAAATTTAAGTCCTTAACTGATGAAACCATCTCTCTAGTCCCTGGGGAATAAACAAGGGAAACCCACATAGACAGTGAGAACCATTGCAACACTTGATAGGAAGCTCCTGGGGAGTGCTCAGAAGACCCACAGCAGCACCAGAAGGCACTAAGCCTTCCAGCCCCGTGGCCCAGCATGACTTGTCTGTGGCCTTTACTCCTCCAGGTGGGTTCACTGTACCTGGGGACTGCCCGAGCAGCTCCACACACACAAGTGTCCAGTCTATTCTGGGGCTTCTAGTGGTAGGGAAGAAAGGTGACACCTCTTCTGGGATGGCTGCTGTTGGGTATCAAAGGACAGAGCAGATGCCAACAAGATCCTTCCCAAGCCTTCTTGGCTGTTCTTCAGTCCTAAGAAGAAACCCTTGCCACTCCTATATCCATACCCGCCTTCCTGCCAAGTCTCACATGGGCTCTACTTGTCCTCACCTTTATTCATCCAAATTGGCATGTGCAATGTCTCCTGTTATAACTAAGGAAGACCTAAGATTCATTCCCCACCACCTCCCACCCCTTTCTCTTCCCTGCGTGTTCCTAGTACAGCAAGAGAGAAGGTAAGCATCGGATACCTTTTAACACAGGTAGCAGTTGGGTACTGTTTGGAGACAAGTTATTAGAAAAGATCTGGTCATCCCATTTCTGGGTACACGCCCTAAGAAAGTGAAATAGGTGTGTTGAAGAGATATTTGCATAGCGGTATTCATCCCAGGACTCTTCACAGTAGCCAAGGTAGAGCAGCAACCTGAGTGTCCAGCAGTGGCTGAGTGGAAGACATCTGGTAAATATATCCAATATAATCCTACTAGACTTAAAAAGGCCAATCTGTTAAAAAAAAAAAAAAAAAAAAAAAAAAAAGCAACAGCCTGAGTATTGTGTGAAATGAAATAAGCCAGGCACAGAAACAAAGCTCATACATGAACTCTAAAGCTATTAAACTCAAGCAAAGTGGTGAGTAGAATTGGGCTTTTTACATCAAGAGCAAAGAGACTGGCACCCTGACTTCAACACCAACCTGCAGGGACCATGGAAGAGCAAAAAAAGAGAGAGAAAAAACTCGTCCTGCAAGCCTTTGTGGACTAGTAAAGAACACAACATTCCAAAAAAATTAGCAGTGGAGGAAACCCCAAACCAACTGCTGCCTCCATGGAAAGGCACAGTAGCCCCATAACCAAGGCTGTAGGGAGAGCAACCTAACAGCTGGGAGATGTGAGGTAACAGGAAGTTTTACTACAGCTGTGAGAGTAGAGACCAGGCCCTCATCAAGAGCATGGATTGAAGGATCACCCCGACATCCCCACTGCATACCCCAGGGTTGCCATCACCAGCATAATGCCCACAGGCAGGCAAGACCAAATGTATAGAATGAAGGCCTAGGAGCAAGTTCAGTTGAGGTTCGCTGTGAACTATGAAAACCACCTTGCTGGCCTTCCACTGTGCGTGCTCCCCAGAACTCTGGCAAGAACAGCGGCTTTAGAGTCTGACAAGACTTGAAAGTCTCTCATGACTGCAAGTCTGTGACTTCTTAACATTGAGTCGGGGAAGGAATTCAAGGCCACAATGAGGAAAGGCTGGGACCTGAGACCTGCTGTCACCCTCCATTAGCTGCTGCTCTGCAGACTGCCAAGCACACAGGAGGGAGAGTCATTTCTGATCACCCACAAGGTCTATAAAAGAAGAGGTGGGTACTACTGCCTGAGGTGAGCAAACAGGGTGGGACAACTCTAGCAGCTTCTTCCTCCCTGTTCTTAGAAATGACAAATTAGATTTGAAATGTTTTTTTGCTTTTCCTTCCTTATAAAATCCCCTCTTGTTTTAGGTGTGTCTGCAGACACTTTCTTCTCAGGATGGCTGCCAAGGTTTCAGCGTCATCTTTGGAAACCATTCAAATTTAGGTCTTTCTTTCTTCCGTACTAAAACCACATACGCTTAAGACTAGCGGGTGTCCTCATTAGCATCCTTCTCACTCTCACCCTTTTCACGGAACACGAGATTTTGGATATTCTAAAAAGCCAGAGGTGCTTCTTCCTTTTTTAAAGTAAGAAGTTGACAGGTTATCTTTGAAATGTAAGTAAGTGAAAATCTGAGAAGAGTGACTGTCCCCGGGGATGGAAAGGCTCCAGAGCTGGTGCCCAGGAGAGAGATGGAACAGCCACTGTTGGGAAAGTGTGTCACCTCTTGAGGTGGCATTGGAGAGGAAAGAACAGCTGGCAGCGAAGACTGGCCTTTATGACCTACAGGCCTACAGACCAGGAAGCTGAACTAGTTTCTTTAGGTGAACTAACTGGAAGGTGTCTTCACATCTATTAAAAAACAAAAAAATAAAAAAACAAAAAAACATGGGCTGCTGGTTAAAATGTCGCCTGGCCATTGATTTTCTCACTGATCCATTTTGGGCACAAGCCTAAACTGCTTCTCTAGCCTACAGCAAACAAAGCCCCAGGGAAGGTGTAGGTACCTTGGGCCAGTCTCCATCACTCCTAGAGAGCTGGGTAGAGTGACGCTCTCCTATGGGACCTGCTAGGTTACAAACCAGCCATCCCGTTCCTTAGTCACAAGAAGGGTAAGCCTTTTAAGGTAAAGGACAGTTGCCATCCCACTATAAGGGTGACCTCAAGTTTCATGTGTATTCACAGAGACAGGATACATGAAGGCTCTAGAAACTGCCCAGAGGGAGTTCCGGCAGGCTGGCCCACCTTCCAATACTCCATGGTTCTTCTTAAGCCACAGTCAGCTGCTTCCCTGTGCCCAGCCATAGGGCTAGCACCTCCCACACATGTTCCTTGCACTCTCGTGGCTGGAAGAATACTTGCTTGCTTCTCAAGTCTTTCATTCCTTAGGTTCGGATCTGGGCCTATGTAATGTAGCCAGTTCCTCCTCTCTTAGTTTACCTTCTTTTGCCCAAGCCTTTATGAGGCAAACATGATAGCCACTACATTACAGAAACAAAGCTCTGAGTCTTTGTAATATCCCAGAATTAATTTGTAAGCCCTAATCTGCCCTGAGGAACTTCCTGGAATGCTGCAGGTTATAGGTCTTGGAAAATAACTGGGCCTCATGGGAAAGGTCAGAGACCAATCGGTTAGTCTTTATAATGGTCTTGGGCCCCTGCAATGGTCTTGGGTCCATTCAGCTGGGAAATTCTGGGGAATGGTCCTGATCAAAGTCCATCTCTCAGTCAATATTTAGTATTTAATAAAGCTTGCTTTAAATTTGGCCCAAAATGATGGAATGGGTTTCCTCCTTTGAATCTCAGGATTAACACCTTATGTCCAGAATGACAGCCTGACCTGGGCACAGAATGGCCAGGTGCCTTAGACTCACAGCGCAACCATAAATCATAATGATGCCACAGGCCCAGTGTCTGCTCTACACTCCTTTTGCTCCCTGGGTTCCAGCCATTTGTCTCCTGGGCCTCTATTGCTGGGAGGAAAGAAGAGTCTGAGAACTAACTGTGAACATCACAGCAGGCATCAGGAAAGCCTGGAAGAGAAGATTCCTGAGCCAGGTCTGGAAGGAGAAGCAGGAGTTGGGGGATTGAGCAGAGCTGGGTGAGGGCTCAGCAGAGTGTATGGGAATTGCCCATTCATTATCCCTCATAGGCTGGAGATCACCTTGCTCCTCTTGCCCTCACGTCCAGGGCCTGACATTTGCTAAGGCACTCATATTATACTGTGCTAGCTCTGTACCACAAGAAGCTGCCTTCCATTCACTCCCTAGGCTTAGGCCAGGTGGCTTAGAGACCACAGACCATTCCTAACAGAAAAGAAACTCTCAAGTGTGCAGCCATCTGTCTACCCAGCAGAAAGACAGCAAACCCCCCTTTTTCATCTGGGTTAATATAACTCCTCTGTGGTCCAGGAAGTCCACTACAACCTGGCCTACCCTACCAACCCACTGCCCTACCAATCCCTATTTACTGCATCTCTGCACAACCTTCTCTCCTTCCTCTCCTAACCGACTGTACAACATGGGCCTTTGGCATGGTACTATGTAACATGGCAGTCACCTCTTTGCACAGCAGTCTTTGGGGTCAGGCACAGTGTCACATCCCAGTCCAGGGCATGTCTAAGAGATGGATGTGTGACCTAGCCTCCTGCAACTGTGAAACACTCCCTTACTCTTCTAGTCAGTTTTTCCCAGGTGCTGTGCCTTGCCCGGGCTGACATATGGTACTTTTCATTTAATCAGCTTGTCAACTGCCCACCAGAGACTAGTTGCAGTCCCCACATAATTTAACAATGGTGTAAGTGGCCAGCTTGGTACAGATGACTTCTGGAACACATCCTCAGGGAGCTCTGTGTCCACTTCACATGTGGACAGCAGACGCAGAGACATCTAGTGGTGTCAAGATCAAGAAAACAACACTGCTGATCACTGTCAGAGAAAGGATTCAAACCTAGCATTCGGCTCTCCCCAAGGCTTTGCCTTTGGTTTTTATGGCCCTTCCCCAGCCACATGTACAAGAGAGCAGGAAGATCTGCATTTGGGGCAGCTGTCGCTGACTCTAAAAGTTAACGTTCAACCCTGGACAGTGGCTTTTCCCAGCACAAGAGTTTCTTTCTCTAACCACTGAGGCCAACACAGAGTAGCTCCCAGGGTCAGACATATATACAGGTCTACACAGCAAGTCACCTAATCATCCTGACTTCTTGAAGAGCTGGTTTGTTGTCTTACTGGGAGGGGCCCAATATACTTACGAGACTTTTAGGGCTGGGATGCCTTGCCTGTGTGGAAACGCCTCTCTGCCACCCTATAAATGTCTCCAGAGGCCAAAGGGAGGCCTTTTTGTGGCACCGCTCCCTCCCTAGCTGTGAGACTCAAGCTACTTCACTATGAGACTTCTAGCCCTGTCCGGTCTGCTCTTCGTGCTGCTGATGCTCGGCTTCTGCGTTCTCTCTTCAGAAGGTAACCTGCCCCTGGGCTCTGGTCCCCGGGCATTGATGCCAAGGTCTGGGAAGGTTTCAAACAGGAGCTAGCAAACAATCCTAAGCACTGGAAAGAACTTGGAAGATATTCTGGCCACATAGTGCTCATAGATAGCTTGAGAGACTTCAGGCCTTATAGCTTCTGTGGGCAGTCCTATGCTCCCAAACAAACTGAGGGCCTACTGGGCCAACTAAGGGGTTTGGCACCAGATATATAATCAGAGAACATGGCCTTTCCAAGGTATGATTAAGGAGAAGATTTCTACTGTAGATATTAGGTAAGTACAGCCAGAGGCATCTGAAACAGTCTAGAGCAGAGAGGAAGTAGTAAAGTGAACATGGCCAGCAGACTGAACTTGGCCATGGGAGAAAAGAGGAAGGGGAAGAGCAAGAGAGAAAGACAAAGAGAATTTGGACAATGGAAACTAAGGTAGAGGCGGGGGGGGAGGGGAGGGGGGGAGTGGGGGGGGAAGGGGCAAGAGAGGAAGACAAAAGAGAAGGTGCACGGCTGAAATGTCAGGGTTCTATGGGAATGAGAAGTTGGAGAAGGGAATCCCATGGGCTGAAGAAGTTTAGGGTAAAGGGGCAGGATGAGGAGGATTGAGCAGAGCCAGCCAGAATAACAGGATGTTATACTGAGAAGTCCTGGAGGCCGGCATGCACTTTGGTATGTCAGTAGGCACCACAGACTGTGCCTTCTGAAAGCAATAAGGAAATGGCTCCTTTGGCAGAGGAAAACATACACCGGGATTTGAGGGAGTGGAGTTTCCTTTGGACCTGACACATGTACAAAGCTACATACTTACCATGCGAGCACAAATCCACCCAGCTAGCTGCCCACCTGAGGCATTCTTGTCTGGTAAGTCAGCAGACCCCTATCGTCACATGTGTTGTCTTTGGAACAGAGCAAATGGACAACTAACTATGTGAACTTGAGGATTTCGAATCCTCCTACGCAGAAAGCTCCATGGGCAGAAGGGATGAGTACATACGGGGAACATGCATGATCTTTTTATTCCTACAGAGAAGGGAAAAGCAGGAAGAACTCCTAAAGCCTGAGTCACCTCCCCATCCCCTAATTGCCTTTCTTCATTCTAAATGCCGAGTACTGGAGCCTTTTTCTCTTACTTAACCTTCTATCTACTTTTCTATATCAATACTTCTGATAATATTAACACTTAGTGGACATGAAAGACTTTTTAAAGCCTACACCATATTACTTAATCATCCAAAATACTGATGCTTGACCTCAGTACTGTACAGTCCCCTCTCTGAATAGTAAGTAGGGTTACAGGAAGCATTTGGTTGGTTGGTTTTTGTTGCTCAAGTTTCTGCAATGAAAATGTACCTCCTAATAAGGGGAGGTTAGATTCCTTAGCACAGCCCACAGCATTGCCATTTACCATACCTCTAATTTTGGACAATGTCAAGATCACCAATATGATTCTAATAGAAAACTGAACGAGAATGTCTTTGACCATAAACCTTCCTCCCATTTAGGACTGTGTCCAGCAGCATCAGAGGATTGCATTACTTATCAGACGTGTGTGTGTGTGTGTGTGTGTGTGTGTGATGTGCCATCCTAGGAGTGTTCATTCACAGATTCATGTGCTCAGACACACTACATTAAATACACAGTCACAAAAGCTTTGTGTATATAAAATGTTTCCTGTATCTAGGGTGTTTTTCTTAGACAAGAGATCTGGATTGCCATTTCGCCACAGTGCCATGAGTTTTCAAATAGCATCATGAGAAGGAAGCAATCAGCAGATGCAGTGAGCTCCAGCATTGACTTTATCTCTGGAAAGTCACACAACATAGACTGCCTATTTCCTCCCTCCATAACCTCAGCCTGGTTTGTTGTTGTTGGGGTTGTTTGTTTTTTTTAAACACATATTCTTTTTGTTTGTTTGTTTTGATTTGTTTTTCAACACAGGGTTTTTTTTTATGTGTAACCGTGGCTGTCCTAGAACTCCCTCTATAGGCCAGGGTGGCCTCAAACTCAGAGATCTGCCTGCCTCTACCTACCCACTGCTGGGACTAAAGACATGTGCCACCAGTGCCCAGGTTTTAACATATATTTTTGAACTCCTGTAAATAGTCCTGTAAATAGAAGTTCTCCCAAGCCATCCTTGTACCGATTGGCCCAATGATGATCCTGGCCCACTGAAGAAAGATCTGTCCTTCTTTATTTCTCAGGGAGAAGGCATCTGGCCAAGCCTCCGAAACTCAGACCCTGCTGTCACCTAGCTCCTAGATCCAAACTGACAGCCCAGAAAGGTAAGTGACCTCATCAGGTCTGGTCTGGAAGTGGGTGGATTTCTAGGGTAGCCATGGGACAGGCCAGTCAGTACCTGGTGTCAAGCACTGGTACAGAGGGACCACATTCAGTCTTGGGCACAACAGAATTTAGAGTTCTCTCAAGAGGCAACAATTTAAACATTTAAAACTGAACACTTCTGTCAAGAAAAAGCTCTTAAGAAATGGTATAGGGGCCAGGCACGGTAGCACAAAGCAATCCCATCATTAGAGAGGCTAACATAAGACAAATGTGAATCTTGAGACCAGCTAGATACACACAATGAATTAATGGCTCAAAGGCTCAAATGTGTGGCTCAGTCGGTGGAAGAGTGCTTGCCTAGGAAGCTCAGGGCCCTGAGTTTAGTCTCCATTGGAAGAAAAAGAAAAAAAAGAAAGAAAGAAAGAAAGAAAGAAAGAAAGAAAGAAAGAAAGAAGAGAAGAGAAGAAGGAAAAAGAGAAGCATGAGAGTACTCCCATCCCTGGATAGGAGACCTTATAGGAAAGATTGCAAGACTGAACACAGATGGCAGAGACTAGAAATGGGTACAAAGAAGCAAAGTGCAGTGGCGCACACCTGTAATCCCAGCACTTGGGGAGGCAGAGGCAGGTGGATCTCTGTGAGCTCGAGGCCAGCCTGGTCTACAAATTGAGTCCAGAACAGCCAAGACTGCATAGAAAAACCTTGTCTTGAAACAAACAAACAAACAAACAAACATGACAATAAAGGAATGGGTACTGTGGAAACAGCAAGCATGAAGGTGTGGTTTGGGCAAGCAGGAGGAAGAGAGGCAGGGGAGCTATAGGACAGGTGGTGCCCAGAGCATGTGCAAGCCGTAACCCAGCTGTAGACCTGAAACAGGAACTGCAAGAGGTCTGCAGCCAGTGTTTGGAGAATGTGGGTATAGAACTCCAAGACAGCACCCAAAGATGTAGACAGACTCAGTCCTGAGCCTAGGCTGGGCTCCATGATCAGCATGAGCCTGGAAGAGCCAAGGTGCCCTCTCCCAGACCTGCAGGTAACAGGTAGCAAGGAAGACAGTCCAAGGTCCAGATATAAAGGCACACAGATCCCAGCACTAGGAGTCCAGGCCAGCGGCACACTGAAGCTCTCAGTTGCTGTCCTAGGGTAAGTGGTTAGGATGGCTGTGTGTCTGAGATTTTTGTACAGAGAGTCCTGGAGCTTAGAACAGGCGGAGCCCTGAGGAAAGGCTGCCGGACTCAGACCAGACATGCCCAACTTCAACACAGGGCCCCTGTCTCTGCTCTCTATAGCCTCAGTGGCTACAGCTCACCTTGCTCCTCCAGGCTGTGTCACCTGAAGGGACACAAATGAAGAAGGGAACAAAATGAGGAAGACAAGATAGTTCCAACCTCAGTACCCCTGAGGGGCTGACAGCCCCTCCTCCACACCGCCATCACACCCTGTCAGGGCTGGGTAAAAATAACCACTTCTCTCACACAGACCTCGTGAATAACTAAGTGTGAGGCACCCGCCTGGGGAAGGTGGAAGATGAGCAGTGGCTGCAAGCAACTCTGCCCCCGCCCCACCAACAGCTTGTGAAATAAGGTGCAAATGCAGGGGAGAGAGATGCCAGCTCCCCACTGAGGGCTTGCTGAAACCTGTCTTCACCTCTAGCCCATCCCTGCACAGATGCACAAAGGCAGAAGAAAAAAGAGAACCTGGGGGAAGGAGGGGTACACAGTCACACACTACCTACACCCACACCCATACACATAACCATACAGATACATATGCAAGTACATGCATGCAAGCATACACACAGCACATAATTACACAAGACATGCACACTACATACACAAACCTACACACATTATACACACACATACTCCACATATAGGGTTAGACACACAAACATGCACACCAAATACTACATATACAGACACAAACACTATCCACATATCCCCACATGCATATACATACATACATACATACATACATACATACATACATACATACACACACACACATACACAACTACTTAGCGGTATGCACACAAACATATTCCTATATGTCACACACAGACTTAAGCACATAAGTTCACATGCTGACTATGTACAGAGAAGCATGGATACACACATGCACCACACTCTACACATAGCTCCTAGAAGTGTAGAATGTGGCTAGGTACATGTCTTATGTCCAGTACAAGAACAGACTTTTGTTGAGCACACAATAATATAGGAGAATGACCTAAGTTATGGATCTTATGTTGAGGCTGATTTCCTTTTGAGCATATGTTTCAAAAATTCCATGGTGGAATTCATGAGCAACTTGGAACAAGAAGAATGAAGCAGGCATCTTTTCTAGACCCTTACTGTGTAGCTGTCTGGAAGCCCTAAGGCCCACTGCAGGGAGATCTTGTCATGGTCATGCAGAATGGGAAACTGAGGCTCAGCAGGACTCAAAGGCAGAGCTGAACACCAGGGTCAGGGAGTCTCTTGCACTATAACAGACTACCTCATCTCTGGAAAGAAGCTTTCTGAAGAATGTGAGGGGGAAACTTCCGGGAAGGAAAGTGCCCTCAGGGTGGGGTCTCAGCTCCACCACTCACTGGCATTGTGCTCCTTCGCTTGTTCCTCCTCTGCAGATGATGTGTGGCTGTAGGGTCCAGCTTGCTGTTGTTCGGATGTTGGTAGGGTTATGTCCACAGAGCACAGGGCATCAGGCCAAGCCCATGACACCCTGTGACCCTGTCTTGTGGTCACAATGGAGGAGGGGCTGGGATTCTGGGAGAGCTGCACGCACCCCAGAACCCATGTGTATTATGTATATTAGTGTATGGAGTCACATAGCCCATAGGTTGTATATTTAGTATCTGTATATACATCTGTGTACGTGTGTGTGTGTGTGTGTGTGTGTGTGTCTGCCTGTCTGTCTGTCTGTCTGTCTGTCTGTCTGTCTGTCTGTGTACCTGTCCTTCCTCCAGCTTCTCTTTTCTCCCTTGACTCTGCACTGCTGATGATTACTCAACACCTCACCCAGAGCACATGCTTGCCCAGGCTTGGTGCTTCCACCCAGCATCTCCCAGGACAGTCCCTGAGATCCAGAGAGAAAGACCAAGGAGATAAATCAAGGTATTGAGCAATGCACAGTAGGATTTCAGTGTCTCACGTTCCTGTCATCTAGCTTCGTGTGCCCAGCAGGCCAGTGCCTGCTCTGCTTTCTATGGGAAGAGAAATTACTGCCAGTTGGGACAACAGAGACACCCAGAGTGACTGCTGTTCATCCTAAACCCTCTCCTGGGCTCTGCTTTGTGTCCACATGTTGGGCCAGGCCCACAGAATGACACAGCGTGCAAGGCGTGGGATTCTGTGCTGAAGTAACAAAAACATCTTTGAAAGTTAACACACAAAATGAAGTGACTGCGTTTACCAGTTTACTGGAAGAAAATGGGCCAGGGTTTTCTTAAGGTAGTTTTTACAAACTGTAGAATGATCTGCATAGTAACACTGTCCAGGCAGCAGCACTTTTGAAAGGGGCATTCACTACATTGGCACAGTTGGCTATTGAGGGACTCAGACGCTGACCTATGTCAGACTCATGGCTTCTTCGATCTCAGCAGATCAAACTTACGAGCCAGGAGCCTTTGTCTTCCTTCCACATGTCATGAGGTCACCAGGGGAAGCTCCTGGAAGGCCAGGCAGAAAGACTTCTGATACCTGAGACAAGGCCAGGCCCTGAGGATTTCTGCCATATTCTGCTTCAAAGCTCAACAAAATGAGTGAACCCACAGGGGCAGACTCAGGGTAGAAGACTGCAGAGCATTTCCCCCACCATGCAGCTGTTTCTGTCCTTACAAGGGGGCTTCACTGACGGTGATGACGGTTACCCACTGGGAAAGGGGTCACTTGAGGCTTTCAGGATAGCAATACCAGGGTAGACATATAACATATTGACTCTGAACAATAAATGCTTGAAGGAGGTGGTGGCCTGAGGTGGCAGCCTCACCTCCCAGGGTCCAATCAGAGGAAACAATCCCCTGCCTATGGTTCCTTGTAATTCTATTCCTTACCCTTGCCTGCACAATAAGCTATCCTTCTCACCTTGGGTAACCCAAAACAGTAAGTATGATTTTTACTGAGTTTGCATAACAGAACGGCATGTCTTTCACCATAGCCAATCATATCCATGTGTTTGTTTATTTGCTTGTTTGCATGTTTGTGATAGGGCAATGGAGTCTAATTTGTGATGATTGCATGTGGTTGAGGATGAATAAAGATACTTAAATTTTGTTTTTCATAAGTATTTGCATCTGCTAACACTTTTAATCCTTGCAATATCTTGAAATTAAATACTGTTACTTGTTCTTTTTTTTTTTAAGATTCATCTATTTATTATTTATTTATTTATTTATTTATTTATTTATTTATTTATTTATTATGTACACAGTGCTCTGCCTGCATGTACACCTGCAGGCCAGAAGAGGGCATCAGATCACATTATAGATGGTTGTGAGCCACCATGTAGTTTCTGGGAATTGAACTCATGACCTCTGAAAGAGCCATCTCTCCAGCCCCACTGGTTCTTTTTGCTTTTTTTTTTTTTTTTTTTTTTTTTTTTTTTTTTAATGGATGTGGGGCCAAACAACAGAGAAATTTCAAGGACCTTGTTGAAGATCTGGTCAGTCGACAGTGAGCATTACAGCCTTTGAGTCCAAGCAATTCAGCCCTAGACTCCATGCCATTAATCACCATATCATAATGCCGACAGGAATAAACTTCAAACACAGAGAGAAAAATAATCGCATCACCATCACTTAATAACCCATTCCATTCCCCACTCAAATAACACTTGCTCCATGATATTTTAATTAATTCCAGGAAAGTCCCATTGGGGTTCTAGAGAGGGTGATAAGATCTACTTATTTGATTTCTTTAAATTTTTATATGTGAGTCTTAATCATGTTTTCTTCCTCTTTCCACCCATGTCCTACCCACTTCACTTTGCCTTGCCATGCCCCTTCCTGGCTGTTGTCACTCATCTCCAGGAAGCCACACAAGGCCCTGCAGACCATGCAGAAACAAGACACGGTCCAAGTCATGGGTGGTACCAGGGGCTCTCCCACAGATATAGGGCTCCCAAAGCCTGGCTCCACCCAGATGAGACCTTGATGCCCAGCTGTGGAGACACCAGAAGCCTTGACTTACCCCCCACCAACCTTCAAAGCAGCAGTGAGCTGGGACACTGGGATGCTTCACTTCAGACAGCCAAGGACACCACAGAATTCCCAGTCCTTGTTCCAAAGGTACCACCAGCCTCCAGAGTCACTGTGATCCAGGCTCAACCCACATGTCTTCAGGGCTCCTCCAGAATCAAAGCCAAAGATTCTGCCTGTAGCATCTACCGCTCCAGACTTCCAAGCTGACTAGAGTGTGATCCCCAGAAAGACCAGCCAGGACTCCAGCATCTCAGGCACCCACAGACATCCGCAGATTCCCAGCACTTAACCAACAGTCTCTGAACCAACTCCTGTAACTTCCTACTGTAGTCACCAGGAGAACACCGAAAATAATAAATAATAAGTTGGTGTACACACTATGCATGGAGTACCGTTGTCTGAGAAAGTCAGTAATATGGCCTGAGATACAATGTTTATACTAAATGAAAGTATCTGGAAAAACTTGGAGTCTACCCCTTCATCACAGAACAGTAAGGAAAAGGGACAATAGTTAGGTGCTTGGCTCCCACACACCAGGACACAGAGCCTAGTCTTGCCCAGGTTTTTCTGTATGACTTAGGCTTGGCAGCTCAATTTTCTGTAAAACGGAAATGATGGGAAATATCTACTGCAACGTGCTAGGCTTAGAACAGCTCAGGAAAGGCCCCATCCTGGAGCAGTGCTTATATCCACAGGGAGCCCAAAGCTCAGAGGAGACAGGTGGCTCAGGTCTAAGAGGCTTGTGTCTCAGTAAAGCTCCCTCTATAATCGGATCCTTCCAGCAAGGTGAGAAGCCTCCATTCCTGCATTACTCCCAGGCCTGAGTGAGAACACCAGGACTATGGGGTGTGGGGATGATAGGCAGAGCATCCTTTGGGACAACCATGCCCAGGCAAATCAGAGCCTGGATTTTATCATGGACCAACTTTCCAACTCCCTTTTATAATTGTTCCCTCCCTCCCTCTTTGCCCCCCTCCCTCCCTCTTCCCCTCCTGTCCTCCTCCTTCCTCCCTCCCTTCCTCCCTCCCTCCCTCCTTCCTTCCTTCCCTCCTCTGCTTTGCCATTCCCAGGGAGAACAATGATCAGACTACACTGGGTCCTAAGGCTCAAAGAACGAGGTCCTCTGACATCTGAGAGGCCAACATTGCTGTGTTGTAAGCACAAGGTGACAAATTGAAGGTGGCATGTAAGAGTAAAGCAAAGAACATGAGCACCTGAGCCATGAACCCAGCGAGAGAGTCCCAGCTAGAGGGGGATATGCTGTGTATGGGAGAGGTGGTGGATGTGCTGCGATGTGTGTACCTCACTATACATGCTGTCTGTTGGTGTGGTATGTAAGTGCATAGTGTGTAGATGGCCCTGAATGGACTGGGGTGATGAAGAGATGGGAAGATTTGAGAATTGGAACATAACTCATCAACTGGATATCTGCATTGTGGGCCAGGAGAAAAGCAGAAAATTAGAACTCGGAATCTTGCCATGTGCTTGTATTTGCCTTGAGAGCAAGGAATAGTGGGAATGGATGAGAGCAAGAGAGAATGCAGGTAGCAGCAGCTACAGTGAGCTCTACTGGGAAAGCTACAGAAGTCAGGGCCAGGCTTCAGAAACAACATGGTGTGGTTTCATGCTTCTCAGCTTCCTGGGTAGTGGAGGATGTGTTCACAGACCATTCATGGTTCTTTCTGACTGACCTATCAGGAACTCCCTGTATATGAAACTCCTACCTGATTGGCAATGGAAGGGCTGATAGCTTCTATCTGTTATCCTAAAGAAACACATGTATGTAAGACTTTACACATGTGCTTGGGTATACTGGAGAAATAAAGACAAGAAGCCAAAGACAGGGCCCATCCCATTGTGGACGTTGTCACAACAAGGAAAGCACATGCTGGAAGCCCTAGTATCCCAGAGGGGAGGGAACAAGATGAGTAAGTCAGTCCCTGGAGAAGGGGACAGCTCCTGGAGCAGGGGATGGTAGGGACTGCAGTGTCCCAGCTCAAAGCTACTTCCTGCAAAAGGGTTCTGTGGAGGTCAGCCTTCCAGGACAGTAGCCCCAGAGCAGCTCAGATCATACAAACTCAAAAAGGAGCTAAGATCTGACACCTGCTCCCTACCTCCACCCCAAGCCCACATCTGTCCTTTCCCTAAGGAATACAAGAAGAGTCTGGTTTCCAGCTGCAACTTAGCTCACTGTCAGGACTCACGAAGGCCCATCACCCCAGGAAGTGTATGCTGATCCCCTCAAAGACCAAGCATATCCTCCTTCCTCTTTCACTGACTTCCAGCATCAGCACCACAGGCTTTTAAACATTCCCAGGGGTAAAGAACTTTGCTCACAAAGGGCAGACAGAAAGTAACGAACATGGCTACTCATGCTTGGGGAGAAAACCAAAGCATATAGAAATAGCCGTAAAATCATGAGACTACAAGTCTTAAATTGCCTTTGTTAGCTCCTTGATGAACCTATGCATGCTTGAGGACAGAGTAGGGTCATTAGAGAAAGTATACCATTTCCATGCCAACTAAGGAGTCCATGGTCCCCAAAGGGTTGGAGCACTTGGTGCACTTGATAGAACATGAGCTTCTGAGACAGAATTGGGGATCAAACAATGGCTCTGTCATGAGCCTGAGACAGCATCATGAGCACCTGACGTTCCCTTCAGCATGAGAGGGAGCCTGGAGAGCCTGGCCTACCTCCTGTTGTGTGCTCACAATGGGCATGTTTACTTATGTGGAGAAATAAAATCACCTGTAGAGTGACATCAGGTGCATGCCTTTAATCCAAGCACTTGGGAGGCAGAGGCAGGTAGATCTCTGTGAGCTCAGCCTCTGTGAGGCCAGCATGGTCTACAGAGTGAGTTCCAGGACAGTCAATCAAGGCTATACAAAGAGAAAACCTTGTCTTGAAAAATAAATCACATACAGATGAGCAAAAACATATGCAGGTGGTGGTGATGGTGTGTGTGTGTGTATACAAATGGGTCTGAAAACAGGAGTAGAGCTTAGGCATGTGTTACAGATAGCGTGTAAAAACATAGAGGGAAAGAGATTGTGGCTTAGCTTATGCTAGTACAGTGGTTCTCAACTTGTGGGTCATGAGCCCTTTGGCAAATTTCTAACTCAGAAAAAAATATTTACATTACAATTTACTACAGTAGCAAAGTTACAGTTATATAGCAGCAATGAAATAATTTTATGGGTCACTAGAACATGAGGAACTGGTTTTTGTTTGTTTGTTTTGTTGTTGGGTTTTTTGTTTTTATTTTTGTCTTTGTTTTATTTATTTATTTATTTATTTATTTTGGGTGCTTTTCAAGATGGGGGTTTCTCTGTGTAACAGCCCTGAATGTTCTAGAGCTTGCTCTGTAGACGAGGCTTGAACTCACAAAGATCTACCTGCCTCTGCTTCCTGAGTGCTGGGATTAAAGGCGTGTGCCACCACTGCCAGGCTGACTAACTGTATTAGAGGGTCTCAGCACTAGGAGGGTTGAAAACCACTGTTCTAGTAGACCAGATGAAAGTAAAGGTGTGGTCGTGTGCTGCCACGTTGGCAGAGTGACCTGGAACACTAGTTTATGCCAGGCTGACAGAAGACATTCAAAATCTTGTTTATTGATAACTGAGCCGGCTGCTATAAATCCAACAGAGGAAGAGCTATCAGAACCTGAATTAAAGATGGCCTAATTGGGAAGGGTATACCAGAGGTCATGGAGGAAGCCCCAGCAGATAGGAGTGCACGAGTCACCCTATAGCAGTGATGGGCTTATGGGAGTCAGGATAAAGAATGTATGTGAGGTTGCCCAGGTTACAGGGTAAGGACCAAGCCTTGAGTTCCACAGCAGATGGTTGCCCTCCCAGATGCATCAAACCAACACCTCCAGGTGGCCTCCGGACTCTACGCTGTAAGGTCAAGGTTAGGGTGCATAATCAGAGCCACCAGCAAGAGCTGCTGTTTTTGTGCATTCTGAGGACAAGGACACATCTAGGGTACCCACCTACCCACCCCAGTTACCTGAGACTTTTTTTATTTTAGTATTGAAAGTCTTGCATTCCTGGAAACCCCTGAGTCATAGGCAAATGCCTGTGGATGGCAGTGCCTCTGGAAGGTCTTTTATGTTTGTGGGCAGGCCAGCCTCTTTAAGGAAAAGAATATAGATATACCTATGACATCTCAGCAATGGAAGGACAGGTGAATGACCTAAGGGCCTGAAGTCTAGAGCCTCAGTGCTATGTGACTATGTACCCAAATCACAGAGAGTTTCAGTTTGAAAGCCAGGCCAAACCAGATGTGACTCCAAACTCTGCCCCTCATTCAGTGGGTGAGCCTAGATAAGTGACGTGCCTTTTCTTGGCTTTAAAGTTTTCCTCTGTAAAGCATGGGCAATCACACCGTGAAGAAGACGTGAAGACTATGCAGGGTAAATGGGACATGTGGGGTGAGTACACACACACACACACACACACACACACACACACACACATCCCTTGGACCAGACCTCCCTGATCAACTTTTAGAAATGATCAGGGATTCAGAAAGCAGCAGAAGATGCTGAACCAGTACACCAAAGAAAGATGTGCAGCAAGTTTTGTGTAAGTCTGACCAAAGGCCTTTGGCTGGACCCTTCTGGGTCTTTGACTGAGAATGTGCACAGGAAATCACATTGGTATTTCTGCACCTTTGCTTTTCAAGATGCTAGGACAAAGCCAGACCCTACACAGAAATCATAAGACAGGTTTGCTAGAGATTGCTCAGACTTAAGGGTTCCCGAAGCAGGTGTCTTACTGATGTGCTGAGAAGACCTGGCTCTCTCTGCATCTTGTCCAGCATCTCTTCCCTAAGAGGCTCCTTCAGGCCTTTGACTTCTCTGCTATCAGTTCATTCAATCAATGAACATGTAACTGGAGAGGGATGTGTATGCCACATGCCAGCCTAGCACATGCATGCACGTGTGTGTGTGTGTGTGTGTGTGTTGTGTGTGTGTGTGTTGTGTGTGTGTGTGTGTTGTGTGTGTGTGTGTGCTTTGCTTCCTTGGAGTACCCTAGAAAGGGAGGATGCTGAGATGTACATGGTGCTTACTGAGGGTCTCGTTTGTCTAAGGAAGGGCACAACATCCATGGGGCAGCTTTGAAAGCAACCTGGTTTCAAGTTATCACTCAAGCATTGCCTTACTCCTCACCCCAACTGATGAATGTCCCAACAAGGAATAGGGGATAAGGGGTATCAGAGAAGGAGAAGGAGAAGGAGGAGGAGGAGGAGGAGGAGGAGGAGGAGGAGGAGGAGGAGGA
>OU015746.1:111678777-111690026 GCA_907169655.1 Acomys percivali | reverse complement strand
CACACACACACACACACACACACACACACACACACACACACACACACGCACGCATGCACGCACGCACATATCCATGTACTCACATTATTAAGTATAAGGAAAGGCACATGGGATGGATTCTGAGAGCAAGAAAAAAGTTCAAGTCCGGATCTATACTGTCTGAGGGACCTTAGAAAAGTTACTTGGCCCCTCTGAGACTCAGTTTCCTCGCTGACAAGACACAGATGGTTGACAGTGTTACAACCTATGAGGAACCAGCCCTCCACGTGATGCCAGAGGACCCTTGCCTATGACCTCATGCTAAACTTCAGAACATTTGTTTTTCTGTGACAGAGAGTGATGGAGTCTTTGAAATTAATGAGACATCTGGAGCCGTCTCGGTCCTTCAGAGCCCTGCCCAGCTCCGGAGAGAGGTGTATGAGATTCATGTACAGGTGACGCTCCACTAGGTTGGCTTGTCCCACCCAGTCTCCAGTCCTGGAGAGCAACAAAAGTGATGAGACCCAAGGGCTCAGTGTGGGGAGGGACAGAAATGCCACTCCAAGGAGCACCTACACAGGGCTGCAGCCAACACTTGCAAAGAGAAACAACGATCACAAGCAGGATTAATGACAATGCAGAAGGAGCATCATTTCATGGCCTTGGCCCTGGGCTCAGTACAAGCAAAGAAAGCTAGAAATGTTCCAAGCAGCAGCAAGCCAGCAACACGAACACATACAGTCCTTTCGCTCTTGACTGTGAATGTGATGTGACCAGCTGCCGTAAGCTCCTATTTCTGTAACTGCCCAGCAGTGATTAGCTACGTGCAACAACAAATGGGAATAACCCTTTCTTCTCCCAGGATTCTTTTGGTCGGGGTGTTCTGTGACAACAGCTGTAGGGAGACTAGGACAGGCCTGGAGGGGATGAAATACTCCCCTGGTTGTGTCAAGAGAGGAGCTGTTGGCAAAGTTCACATCCGCGCAGCATCAGAGGCCAAGGGAGAAGAGGATGTGGGGAGCAGGTGAAGGAAACAGCAGGGGCTGAAGAAGGCAAGAACTTGCCAAGAGCTGAGTCACATAACCGAGGGAGCTGAGCCCTCTCGAGCTCAGGTGGCAGCGCCAGATGCAGTGTGGAAGTCCGTGCGAAAAGTCTAAAAGGGGACGTGTGAGAATTGAGTGGGACAGGAAAGAAGGACAGCATGCAGAGGCTTCTGAGAAGGAGTAGGCTACAGACGGGTGTCACATGGGGTCTGGGAGGGTCATTTTAGAGCAGCATAACAGTAGCGAAACTACAGTTATGAAGTATCATTAAAAATAATGTTACGGCTGTGGGGGAGGGGGTGGGGAGGCGGTCACCAAAACATGAGAAACTCTATTAAAGAGTAGCAGCTTTAGGAAGGTTGAGAAGCACTGTTTTAAAGTATCTTTTTAGGAGCAGAACGTCCTTACATAACACAGGAAGGAGGCCTTCGAAACCGGATGTTTGTTACGGTTTCATGGTCTTGGCCTTACAACCTATATAAGTTGGCTAATGCCTGAGGAGAAATCACCCCAAAATTAATGGCTTAAGACAAACATTCATATCACACAGTATGTGGGAGTGGGGAGTCCAGGTCCAGCTTGAGTGGATCTTGGATTCCAAGGTCATGACATCGCTGCAATCAGCTAGCCAGGGCTAGGGTCTCATGGGAGGTGTGGCTGGGAAAGAACTGGCTTTCAGGCTCATTTGGGTTTCAGTATGACTCAGTTGCTCCATGGCTGTTGCCTGCCGGTTACAGTTAGCTCCTTATCCTATCCTTAGCCTCTTGAGCATAGCTGCCTGCTTCCCAAAAGCCTTGAGAAAGAGAAACTCTGCTAGCAGAATGAAATCATAACCTCTTGTAATCTAATCGTGCGGTTAATCAAAAGCAAGTTGTCAGGCAGAGCAACACTCAAAGAGAGGAACTACCAGGGCATGAACACCAGGACGAAAAAAATTCTTAGGACCAGTAACAGTCTGCCTGCCACATGGCCACAGCCATCCGTTTCCATTGTAGGTGACAGAGGTCAACTCTCCTGGGATCCTAGGTGCTCAGGCCACAGTCCCAGTTACCATCAGGATTGTGGATCTCAACAACCACCCTCCAACCTTCTATGGAGAGAGTGGGCCTCAGAACAAGTTTGAACTATCCATATATGAACACCCACCCCAGGGGGAAATCCTTCGTGGCCTCAAGATCACTGTCAATGACTCTGACCAGGTGGGTGCTGGTGCTCTTGAAATTGACTGAGTCCGTGTTGACTCTCAGTTCCAGTAGGAGAGCCAAGGCAAGTCACAAAATGATTAACAGGATATGGTACAATGAAAAGGTAGCGGAGGAACTGCAGTCAATCCCATACCATTTGCTTAGACATCCACAACTGGTTGCAAAGCAATAGCCAGGCAAAGAAAAGGCCCACTGCATCTGCCCTTCCAATTGCACATCTGCAAATGTCTCTGCCTCCTCCTAGGATCAGCACAAAGCTAGGCCTTCTTCATTTCTTACCTTGCTTAGTCGTCATGCCCTGCTAAGTATGATCCTTAATCGACTCACCTCTACAGGGAAAGACAACTCGCTGCTTAGGGCATGTACGGGCTCTTCTCCTAGCCCAAGTATATAATGCATTTCTATTCTTAGTTATCTTCTATTTCCTCTCCTCAAACTCTATTGCCCAGGGAGCCAATGCCAAATTCAACTTACGGCTGGTGGGACCTGGAGGCATTTTCCGAGTGGTGCCACAGACAGTCCTGAATGAAGCCCAAGTCACCATCATAGTGGAAAACTCAGCCGCCATTGACTTTGAAAAGTCTAAGGTGTTAACCTTCAAGGTGGGTCTTGCTTCGCACTGCCCTGAATGGGAAGTTGGGCTGGGAGTAGGCTAGCTCACACCGCTGTCTGAATTCAATGTGCGGGGACCGTTGTCACCCCTGTCCCTGAGTAGTGCTACTCTCTCCCCACCCAGAGTATCTCTGCCCATCCTGTGGGCATGTGGGCAATTGGAGGTTGGTTGAGGGTGGAGATGTCTCCATGTGCAGCTTGTGCAAAGTGCTCGCAGCCTAATCCTTACTGAGGTGCCAGCTTCTGAACCACCTGTGCCTCAGGAACGTAAGGACTAGGAAGTCAAGAGTGCACTACCAATATAGATACCAATAGTGTTTGCCATGTTAATAGATGCATAGAGAAACTGTGTGATTATCAAAATACAGGCTTTCTCATGTGCCTGTGACATCTGTCACCAGTTCCAGTAACAACCTTAACAGAAGTAGGGAAATATAGTCCTTTGATGTCATTTATAATTATACAACACTATGAATATATATAAATAACGCCTGCCATATATTAACATGTGAGTACTATATTAATGGAAAGGAAAAACCAGTACTTCAGTAATATTACTTAACTCATGATTACTTAGAATTCTATATACACAGAGCATATAGCCAGCATCATGGTAAAAAGTGAGATACTAAAAGCTTTGTCTGGAATTGGGAATAAAACACGAGTCATCTTGTCATCAAGATGGTCCAAGATGTCACCCAATGTTTGGAATGACATTATTCTCAGATAAAGAGGAAATAAGAGCTGTAAGTGTTAGAAAGGAGGAGCTAAGAGGAGTATTTTTGTTTTCTTAGAAAAATGTATGAAAAGTTATTGAAAGACTCATAAAGTAAAAATCATAGCACAGAGCTAGCACTCTAAACCCAACAGTTTCCTTATGGAGTGGAAGAGAATGTGAATATAATGGAATAAAAGGCACTCTTGCAAAAGTAATGAATGCAACATTCTTATGAATTATCCTTGTGAGAAATATGCAACACTTAATGAAAATCACAAGTTTTCACAGAGGATCTAAGGAAGGCAAGGATAGGAAGATGTTCCTGGCTTTAAAACTACAAATCCTCCCTAAATAATGAAGCCTTTAATGCCATCCCATTTAACTCATGTTTTTCATTGCAGTTTTTTGTTTTGTTTTGTTTTGTTTTGTTTTGTTTTGTTTTGTTTTGTTTAAGACAGAGCTTTGCCGTATAGCCCAGGCTGATCTGGAGCTCACTGTGTAGCCCAGGCTGACCTGAAACTCACAATCCCCCTTCCTGCACATCTGGAGTACTGGGATAATAGGCATGTGCCACTATGGCTAATCAAGCCAAGTTAACTTTTACCTACAATTTCCTTTGGGGAGAAAACTTGGTAAAAATTATACTGGTTTGTCTCTAGAGAAATCAGTTTATAAAAAAAGCTGGAAACTCAGATTACAAAGGAATATGTAGATCCAGAGAACAAGACAGTAACAGTGCCAGGCCTGAGTACTAATGGAAGTGATAAGAACACTAGCATTGCAGACTCATAAGGGAGGGATGATGTGTTACTGTGAGGATGGTAGCAGGGATAAGGATCCAGGAGCCAGAGAAAGGATGTGATGCATATTGGGTGTGGTGGTACACGCCTGTAATCTTAGCACTCAGGAGGCTGAGGAAGAAGGGTTGTAAATTTAAGGCTGGACTATGTAGCAAGACCCGGACTCCAAAAAAAAAAAAAAAAAAAGCAATACAACAGGAACAAGACATGGAGAGACTTGCACGTGATGGGAAGGCCAGATCTCAGGAGAAAGGTGGGAGTGGGATCTTGGTGGGGTAACTGGCCAGCCAGACAGTGTGTTTCTGGATCTTTCTCCAGCTCCTGGCCATTGAAGTGAATACCCCGGAGAAGTTCAGTTCCACGGCAGACATTGTGATCCAGCTTCTGGACACCAATGATAACGTCCCCAAGTTCACCTCTCACTACTACATTGCCAGGATTCCAGAGAACACTCCAGGGGGCTCCAACGTGGTGGCCGTCACAGTAGGTTGGGGATGGGCCTACGATGTGATCTGGAACAAGCCCCCCCCTGTCCCCATTTAGTCTTTAATTCTTCATCTTTCAATAGTCTGTGTGTTCCCTCACTACTTATGGAGCAGGCGCCAGATGAGGGGATGGGTCTATACTATGGCAGAAGGCACCGTCTCTTATAGTCTGCTCATAGGGGTGTCTCCTTACCTTTGCCATGCATTATAGAAGCAGCTAGGCCACTTCCTACTAGTGATAATGGGGATATATGTGGAAGCCCCAAGTTCAAGGCCTCTCCCCATCACTTCTGAAAGAAGAAGAACTGTCTTCCAGATATAGGTCTTTTGGGTTCTCTTACATTTGGCACCTCCCTGAAGAAAACCAGGGCGCAGAGCAGCCTCTAGATTACTTCCTCCCTGCTGGACACATCCTAGGCTCTGCCAGATTTCCACTGCTAGCTGCCTGCCTTCATCTATAGGAGCTGCCACTTGCCTCACCATAGTGCTGGGGTGCCATTAGGAACCTTTCTTTCTTTCTTTCTTTCTTTCTTTCTTTCTTTCTTTCTTTCTTTCTTTTTTCTTCCTTTTCACAGGCTGTGGATCCAGATACAGGACCATGGGGCAAAGTCCAGTATTCCATCTATGGGACCGGGTCAAACTTGTAAGTAGATCCAGAACCCAAGACAAAGCTGCAGGTAAGGAGTTTATGAGGCTTTGGGTGAAGGGAGTCTCTGCTTATGTCAGGAAGAACCTAGAAAAGGCTAAGTGCTAAATTAAGGACGTAAGCATCCCAATGTGCAGAACAAGGGGCAAGAAAAGGAAGGAAACCATGGCTAGCCTGAGGGAAGGAGAAGGGACACTCGACTGAGGTGACTTGAAAAAGAGATTGTAGTCATAGCCTGGAGGATAGGGAGTGACCTCAGAAGGCAGATGAGCAGGGAGAGGATGGGGGTGCGGGTGGGTGGGGGGGTGACAGGACAGGGGTAAGGAGTACAGGCTGTAGTTTGTGTTGTTGAACTCAACAGCTGGATCCACCTCCTAGAGTCAGATAGTAAGGAATCGGGAGGAGCAGGTGGGATGCTTGGAGAAGTTGCCCAGTGTCTCATTGAAGACTTTTGGGTGTGTTTCATAACTGCAGGCATGCACGCATGTGTGTGTGCACATGTGTGTGCACGTGCATGTAGGCATGAACATGAATGTACATGTATGCATGATTTCCTGTGCTTTCTGTTTTCTATGTCTGGCAGGTTCTTGATTCACCCATCCACTGGGCTTATCTACACTCAGCCCTGGGCCAGCCTGGATGCTGAGGGCACTTCAAGGTATAATTTTTATGTGAAGGCAGAAGACATGGATGGGAGGTACAGCCTGGCTGAGGTGTTTGTCACCCTGTTGGATGTCAATGACCATTACCCCCAGTTTGTACAGAGCATCCAGGAGAAGACAATGGTGCTGGGGACCCCAGTGAAAATTGAGGTGGGTTTCAGAGGCAGTAGAGCGCCCCTGACTGAGCGCCCCTGAATATATCCTGTTAAGGGCAACAGGCCACATGTCATTTTACATAGCTTCTTCTCCACCCCATCTAGAAAACTCCTCTAAGAAAAAAAGACAGCACCAATAAAATGCCTGATGTTCAGAGGGCTTGAGTGTTGCGCTTGACTGAATTCACGGAACTGATCTGCCGGCCTTCAAAGCATGCTACTCCCACAATGCACAATCTTTTCAATGCAGAAAAGGCATGCGTTCTGAAACCCAACAGACTTGCTTTAAATGCCAATATCCCCCTTCCATTGGACCAGCTATTTGTCATCCAAGCTTTTATCTTTGCATATATAATGGGTCACTAACACCTACTCCATAGCACAGGGTAGGGCCTATCAAGGACTATGGCTCACAGCAGCACACACATTCTCCTTCCCCAACTCTATCTATGGCAAATAGGATCAGAATCCTTTCCCATCAACCCAGAAAGCCCCACTTTATATTCTGATTTAACCAATGTGCACAGATATCTTCCCAAATGCCTCTCTCTCCTCACCCCCCTGCCTTCAGGCCACAGACCAGGATGCGGAGGAGCCAAACAACGTGGTAGACTATTCCATCACCCGTGCAGAGCCAGCCAATGTGTTTGACATTGATGCACACACAGGGGAGATCAGGCTCAAGAATTCCATCCGCTCCTTGGAGGCCCTACACAATATCACCCCCAGTGGGGACTACTCATGGTCCCTACAGGTGCAGGCCAAGGACCGAGGTTCCCCATCTTTCAGCACCACAGCCTTACTCAAGATCGACATCACAGATACAGAGGTGAGCACAATGCTGTGGTCAGGAAAAGGAGGCAGAGAGAGGCTGCTGCCTAAGGATGCTGAGTACTATGAAGTAATGTCTGTGAAATCAAACCCACAGGCTTGGGAATCACATTGAAATGCTAATTTCAATATTAACTAGTGTAGCTCTCAGCTCAGTGTCTGGCAGGAATCCATCCCACTTGAGTTTTCTGGTTCAGTGGGGTTTATGGGCCTCCCTGTAATCAAAGACTAGCAATATTCTGTCATTTCAAGGAAACACTCCAGTGAATCAGGACTTTTGAATGTGAAGGAGGTCATTGTGGTCTGTCTTGGTTTAGTTTGTCGGAGGTTATCAAAGTGGTGTCTTGGGGTAGTATGCTAAATTTGTCAGGTTTGGGGAAACTCACACAGCCACTGCCAACTAGGAAAGAGGAAGAAGCAGTTGAACACCAGGGGTGGCTTTCTCTTCCAGACGCTGTCCCGGGGCTCCATGGCTGCCTTCCTGATACAGACCAAGGACAACCCCATGAAGGCTGTGGGTGTCTTAGCTGGTGTCATGGCCATTGTTGTGGCCATAACCGTCCTCATCTCCACAGCCACCTTCTGGCGTAACAAGAAGTCCAACAAGGTCCTGCCTGTGCGGCGTGTGCTCCGTAGAAGGCCCAGCCCTACGCCCCACACAGTTCGCATAGAGTGGCTCAAATTCAGGAGGGCCAAGGCTGCTACCAAGTTTATACTCAAAGAGGATCCTCCCAATGAGAACTGCAATAACAGCAGTGCAGGAATCACAGTGCCCCCCAGAGCTCCAGCTCTCCCTCCACCCCCCAAGATATCATCCAGTACAGTGGCCCGACAGACAGTGCCTACTGTCTCTGGATCCCTCACCCCACAGGCACCCCAACAAGTACCCACGCCCAAGCCCTTGGGAGCCCCCATTCAGTCCTCCCTGGTCTCTGAGCTCAAGCAAAAGTTTGAGAAGAAAAGTCTAGAGAACAAGGCTTACTTCTAGAGTGTGCCCACAATTCTTCTCCTCCTGCCCCTCAATAGTGACCTCCAAAGTCACCCCTATTTTGTATAATGTCATAACCTCATATATAGGACTCTGCAAAGGGCTTTGGGCAAGAGATGCCTCAGACTGTGAGATGCACTTGGCAAATACTTACCCACAGCCCAAATCCTTGGCACAACAATTACAACGGTCTCTATTCTTCAGAGAACAGAAACCCACAAGGACTCAAGTCTGTGTATTTCTACTCGGTCACCCTAGACCCCACAGTCATTGGAGTCCTACTGGGACGTTGTCATCCTCAGTGGAGAAGTTGGACCCTGACCACAGGTGACAAGACTGGCAAGAATCTGGATCCCCAAGCTTCAGTTAACAACAGGTTAATGGACGTTTGTCTTCAGCTAAAGTTGAAAATCAGTGAACTTTGGAGGATATAGAAAATGCAGGCAAAAGAAAAGGGGGGGGGGCAATAAAATGCTCTGAAAATTCATGCTGACTGTAAAGCTAGTGCCCAAAGCCAGGGATCAATAGAATTAGCATCTAGATAAGACTATGCTCTTGACAGTAGGCGTAAAGTGAGCTTCTCCAAGAGTGAGAGCAGATGGCTCCAGCCTAACTTGAAGAGACAGGGCAAGTTGCTAGGTGGCTATTAGGCCTGAGTTCAGGGAAGGCTTCCATTTTGATCCAGCTCGTCTCTTATCACGTGACGTCAGAGATACTGTTTAAACTCTTAGTGTCTTCTTCCTTGTCTGTAAAATGAAGAAAACACCCCACTCCCAACAGTGATTCTGAGGGCTTTGACCAAGTACAAAGCAGCACAGTTACCAAGTATTTGTTGTAAGCCAGTTCTCTGGCTACACTTCATCCAGAAAGTATTAGAACCTTCAACTGCTCCACATGTGCTCCCAGGATAGACTATGCACAGCCACTGCCCTAGACAGCCACGGTCTGATAATGGCTCTCTCTCTCAACTCATGCAACTTTCCTTCCATTCACCCCTCACCTGATGTCGCTGTCACTAAGAACCGGAGTCAGGCAGTAAGGTCCAATCCACATCTGTTTGGCCAAGACAGAGAAATGAGTCACATAGGGTAATTTGCTCCATGCACTCAATGGACTGGTAGCAGGGATCTGGCCTGGGCTCCGCTGGTTCACACCGTTTTTCTCTAGTTAGGACATACCTTGTTAGTATGTGAGCATCTTTCAGCAGGGAAACCCTGCCAACTGTCATGGTTAATACATGGAGGCTGTTGTTCTTTGAGGAAATGCCTTTAAGGGAATCTAGATCTGCATACTCTATGAAGCCCTCCAGAGTTCCGTGGTTACTGATGTGATCAGATTGTATAAACATGTGGTTTTCCTGATTCCCTAGTCTGTGTTTTGAGGTGTTATACAGATGTGCTAGTCTTCATAGTCCTCACCTGGAGGTGTGCAGTCCCCGGCCCAGACTGTATTAAGGGACAGACACTACCATGTGAAAAATCCAGCCTGGAAGGCACTAGCTAGCCCATGTTTCTTCAGTCAACTGCTAGGCTGGATCATGTTTGCCACTGCAGACACTACCATGTGAAAAATCCAGCCTGGAAGGCACTAGCTAGCCCATGTTTTTTCAGTCAACTGCTAGGCTGGATCATGTTTGCCACTGCAGGGAGTTCAGCATCCTATAATATGCATGTTGTCAACCTCTTTTATAAATGGTAAATAAAATCTATCACTCAAAGGATAAACTGACTTCTGGTCCTTTTGTATTTATGTGTATTGTCTTGTGGAGACCAGTATCCCTGGCTCCCGGCTCATTCAAGGGTTGATGTTGTTCTTGGCCTGCATTCTGACACTGGGGGATATTGCAACATTTTGTCCAAATTGTCTGCCTACATCTTTTTTTTTTTTTTTTGAAAAATAAAATCATTCATATTACATCTCAATTGCTATCCCATCCCGTGTATCCTCCCATTCCTCCCTCCCTCCCGCTTTCACCCCATTCTCCTTCCCTATGACTGTGACTGAGGGGGACCTCCTCCCCTTGAATATGATGCTAAGATATGAAATTTCTTCTTGGTAGTCTGCTACATTCCTCTGAGTGCCATCGGGCCTCCTCATCAAGAGGACATAGCCAAATATGGGGCACCAGAGTTCGTGTGAAAGTCCCTTGGCTAGAGTAGGGGTTTGATGATGACTACACGTATTGTCCTTGGTTGGTGCCATAGATCGAGTAGATCTGCCCATCATAGTGTTCTTCTTGTAGGTTTCTAGGACCCTCTGGATCCATCTATTTCCCTATCTCCTATATTTCTCTCACCTTAGGATGTCCTCACCTCTATCCCACTTTCCTGGTAAGTGAAGACTTTCATGAGACATGCCCCTTGGGCTAGTGTCCAGTTATACGTGAGTATATACTATTTGAGTCTCTCTGCTTCTGGGTTAACTCACTCATTATGATCATTTCTAGTTCAATCCATTTGTCCACAATTTCCAGGAATTCCTTGTTTTTAATAGCTGAGTAGTATTCCATAGTGTAAATGTACCACAGTTTCTTTATCCATTCTTCTACTGAGGGACACTTAGGCTGTTTCCATGTTCTAGCTATTATGAATAAGGCAGCTATGAACATGGTTGAGCATATGTCCCTATTGTGTGCTGGAGCATCTTCTGGTTATATTCCAAGGAGTGGAATAGCTGGGTCTTGAGGAAGCCCTATTCCCAGTTTTCTGAGATAGCACCAGACAGATTTCCAAAAAGTGGCTGCACTAGTCTGCATTCCCACCAGCAACGAAGGAGTGTTCCTCTTTCTCCACATCCTCACCAGCATGTAGTGTCACTTGAATTTTTCATCTTAGCTATTCTGATGTCTGCCTACATCTTAATTACCACAACTTTGCAACCCTTGTCTTGTTCTGGACTTAATTTCTTTTTTTCCCCCCAATTAAGAAGAGTACAATCAGGATTGCTTGGAGAAAGAAGTAGGAAGTAGGTCTGGAGCATGGACTAAGGACCACTAGGGCAGCCTAGCAGGGGCAGTGTCTGTAAGGCCTTGTGTGGGTATGATAGCCAGAAGAACAGCTCATCTCTGGGAATGTGGCAGTGTGTGTGTGTGTGTGTGTGTGTGTGTGTGTGTGTGTGTGTGTGTG
>OU015746.1:111646489-111671263 GCA_907169655.1 Acomys percivali | reverse complement strand
AGAGAGAGAGAGAGAGAGAGAGAGAGAGAGAGAGAGAGAGAGAGAATGTGGCTTACCATCAAATTCTCTCCATGTGCTCAGGGGATACTTCCATACAATGGTTGGTGAGGGACTGGCTTGTGCCAAGCATTGAAGGGTCACATTCTTTCCTATCTGGATAGTGACATTGGCACTAGGGGTTGAGATATTTGGCTTCATACAAACACCAAGCTCAGTCTCATGTAAAAGCCGTCCTGCCTTAGAGACAGGACCTTGACATATCAGGTAAGAATTCACCAGGATGAATGGAGGACCAATGGATTTGACGAACTGAACAAGCCCCCTTAAGCGGCAGTCACATACCCAGGGATTATTGTGCAGTGACAACACCACATTGGAGAGAATTTCAGCTCCACAGCCCTGCTGCTGCCGTTTCTGATAGATCGGCCAGTTCAAGAAGACACCTTTGGATACAACTGTCAGCCTATTGGAGGATATGTCAAGGTATGTCAGGTTGGCTAGGAACTGAAAAGCCAGTGTAGGGAGCGAGTCAATCCTGTTGTGTTTGAGATCCAAGACGCTCAGGAGAGGGGTGGTGCGGAACGCTGTCCATGGTACTGAACGGAGTTTGTTTCCCTCCAGTCTCAGCTCTCTCAGCTCTGGCAGGTCCTCCAGGGCGCCTGGGTGGATCACAGTAACATTGTTAAAGTTGAGCCAAAGGTATTCCAAAGTGCTCATGTTGGTGAAAAACCCCTGGGAAAGTTCAAATAATGGTGAGTTTTCAATTCTCATATGCTTGAGTTCTTCGGGAAAGTTATCTGGCATCTTTCCCAAAGACATAGATGTGCACTGAAGACTCCTGTATAAGAAAGCAGAAAACTTTAATAAGCATCAGGGAATCTATAAGTGATATTGGGTGGATCCAGTTATTAGACACGGAGACTAAATAAAAATAATAAGCTTGAAATAAAAGAGATTGAAATTGGTTTAAAAGAATGTTCTGCTCAATAAATGTCAGAACCAACTAAAAGGAATCCCATGGAGATTTACCACAGACTCTAAGCCTGTGTCACTCCATGTCATCCCTGAAGAAAGTCCAGCCCCTCCCCATATCAGCCTTTGGAGTCCTGTCAGCACAGCACACCTGCCAAAACTCTCCTCTGAGCAGATGCATCCTGGCAGACAGAAATGCTGAGCTGCATGTGTATCCTGAGAGAGCAGAAATGGCAAGAAACAGTAAAAAACAAGAGCCATATTTATCCACAGGCAATACCTTGTGTGTTTTGAGTAGGTATGGTCTCAGCTTCTGAGTAGTAAATCCTATTACTGGTAATCCATGACGATGTAGGTCAGCATAGCAGCACTAAAGCCCCGAATGCTCTGAGGTCTGTTACAGCCCAGCTCCCAGGCTCAGGCCAAGCCCGTGTGGAAGGACTTGCATCTCTTAACTAAAGCAGGAAAGTCCACCAAGCTCTGGTTCTTGAGTTTGGAGAGAGAAGTATAGATCAGACGTCAGTTCTATTTTGCTTTTACCATCTCTCAGCCTCTTACAAAGAATCCAGGGAACATTGTGATCCTGAGCACTACATCTCGGGACTTGGGCAGAATGCAGCTAATGCTTCAGAATTCATGAATAAACCCTGAAAACTATTTTCTTGAAGCAAAAGCAGACAATGAGCAACAGAGCAATCCTGTGATGATTTCCCTTGCTTGTTGTCTGCGAGCACTAGTGGGTGATGTGTTTAGATGCACTTCTACTGCGTTAAGAAAGCTGCTTCTGCAACTCATAGTACTAGAATCAAAGAGGCATCAGGGTGCCCAACACGGAAGTTTAAAAATGTAAAGCCAAGCTTTGGGGTCAGGGACAAAAAGTTTTATGGTATATCTTTTCCTTGACTTTTCCAAACCACTGCATCACACTACAAAAAGCAAGTGATAAGACACTGCTCTATCACTCATCCAATGTTTATTGTTTATTCACTATAAGTCACCTTTGCCAGGCACAATGGTGGTAAGGGAAAAAACTTTTATAGCTATTTCCTCATTTAGTCTTCTTTGTGCTTATGCTTCTGAGTCTGGATGTTGGGGAAATACCTTTTAACCCTATGGCCTTTGTTCTCCTCTGCAGAATGAGAATATTAGCAGACATCTCGCAATGTGTCCAGGAAACATTTAGATCAATTAAAACAAACTACCCAGCACACAGTAGATGCCCAATAATTCACCCTGTAGAGTGACAGAGTCTAAAGGAGCAGAAGTTTCAACTTTCTTATTAAATGGAGCACATCAAGAAAATACCAAAATTCCATGTTGTTGTAAGACTCATGATATACATTATATCCCACAAAAGGCTTCAGTGAAAAAAAAAAATCCGCTTAGTAGCTAACCAGTGAGGGGGAAATGGGTCAGCAGCTAAGCTGCTTACATTCCAGGCTTCCTACTCATACCAGATGCAATTTCTGGCATTCCTAAGCAATCTAACTCGAATTTTGGATATGTCTTTGCAGTTACTTTCAAGGTGAAAAAACAAAACAAAACAAAAAAATATGGAGTGTGCTGTGGGCATACAGTTTTTGTGAGATGGGGAGATGTGCTGCACTCATTACCTTTCAAATGATGAAGAGTTGGTACTCACCTGGCACACAGTCTTTGTGAGATGGGGAGATGTGCTGCACTCATTACCTTTCAAATGATGAAGAGTTGGTACTCACCTGCAAAAAGTGTTTCACAAAATAAGCACACACCCAGGGACAGGCTGGGGAAGCACATCAGTTGCTAGCCTGCTTGACCTAAAAGAGTCAACACTGAGAGGACTTTGCTCCAGGACCCTCTGCCAAGTTTACCCTACTTAGGCTTGCTTCATGAGACTCTGCAAGTCAATGGATGGGTATCTGAAATCTTTTCTTTACCAAAAATCTTCCTTTCCCACAATATCTTCTCTGTCTACTCGATGTTCTACTTAACACAAATTTAGACCTACTCACTTTCCTAGAAAGTGCCTTCGAGCTTGTAAGGAGTACCTACTGTCCTGTCGTATTAGGGATCGCCTGGGTCATTCACCTCTGCCATGTCTCTTCTGAACATCACCCACTTATTTTGCAAAAGGCATGAGAAGTAACTGTCAGGGGTGGAGAAGGGTCTAGAACAATTTAAGCTAGCTTGGTGGCAGATCTGACACTCAGCAGCTCTGTAGCCAGGTCAGCCTTGATGTGGGCCTATATAACATGTCACCTTATCTACTTAAGGTAAAGTACCTACATCCTCTGCTGAAGGCGCCTTTTGATGAGCATTCACACGGAACACCCATTTGGAAATATCTATCCACATACACCTTCATCAAATGTCTTTCTCAGTAATGTTCCAGCCATACTTTTCCCAAGTCTCTGAGCACTCAGCCAATGCATTGCCTATAGCTCATGAATCAGTAAACATTCACACATCTGGCCATTTCTCCTTTGGGCAAAATGTATGGCTATGCATACCACCAGTTCTACCCACTGTGAAGATTACACTTCATTGGTGTCTTTCAGGGTTGTTCCAGAAAAGTATTGTAATGCTGCAGCTGTCCGCTTCTGGATGGTGCAGGTTGTGGTTCAGCTAATCCAACCAGCCAGTGACCTGGTGGCATGTTGACTGCATTGTACCACTTCTTCCATGGAAAGGACAGTGCTTTGTCTTTTCTGGAGTAGACAATTATTGCTGTTATAGATTTTCCTTTCCTGTATGTAATGCTTCTGCCCAAACCACAGTCCATTGACTTGCCAAATGCCTTATTCACCACAATGGCATTGTATACAGTATCGCTTTTGACCACAGGCAGAGAAGTGAAATGGTGGGCCTACAATCATGGAATACACTAGTCTTCCATGTTTCCCACTATTGTGAAGCAGCTGGCCTGATGGAAAGATGGAATGTCCTTTTGGAGACACAGTTACAGCACCATCAGGTAGCAGCAGCCTGGAGGGACAGGGCAGGTTTCTCCATAAGGTGTTCAATATATGCAGTTTCTCCCATAGCCTGGATTTCTATCAAAAGATAGACATGGGCATCGTTCCAGTCAGTATCACACTTAGTGACCCACTAGGATAGCTTTTGCTTCCTTCCAGGAAACACACACACACACACACACACACACACACACACACACACACACTCCACTGAACTGGAAGCTCAGACTTCCCCTTGGCCACTTTGGACTTCTGATGCCCTTGAGCAAACAGGCTAAGAAAGGAACAACAGTGTTATGAGGAGTGATTGATCCAGATTACCATAGGGAAACTGGATTTTTTTTTACAGTGGAGGTAAGAAAGATTATGTCTGGAGCATAAGAGATCCTTTAGGGCATTTCTCGGTGCTACCATGTTCTGTGATTAAAGTTAATGGGAAATTACAGCAGCCTAACCCAGGCAGGATGACAATGGGCACAGGCCCTTCAGGAATGAAGGTTATGATCACTCCCTCCAGGAAAAGAAGCAAGACCTGCTGAGGTTCTTGCTGGGGGTGGATGAAATACTGAACAGCAGTAGAGTAAGGGAGTGAAGAATACCAGCAAAAGCCATGTGACCAGTTGTAGAAATGAGAATTATCATTGATATGAGTGCTTCTGTCAAGTTTGTTTAAAAGTCTGTTGGTACAGATATCTGTGCTTTCTCTCTTTGGTTTCTTTCTCATATAATGTAACATCAATTAAGAGAATATCAGTGGTTTTCATATTTAAGTTTTGAAATACCAAAATAATGTCCCTCAAGGGAACATTGACACATATTCTAAAATGTATAATGTGTTTGCAGTTGTACAAGGAGTTATATCATGTTAGGTGTAATTATGACCTGGTTAGTGTTTTCATTTGGAAATTAAGCATGACACGGGAGGTATGATTGTGTGTCAAGTTGATAACGGGTGGAATTGTGATAGTTATTCTCAGTTGTCAGTTTGACTACATCTGGAATAAGGCACAAGTAGCTGGGTACACCTGTAAGGGACTTTTTCTTCATTAAGTCATTTGAAGTGGAGGGACCCACTTTTAACCCTTCTTCTAAGGTGGGAAGATCCACATTTACTCTGGGCCACACATTCTGCTGGAAGCCCATATAATGGACATGAACACAGGAATTTTGCTTTTTTCCTGCTTGCATACACGCTTGATGACAAATCCATTCCTTCACTGCCATTGGAGCCTACTTCTTTAGGATTCTGGCATATACTAAAGACCGTCTGAAATATCCAGTGTCATGCCCTGAACAACTACTGGATTCTTGAACCTTCCATTGGTAGACAGCCATTGTTGAACTAACTGAACCATAGCTTGTAAGCCATTCCAATATTCCCTTTCTATATCTATATCCACATCCAAATAGATATAGATAAATAAGTAAATATCCATACCTATATATACATCTATACCTATATATAGGTAGATATAGATTAAATATGTATATTCATACCTAGATACATGTAGATAAATATGTAAATATATCTAAATATGGATATAAATACAGATTCATTCTATAAGTTCTGCTCCTCTAGAAAACAATGGCTAATACACTTATTTGGCTAGTGTTGTGGTTTGGCTTGAATAACCTGTTGCCAAATACAGACCTAAAAATCATTAGACTCTAATACCAAAGGAGAAACAATCTAAGAATATTTCATCTTTATCTTCCATCCTGAAGGAGGCTTTTAGGAATTTAGCCTGCAGAATTCTCTCAAGAGATAGTAATTGGAGAAGAATTTCTGTGTGATTATGGCATACTTATAAATTACTGCTGGGAGACAGTTTCTGTTTTATCTGGATACATTCTCAGTAAAAGAATATCCTATTCAGTTGAAAAGTGCCATTTACTTCCCCAAATTAGCCAATCTGAGACAGCTTGGATCAGAAAGAGAACTAAGCACGTTATTAGGTGGCAGACAGACATCCACTTTTTTCTCTAGACAGAGCCTTTTCCTTTTCTATCTTTTGGCAACAGTGTCTCAGATGGCACCTGGGCCACTCACACTGTGTAGTATGCCAGTGAGATAAATGGAGAAGACCACATTTCAAAGCCCCTTTGAAATACCCAAGCAAGATGACTCAAGTTTGGCTATGGTGATGTTAGAAGTAATGATATTTGAAAAGCCCCTCTGGGGTTCTCTAGCTTTGTTTTTCCTTGTCGGGGTAGCTGTTGATATACCAGATGGCAGAGTTTCCCATAGCCTAGCTCTTTGAGTCCGTGAGGCAGAACCCTCCCTACATTATCCCCACTCAATGAGCAGCCTGCTAGAGCAAGAATGAGTCATTATGTGCTAAGCCACAGAAATGTGGAAGCTGCTGGCTGCCATAGCTTAAGCTGGTTATGTCCTACCTACAAAGCCCTTACAAGTAAACAAAATATGGTGCTTGGGAAGTCATGATTGTATTCAGTAGATTCAGCTCTTGCCCTCAGATCATGATCATTTGGTCCCTTGGAAGAGCTTAGTTTGACAGCTCACATTCTCTTTCCAGCACATAACTTGGCTTTTCTTTTTTTTTTTTTTTTTAATCCTGCAACACGGAAAGGCAACTGAATTATTTTCAGTGACATTGGACATGCCCTCTGTGTAGTTACGAGGAATATAACCATGCTGTAATCTGGAAAATATGTGATAGAGATGCCATGCAACCATGTAAACCGACTGACACTGCTTTGCAACTCCTAAACTAGCCACCCAGGGGCAGTGCACCACAGGATCCCCATAGCCAAGATGGCAGCTGGCCTTTAGTACAGAAAGACCAGGAATTCTTTTTCTAGGCTATTCTGAGAACACCCAGTTTTCAGGGGATGGCTTACAGTAAAATATTAATATGTAAACCAGATACCATTTATTTATTCATTTGACAGAGGAGTTTGCTTTAGTAACATAAACACCCATGAGAACAAACCAGAATGTTTCTCCCTTATGAGAGAAAAGTCAAGGAAGACAGAGTACATAAAGGACAGCTGATACATGGGCATTAAGAGGCCAGGCATCTTGGAGTCAGCAATTGCCCACACCCTGAAGACAGCCCTCCTAGACTGATGGAACAATTGAGCCCATCCTGAGTTTTTCTCTGTCTCCTCTCTGCCTCCTCCTCCTTTGTCTCTCAGTCGGTATTTTGTTTTACTTTTCACTTTCAAGTTCCTGATTTTTCTTCCACAAAATTCAATAAAGCTAATTTGGTGTTGTCTCCAGTTTGTTGTCTGTTTTTATAAACAACCTTTTATTGGACGACATCCATGCCCATTCACTTACATATAGTCTATATTTGCTTTTTGTACATTTCATTGGCAACGACAGAGCCTGCGGTATTCATTATCTGGTTTTGTTTACCCCCAGCCCCTACCCCACACCTGCCACCCAGATCATGCTGATCACTGATGCAGACAACAGCATTACTGTCCATCCAAATGGCTTTTCTTGCTAGTGGTGATGATCTACACCTTATAATCAAATGCAACCTTTAAGGGAGTGACAGAAAAATATCGTTTGGTGACTATATTCATGTGCGCATATGCGCTTGTGGTTCAGATTTCAGGTTTCAGTGGCTGTAAAAAAACAAAAACAAAAACCCTCATTTTTCATAGAGAACCTGCTGTGGACTACACTTCAGAAATCAATACTGGGTAAAGGCGTAGCATCCCAAATGCTGTCAAAGATACGGATTCCAAAAGATCATCCTTCCCTCCCTTGTACACATATACTTGCTCCTTGGTTTCTTCATCTGTAAAATTAAATATCCCAACATCCAGAATGGGCTGTTAGGAGCATTTTGTGATGTCTTTGCAAAGAGGAAGGGGATTCCTATCAAGTCAACATTAAAATGGTGTGAATTATCTTGTGTGATTTCCTTGGATCACTTCTGCCTCTGAAAGGCCACAGTTGTTACCAAAGGACTTGATATCCATCTTCTCTAAAGACAAGTAGTAAATGGAGTCTTCTGCTAGGACCTTTCACTCACTGCTGTGCACAGACATCTTAGTCTCTGCCTTAGGCTAAACTCAGCAAGAATTCTCTTCATAAGCATCCTGCTGCATGGCCAGAAAATCTTGATATTCTCCAAAACCAGGAAAGTTTCAGAAAACATTGCAAATGCGCCTCCACGGGGATGGGCTGGCTGTGAGACAAGACTGAGTATGACTGTGCCTCTGTTGTAGAAGCCTTTTGGATCTCTCCAGTCAAGCATGCTTAAGAGCAAAAGATCAGGAGTCACCAGAATTTATTGCAAATAAAATTATTATCTCCAAGCACCCTAAAGGACAAATGTTAGAATTCAATGAGACGAGCATATGTGGATAAGGTGTGTGTGTGTGTGTGTTGTGTGTGTGTGTGTGTGTATGTGTGTGTGTGTGTGTGTGTGTGTGTGTTCAAAAACATGGCTGATGTATAAAGAGACTGTGTGTATGTATGTATGTATGAGTTGGTATAAATACAAGCATAATGCAACATAAAGAGTGGTAAGGACTTTCCAGGAGAACCAACTGTCCAACTCCCTGGTCAAAAGCTAGAGCTGCCACTGCCCAGTGGCAGTACTGTAGTGGACCATGTAATAAGTAAATATGTTTCTAAATTTTTTGTTACCCATTAATATCTTTGCTTGCCTTGTTAAAGTTGGATTTGGCCATGAGACTATCTTTGGCAGATACAAGATGGGCAGAAGCAGCAATGTGCCAGTCTCACACTAAAACAGTGGAGTAGCCACTGCTCTCCACCTCTGAGGCCCAATGGGACACACATAGCAGAGCCATGCCAGTCAACCTACAGACACATAGTGTGAAAATATGTATTTAAATGCTGCATATTGGAGAGCTTTTGCTTTTACTTGTCACACAGCAGAAGCTGACTGATACAGGCAAAAATACTTAACACCGGTTTCTTCTCCAGGAAAATAAAGAGAGAAAGAGAGAGAGAAAATGATGCCTGCTACTAATGGTTGTTATGAGAGTTACGTGAGTAAATACTTATGAATTACTTTGGATGGTTGGTGGCACACAGTAAAGTGCTTTAAAAGCTGTGTTAGCTATCATTGATGCAAATGTGTAAGTAAGTAACCAAGTACCAAGTCAGTAAGGGTGGTTGAGAGCACAGTCGGATGTAACAGTAAGTGTGTGAGACTGAAGGGGAAGAGGAGGTAGGCAGGTGTGAATGGGGACTCATTAGACTCAGCAGAAGTACTCATTGATACGTCTGCCACCTGTGACGCCAAAGACCTGGGAGTCCACACTGGAGCGTGCTGAGAGAAGCCTATCTGCCTCACTGAGGCTGCTCCTGGACATCTCCTCTGAGCCATCCTCGCTGTGGCCCAGTCTTCCCAAATTAAAATAGGCACCAGATGCCTCTGCAGAACCCCCAGTGCGGCACTTGTGGCAGCGTCTTCGGAGAGCCCCGCAGCAAACAAGCAGGGTGGGAGGTAGTGCGATGATGGCAGCCACGCTGATCACTACCATGTTGATGAGCCTCTGTGTGCCCTCTGCATCCACCACCTCGTCAGTAGAGAAGATGACACACTGTTCCTTCGTAGGCACCAGGCCTCGCGCACAGACACACGCCACATACTTGGTCTTTGGAGCAAGCCCCTCGATGGTGACACTAGTCTTCCCAGGCTCCACAACCATCCTCCTCATGTCACGTTGCCCAAAGACTGCATAAAGGACACTAAAGGCTGTTGTGTTCCCAGCGTGAGGGGCCTTCCACACCAAGGACACACTGTGGTAAGTATCTCCCACCACCTTGAGAGATCTAACCATCTGGGCTTCCTGGTGTTCTGATTGCTCTCTGGAGAACTCTGCTGGGACATCCATCTGAAAGTGCTGGAGAGCCAACTCTTCCTTTATGCTGAGCACTGAGGGCTTGGTAGCCAGGGCTACAGGTTCGGGAATATGGGGAACATGCCTGGCCACCAGCTTGTTGTTGTAAGCAGCAGCTTCTGCCCCCTCACCTGTCCTTCCCCACAGGACCCCTGGAACCCCAATGTATTCTGTAGAAGTCTGGGGCTCAGTGACAATCAAGGATATAAGCGTTTCAGAAGCCCCTAGGAAGTTCTTGGCCTGGCAGATATAGTCTCCAGAGTCAAAGAGAGACACAACAGGCAGATCCAGCAAAGTCCAACTTGAGCCATCACTGGAGACTTCCTGGTGCACTAGGGAGAGAAAAGGAAGATACAGAGGAATGGATGAGTTGTCTCTACAGCCTCCCTTCCAAGGCCACTGTCATGGTGCCTGGTCTACACACACTATAGTCACCACCAGTCATCCCAAGAAAATAGTGGCATTCACTCAAGTCTCAAACCCTCCAAAGCCCACCTCACTGGATTACTCAAGAATAAACTGCCTTCTGAGTCTGAGGTGGCCTAGAGAGTTGCACAGATGACCCCTCAGAGAAGCAGGCAAATGCATTATGGGTAGGTAGGTTCAGAGGTGAGCATGAGGCAAAGAACAATCTGGAAGTGTCATATGCACCCCTGCACACCCCAAAGGACACATCTAATCAGCACCTTAACCTCTATGGTTTTGCACAATGGAGCCATTTGCACCACTTTGCAAACTAGTCCAACCCCCCCACATCCCTATTCTAGAGCAACAGTCATCAATCTTGTTGAGGGAAACAGAAAAAATCTGCACATGACATGAGACTTTTCAGTGGGTGCTAAGAAATTATTGCTCCTCAACTTATTCCCTGACTACGTATGCCTGTGATTCTTGTTCCTGCCATCACCAAAACAGAGATGATCCACTTCTGCCCACACAACCCAGCCAGAGTAGACACCTCACACACACTATGAAGCCAGAGCTAGCCTGACAGGCATCCCAGTTTCTTCAGATATGAGCTGTGTGTTATGTATGGCCAAGCATTTCCCTCTCAGCACTTCCATTTATTTGCACGAGAAGAAGACAATCAGGTTGCTTTTTACAGTTTTGTTTTGTTTTGCCTAAGTGTCTGGGTGGTTCTGAGAGAGAGTCCCATGTAACTGAGTCTATTAACCCATAACTCTCTATGTAGCTAAGATTGCCCTTGAACTACTGATCTTCCTGCCTCCCAAATGCTAGGCTTATAGTCTCAGATCACCATGCCCAACCTCACTTACTTTTTAAAGTTCAAAAATGTTATGGACATAATTTGCTTAACCTAATGTTGGACCCATGAGAAGAGCTCAACAGATGGCAATCCCACCACTAGTTATTCCTGATGATTCTGAGTTAATATTTTTTTAAACCTTGATAAAGTATTAAATACACTAAGAGTACTTTCTCCCTAAAAGTCAACTTTGTATTGCTCCCAACATGGGCCCTGAGTTTCTGATAATAAAGTGGCTAACGAGATATAATAGGATAGATTGAGAGCCATTGTCATAGTCAATGTCCAGCATATGAGTAGATTCTACCCAATTATGTTCAGACAGATGAGAGTCCAGCCTGGCGTATACCAGTCCCTGCTAATACTGCCCACTCTCCATTTGGGAAGCTGAGCCACCTGTACCAAGCCAGCACTCATCACAGAAGGTCTTGTTGTTCACACACCTGTCCCATTGATTAGGCGTCCATTGGCTCTCCTCCAGCTCATCTCAGGTCCCGGGATCCCAGTTGCTCCGCAGCGTAGCAATACTGTGCTACCCAAAGGGGATATGATGCTGGTCACCCCTGGACGGAGCTCAGGGCTCTGACACTTTCTTAGCTCCAGCTGGCTGAAGGCCACTCCAGCCAGGCTGCGTGGGCTGGCACACTTCAGTCTAGCCTCGATGAAGATCAAGTTGGAAGCCCAACCATCTAGGAGATGAACCAGGTCATAGAGGCGACAGTCACACACCCAGGGGTTGTCCTGAAGCCCTGCAGAAGTGACAGTAAGCGAGAGATTAAACCTAGATCTTCAGGTACAGCTCCATTTTGCCTCTGGGAGGAAGAGACAGTTTTCCCACTAAGAGTGAGTCATCAGAACTGACCTCTGATCCCAGCTACTTGCCTTGCCAGATATATGACCCAAGACTTAGCTTTCTATCTTCAGTGACAGCATTGTTTCCCCTCAGTGTTTCCTTCTTCATAAATAAGGTAGTCACAGTATCAAGATGTGCAAGTCACTCAAAAATACACTCTGGGTCTGAAGAGAGGGCTTGGTGAATAAAGCCATCTGGACAAGCATGAGGAACAGAGTTTGGATGGATTTCCTAATGTACATAAAAGCCAGGCAGGCATGGTGGGAGGCCATATTCCTAGCACTGGAAAGACAGAGGCAGGAAACTCCTAGGGCAAGTTGTAGTTAGACTAGTTAAATCAGTGAGCCCTGGCTTCAACAATAAAACCCTGTCTCAATAACAATAGAGATCACAGAAGGCAACTGACAACACCTCCAATTTCTATATTGATATGCACATGTACCTGCACACACACATATGCCCATACACATACAAGCATGCATAAACACATGCTACTTACACACAAATATGCAAAGAAACCCTTTGTAGGGACCAAATCAATGGGTGGTCTCACATACCAAGCGCAAAGAGTAAAAATTATACCAGCCTTTTTAGAAGCAATCGAATTGATCATAAAATTTTAACATATGTACTGTTTTATCTGGCAAGTTCACTTCTCAGCTTCTATCCTTCAGAGGCATTTGCACACACATACTTAAAAAATGGCTGACAGAGGAGTCAAGGACACTACAACAAACAAACAAACCTCACCGAATCAACTAACCTGGGCCCATAGGGGCTCACAGAAACTCAACCACTAGACTGACCTCGGTCCTCTGCACATAGGTTGCAGTTATGAAGCTTGGTCTTCTTGTGGGGCTCCTAACAGTGGGAGCAGGAGCTGTCTCTGACTCTGTTGCCTGCGTTTGGAAGCCTTTCCTCCTACTGGGTTGCCTGTCTAGCCTTATAATAGAAGAGGAGGTGCCTAGTCTTACTGCCATTTGACATGGCAGGGCTGGTTGATATTTATTGGAGGCCTGCACTATTGAAGGAGGCATGCGTGGGGGATGGGGAAGAAGGAGTGGGAGAAGAGGAAGGAGGGGAAGTTTCAGTCAGGATGTAAAAAATTAATTAATTAATTTTTAAAAAATACATGGCTAAAAACAGTTTTCTGTGGCACCAAAGGTGTTAGTGAGACAGTGGAAACAATCTAAAGGCCTTGGGGAGGGACCTTCTTTATTGTGGAATATGTAATAAATGAACTTGTCTCATTTGCAGTTACAGAAAAATCTCTGAGATATATTGTTGCATGAAAAATTGGTGCTGATTTACCATACAATATGATTTTTTAAAAAATTTAACACCAAGGGCTGGTTAAGAGCACTGTCTGCTCTTGCAGAGGACCTGGCACCTACAGGGAGGATTACAGCCACCAATCACTCCAGGTACAGGGGATACAACGCCCTCTTCTGGCCTCTGAGGGCAACAAATTCTCATATGGTTTGCAAACAAAAAAATTGTGACACCACCCAGCTTTCCTTTGTGCGTCTATGTATATATTTGTATTTACATGTAAACGTGTTGTAAAGATAAGGAAGTTGTAAATCCACATGGTAATTAGTAGCTGCCCTTAGGGGAGGGAGATGGGATTAGGATAGGTAGGAAAAGGGACAAAAGGATCATTAGACTCTTTGCTTTGTTGTTGTTGCTGCTGCTGCTGCTGCTGCTGGTGGTGGTGGTGGCTGCAGCGGTGGCAGCAGCTGCGGTGACAGCAGCGGCAGTGGCAGCGGGGGAGGAGGAGGAGGATGAAGTGGGGGTGGTGGAGGAGGAGGAAAAGGAGGAGGAGGAGGAGGTAGTGGTGGTGATTTTTGGGTTTGGGTTTTTTGAGACAGGGTTTCTCTGTGTAGCCATGACTTTCCTGGACTCACTTTGTAGACGAGGATGGTCTGGAACTCACAGTGATCTGCCTGCCTCTGCCTCCGGAGTGCTGGGATTAAATGCTATGGTGGTCAGCCCCATGAGTAGGCAGGTGCCCTGGGCAGGAAAGGCTTACCTGTTTACTCGGTAAACCTTTGGTTTATTAGAGCAAGGAAGGATTGAAGAGGAGGGGATCTGGCTGATATATTTTGCTAACTCATTCCATCCTGAGCTCAGACACTGACTTAAAGAGGGTCACACGCTGGCTGTGTGACTAGGACCTCCCCCCGACCTCAGGAGCACCACCCTCCCCTCGTCCCCAGGAGGTTTGGATAGTTGCCCAAGACCCCAAGATGCACCAGCACGGTTTCAGATGAAGGATGCCATCTTGATTACCTAAGACTAGCCTGGCATGATGGCCGGAAAGGAAGGGCCCAGTCTTCAGGTGAGCCCACGTGTCCAGCAGCTCCTCAGGAAGCCTCATCAGTTGGTTGCTGGAGAGGTCCAGGAAAGTAAGGTTCTCCAGAAAGTGTGCAGCCTCGGGTGGCAAGGTCGAGAGGCGATTGGCCTGCAGGTCCAGCAGCTGCAGCTGTGGAGTGTCCCTGAGCGCTGCCCAGGGAAAAGTGACCAGGTGGTTCCCAGGCAGACGCAGCTCTCTCAGGCGGCGCAGGCCCCTGAGCACAAGGGCACTGAGCTCACTGAGAGCATTGTAGGGCAGCCACAGCTGCTCCAGGCGGCTGAGGGGCCTGAAGGCCTCTCCAGGCACCCTGCGGATGGCGGTTCTCTCCAGGCGCAGCCTGCAGGTGTCCGGAGGAATTGAAGCTGGGGGCAGGGTCAAGTCAGGGTCGCTGCATACCACTGTCCTGGTCACAGAAATGGGGCATATTTGAGCAAAGATCCGTTGCTTATGAGCCCACCAGATCTGCCCATTAACATGTCTCATACATGGTGGGGCTCTGAAGAGAGCACCCCAGAATTAAAGTCACAGTGCCTGTCCACAGCTATTGATAATCTAGCCAAGGAAGAAAGACCTAACACACGGTAGGGTGCTAGCAAGGAAGAAGGTTTGTATACAAGTAAAACAAGGGAACTGATGGGGCAAATGGGTTAAAATGGTCAAGGGAGGATTCAAAGGTTGGTAAGAGCCTAACATGAGCCAACCTAAAAATCTGGGCACTAAAAGAGAAGGGAAGCATCTATTTAAGTGCCCCATATTGCCCCTGCCAGCCACCTCCCAACATACACATCTGCAACTGCAATTTCCAGAGGAATACCGTATGTTCAGGATTTGAATGTGAAGCAGGAAGCATGCTAGGGTGGTTCTCTGTAAGGTTAACGCTGGCTCTGAGGAAGGTATCTCACATACAAACGGGTCCGGGTACACAGTCTATGCCTGCCGTGACTGGAGACCTTGGGCTTCTGTGCAGCCTTTCATCGCCTCACTGCCCTCGCGGGACACTCCAGACTGATGAGTGACCCTCCTGTTTCCCCTGTATGGCAGAATTCCTAGAGTCTAAAAGTTAGACTCGTGGATTCTGGCACTGGCTTCATCACCAACAGCGTGTGGCTTTGAGGCATTTGCTCTCTGAGGATGGTGTCACCTTTGTGCCCAGAGTGACACAAAGCACCCTCAGCACACTGTCCTTAGTCATCAGCCATCTTCCAGGCTGAGTGAGCATCAGCCTGTGTGTTAGTTAATGAAAAGAAACCTATTTCCCATAGAAATTAAATCATCAAACACATAAAAAAATGGAATGCTTTCTTTTCTCCAGAATGTACAAAGTGTCTTGCCTGGAGGACCCTCTCTGTTCTCGGCGGCCACCATCCCCTGTCAACCCAACAGTGCCAGGGTCATGTGGAAGGGTAATTCCAACATCATTTCCATCATCAGAAATCACCAGTGCCTCCTCAGTATTCACGTAAGACAAAGAAGAAAAGATGATGAGTTCCAAAAGGTTGGAAATTGATAGGAAAAGCTCCTGAATGAGGAATTGAAACCCTTGAGCAAGTTAGAAAAGAAGTTTCCTACCGAATAAGCCAAAGAAGTTAAGAAAGGATGATTTAAAGTGCGCTGACCAGAGGAAGAAAATGAGCTACATGAGAAAAACAAAGCCCAGCAACCACAGTGGCTTTGACTTCAAAGGTCCATGAGGAGGAGAAGAAAGCATGAAGGGAAATGAAGGATTGTGCTAAGGATGGAAGGAGCTTGAAGTGGGGGGGGGCAGTTATCCCACCGTGGGTTAGGAATGAAGTGGGGGAGTACATAGGGATTGGGGGTGCCCCATCATAGCTTGAGAGGCAAAAGCACCTGAATGTGACTGTACATCATATGGGCGTCAGGCATGAGAATGGGAGATGCCCGAGAAAGCAGGAGCTGGGAGACACAAAGACGAAAATAAAAAAAATGGAAGAAAGCAAATGGAGGAAAAGAATGTGATAAGGAAGACACTTCCGGGCTTTTCTCGGTACATGAAGGAAGGCTCAGGAAGAACTTCCAGAACCTGGCCCATGCATGTCCCATACCCTCCTGGGCAGCATAAACTCCCTACTTACTGAAGATAACACAGAACACACTGCTTTCCCATGACCCTGGCCTTCAAGGGTCCCAAATCCAGCATGTTCATGTTTATCAGATGGCCTCAGATGCAAGCAGAAGACTTGGGAGTAAGTGGACAGCTGCTCGGCACCCAACCCCTCCCAACCTAGCCAGTGAACCTATGAAGGCTTGATGACCCACCCCGAGCCTGGTGGTGTCATACCTGGCCTTGCTGCCATCGCTCAGGATGTGCAGGCTGCAGCTGCATTGAGAGGGACAGAAGCTCCAGGCCTGGTGAGGTCCCCTAAGTGCCAGGAGCCAGAGGATGCCCAGGGCCACCCACATGACTTCTGGCTCCTCTTGGGCCCAGGCAGAGGCCTGTCCCAGGAGTGTTCCGTCCTGCTTGTCCAGTAAAGCCGGCAGTTACCCACTTGCTCATCACTCTCCAACCCCCACCCAAGGCCATGGGATAAACACAGGCTGGGGATTAGGGAGGGAGCCCCAGCCCCAGCCCCAGCCCCAGCACTCAGCAGCTTATTGCTTCCTGAATCACCCAGTCTTGAGGGGAGGGAGAGAATCCCTGTACAGCAACAACCCCAGGCCAGAAGAAGCTAGGGCACAGCGAGATAAGGCAGATGGGCAGCCACCCAGAGGCAAGTGACTGAATGGGCTGTCTACTTGCAAAGAACTCCATTTCAGCCAGGCTGTGGGTAATAAATATGTCTCCTTTGGCATGCTAGGCTCAGGAAAAGAAAATGAAAACAGAACTCTGGCCTCTAATAAGGGCCTTTACGAATTGTCTCCTATTTTTTTTCCAGAGAGATCAGTAATCAGCCCCCATTTTAAAAATGTATTTTATTAATTTATTCATATTACATCTCAATTGTTATCCCATCCCTTGTATCCTCCCATTTCTCCCTCCCTCCCATTTTCCCCTTACTCCCATCCCCTATGACTGTGACGGAGGGGGACCTCCTCCCCCTGTATATGCTCATAGGGTATCAAGTCTCTTCTTGGCATCCTGCTATCCTTCCTCTGAGTGCCACCAGGCCTCCCCATGCAGGGGACGTGGTCAAATATGGGGCACCAGAGTTCGCATGAAGTCAGTCCTGGGCAATATCAGGGCTGATGGGAAAATCTCAGAGCAATCAGATGCCAAGCTGAAAGAGATTGTAACAAACTTCTTGGCTGGGTTTGAACCATAAAGCCCTGTGGATCCATTTCAGACACTGCTTTGGTTTTGTCATTTATTCTGGTAAAATCAGCTCCATTTATAAAGGATTACTCTTGTACTCCTGATGTACAGAAGTCATATAATAAAAGTTCCATATTGAAAAAAAAAAAAAAAAAAGAAAGTCAGTCCCTACTCTCTACTCAACTGTTGAAAATGTCCTGTCCATTGGCTAGATCTGGATAGGGGTTCAAAATTTACTGCACGTGTTGTCCTTGCCTGGTACCATAGTTTGAGCAGGACCCCTGGGTCCAGATCCACCTGTCATAATGTTCTTCTTGTCCTATGATAGCCTCTAGGGGGTAAGGGAGTGAATTGGAGCAAGGCCTCCTGAAGACAATGCAGGCATCAGAAAGCTCAATTCTTTCGGGACCTGACACCTGTATCCAGATCTCTGTTCATCAGTTACAAAAGGAAGAAAAGCTTTTCCATCTAGAACACTGGTGAAAACTAGGCTTGCCCATCCTTGACTATGTGGATGACAGGACCTTTCCACAAATGTAAGTTTCTGGTGTTTACAGGCCCTTGTGCACAGAGGAGCTGGGAAGATTCTGGCATAGCAAGGAGACACTAAAGATGTCCACACACTATCAGGAACATGGGCAAACACCTGCCTTCCCACAGTACTCCAGGGGCACCAGTCTCAGAAGCCTAAGGTGTCAGTGGGCTACCTTTTGAGGCATTACCACCCATGCTAAAGACAAGCGGAGTCACTGCAGGTAGAGAGAGGTCTCCCGTCCTCAAGCGTCATACACCAAGGAGGGTTCCAGAGCTGGATCTCACAAAGGTTTTGGAGATTTTATTTGCTTTCTCTTCTCTAACCTCATCCTGCAAAACCTTCTCCAGATGCCAGGCAGGACTGAGGGTTCCTCAAGTCACACATTCACTGGCTTCCCTTTCTGTCTCAGAATATATACATGGTCCTCTGGCTTTTCCAGTAGGTTCCACAGTCTAGTATGGACATGCTCAGGAGCCTGTGACTAAGCCTAAACTGGGCTGACTCCAAACCAACTTATCTCCAGTCTCCTCCTCTGAAATGGAGAGGTACAGCATTCATGGTGTTATTTTGGGGAGTCTTTGGATGATCATCCATTTAGTAGATGATCTAGTTTGCTAATAGCCCCGGAGACTTGGTTTCTCCATCTGAAAATTGCATGTTGCATATTGATCATTGTCTTCTGATGTGACTTTCAGCATAAGCCAGTACAGAACTTATACAAAAACCTTATGTGTTGAAGCCAAAGTTCTTAGTGAGTCATGAGGTAAAAATTTTTAAATCTTAAAAAAAAAAAAAAAATCTATTTATTTATTTTACATATGAGTGCACTATCTGCAATATGTCTGCAGGCCAGAAGAGGGCATCTGATCTCATTAGAGATGGTTGTGAGCCACCATATGGTTGCTGGGAATTGTACTCAGGATGTTGGAAGAGCAGACAGATAGATCTTAACTGAGCTATCTCTCCAGACCTCTTGAGGTACTTTGAAAAAAGGCTGCAAGCATCCTTCATCCTGGGAGATAATTTATATTTGCACAGCTCAAAGGCTGCCTGGGAGACAGGAAATGAAAGCCCAAAGTCTAAATCCATGATGGATTCCAACCACCACTTAACCAGCAAAGGGCATGGAGCAGAAACACCCAACTTGAATAGAAAATGACCCAGTGGCTACGATGCAAAGCAGATAGCCAGTAATGGCAGATGCAAACCCAGAAGCTGAGAGTCTGGTCTCTGTCAATGTTTGTTTTATCACAGCAGATGACTTCAAAAATCTCATCCTTTCCCCAAGGCTTGCCTGTACATGCCTATGAACCTGGCTACTATCCAATTCTCGGGGGGGGGGGGGGGGGGGGGGGGAGGGCAGCTGCAGCTCAAATCCTTTCTTCCACTTCCCTCCCTTGGTTACGCAACCCTTTCCCAGTTCAGCTTTCAGTCACACACCATTTGGATCCTAGACCTTAATCCTGCCTAGTGTGCTGAAATGAACGAGGCAGGGCTCATTCCAGCTTCACAAAGGCTGCACTGTCCATCTACTGAATAGGCTCCTTCTGTGTGAGCCAGGAGGAAGGTTTAGAAGGGTAAGGAATAAAGAAAGTGTTCTAAGTCTACCGTAATAATCGCCATGTGCCTGCAAGTGGAGTGATCATTTAAAAAAGGAGGAACCGGACTTCAGAGAGCCAGAAAAAAAGAGCTGGGTGGCTGAAAAGGAGGGAGTGCAAGGATGGCAGCAACCAGGGCCCTGCCTGCTGGATTTGGGGAACTCGAGGTGCTGGCTGTAGGAACAGTGCTGCTGGTGGAAGGTGAGCTAAGCAAGACCTTGGGTGGAGCAAGGACCCAGTGGTTCCCAGAACCCAGACCTCCAACTGTGGAGTGGGCAGAAGACAGGGTACCATATCATCTTGGCTGCCTCTCCTCTGTGTCTGGATGCAGTGGTCTTCTCACGACAGCCCCAGTAGGATGTAGTATGGTGTGTAAGAGTCGGGAGAAAGAAGGCAGGCAGGGGTCAAAGACAGAGAGACACTTGGACAGGAGCTATCTGCTCAGGAGGTGACTGAGACAGGCCTAGGCTTTTCAAAAGCCAAAAGAAAACATAATCCACTCCCTAGAAATTTTACTAAGAATCTGACATAAGACCAGGAAGGCCATCAGAAGTCTTCAGAGACAGACAGCTTGAGCCACCTGCTCTCTATGGGACTTTGTCAGATTATTTCAGCTCTCTGACCACCCCCTCCCCCAGAGCCTAGTCTTTATATATGGGTGTCTGCAGAGCTTAAGTGGGATCATTAGTATAAAATCACTGCCCTGATAGACATACAAGGAATTTGAGTTCACTATGCCCCTGACAGCTCTGCCTAAACCTGCCACTACTTCCACAAGGTCTATTTCTACAACCAAAGGCACTTCTCCGACAGCAGCTACTTAGGCCCAAGGGATATTGGACTCAAACTTGTCTCTCCAAGATGTTCTGTGAGAACAGAAATAGTTATTCTGAAGACAGGCTTACAGGGTACAGTCTTCTTCCTTCAGACCAGACCCAGAAAAGTAACCTGTACAATCTTTCACACAGTGACAACTGGCAATGGGATAGAGTGACAGCCACTGGGACTGTCCTGCAGATCTTAGACACCATTGAGCATACCCCAGTTTCAGGGAACCCTTGAAACTCTGACTGCTTCCTGGTCCTCTAATATGCTGTGAATTTTTACTTTATGTCTCTACACATGCTGTTCTTTCTTTCTTGGATTCTTTTCCATGCACTTGACCTCCATTATCTTTTTTTTTAATATATTTTATTAATTTATTCATATTACATCTCAATTCTTATCCCATCCCTTGTATCCTCCCATTCCTCCCTCCTTCTCATTTTCCTCTTACTCCCCTCCCCTATGACTGTGACTGAGGGGGACCTCTTCCCCCTTGTATATGCTCATAGGGTATCAAGTCTCTTCTTGGTAGCCTGCTATCCTTCCTCTGAGTGCCATGAGGCCTCCCCATCCAGGGGACATTGACCTCCACTATCTTAAAGGAAAGATCTTTCCCGCTCCATCATTTCCCCTTTTCTAGTGAGAGCAGAATGTAACAGAGGCTGTAACCCAGGGCCTTCTGCAAGCTAGGTAAGTTTTCTCCCACTAAGTTTTATCCTTAACCCCATTTTTACATTTTAGTCTTGCGGTGGGTTATGTAGGCTGACTTTGGACTTGTAGTCCTCCTGCCTCGGCTTCTTGGGTAACTTGCCCACCAGTCCCAACTCTTGCTCTTCAGTTCAGAAGCAAGAAGCTAAGGTTAAGAAAGTTCAGAGAACAGCAGGGGAGTGGCTCCTTCCACAGACCCCCTCCTGCAGTTTCACCTTGCCTAGTGACCTGGGTCACTCTCGGCTCTAAGTTGGATCGTCTTCTCCATCCCTGACATTGCCCCACAGCCCTTGAAGAAGGTACTTTAAAATCGGAACGACTTGAGACTGTCCCTAGCTCTGCTGCTTGCTAACTGCCTTGCACTCTGTGCATGCTGTCTAGCATCTCTGAGCCACAGAGAGAAGACTGAATGAAAGGATCCTTCAGGGTGCCTGGCACCTGCTTATTCAGCACTTATCAGTGACTGATTGTCATAGCATGTGTCACACTGGGCTGTATGGTCTTCTTGTACATCTTCCTGTTAGACTGTCAGTAGGTAATGAACAAGGAGAATCACAGATTTTAGTATCTGAGGGCCATCCCACTAGAGAAGCATTTGGAAAGCTGTGCTGAGAGGTCATGTGGTGGAATCTGGTAGGTTACTACAACTCCATCAACCCCAGACCCGGCTTCTGACACCCACATGGGTCTCACCAGCCAACTGCCCTTCCTTTCAGCGCTCTCTGGCCTCAGCCTCAATGGCCTGACCATCTTCTCCTTCTGCAAGACTCCAGATCTGAGGACTCCCAGCAACCTGCTGATACTGAGCCTGGCCCTGGCAGACACTGGGATCAGCCTGAATGCCCTCATTGCAGCTGTATCCAGCCTCCTCCGGTACCAGCTCCTTCCCTTTCCATGGGCTCAGGGAGTTTGCCTAGGGCTTCACCTTGAAGTCACAGGCAAGCACAGCAGAACCTTTCTTTCTACCTACTGAAAACCATCCCAAGGTTAGAGGTTAGGCAGGCTGAAATAAGTTAAACTGAACTTTCTGAGTATTGCTAAAGAAGTAGCCAATGTCTGGAATGCAGGGGTTGCTCAGACTTGACCATAGAGACAGTGGGCTGGAGGGATTTAGAGCCCGAGCCCTGTATTCAGGTAGTCTACCCTTGAGTGTTTGCTCCATTATTTTCAGTCCCGGGATACTTCTGTCAATTACATATTACAACCTAATTCATAATGTGTTGTTTGATGTATTGATTTAATTATTTACAAATAGCTTGAACTAATACTGTCTAGCAAACCCTAAAAAAGTACTTGTTAAAGCAAACAGGATTTTGACCAGAATCTAACACCTTATGTGCACACCATTTTGCCTGCTAAGCCTCTTTGGGGCTTGAATCAGTGATCATTCTTCCTTTCAATGAACCAGCACTTCTTTCTGAGAATCCAGAGACTTGGGTGTTTCTCCTCTAACTTTGCCTTCCTCTGTGTGTCACCCTAGATAAGTAATTCTTTTTCTTGTCCTCAGTTTCCCCACCTGCGATGGAGACATAATCATTCACAAAGACCCTCTGGTACATTGGTGGTTCAGAAAACTCACTGAGCCTAAGGATCCTATATCCATCAGATGGACCACTTTATCTCACTGACTTAAACTCCAAGACGACAGTTTCTTTGTAGGAGGACAGTGATAATAAAGTCCTCCTTGCAGGAGCAGGGCTAATTAATATCCAGGAACCTTCCAGGTTTGCCTGGGCCGGTGTGGGGGGTGGAAAGGGTGGAGGGAAGGCTCACTGTGTCCATTGTTTCCCACAGGCGCTGGCCATATGGTTCAGAGGGCTGCCAGGCTCATGGTTTCCAGGGATTTGCAACAGCGTTGGCCAGCATCTGTGGCAGTGCAGCCATTGCCTGGGGTCGCTACCACCACTATTGCACCCGTATGTTTCTGCCTCCCTCATCCCTTTGAACCTTGGTTTTCTTCTCTGCAAGATTATTAGGAAAAAATGATCAGAGATTCATTCTGAAAATCAAATGAGATCATGGATATAGAAAATATCCTGACAGTCAGGTACAGTTTGAGGGCAGAAGGAGGACAAGTGCATGCGTGTGTGTGTGTGTGTGTGTGTGTGTGTGTGTGTGTGTGTGTGTGTGCCCGCGTGTGCCCATGGCAGAGCTATTAGATTTAATTATCAGTGTGCCTCCTGCCCTGTGGTTGCTTGCCAGTTTTTAGTGATTTTATTTTGTTTTAAGGTAGAGTCTCATGTATCCCAAGGTGGCCTCAGACGTCATGCTGGGATCACTGGTGTGACCTTCTATGACTGGACTATGCAGTGCTAGGGATCAACCTGGTGGTTTAAGTAAGACAGTTGACCATGTACTAAGTGAGCTAGATCCCTAACCCTTGCTTGTTATTTTTTCCCCAACAAATGAGTTACTTTAAACAGTTTTTAAACTTTTATTTCAGTTTTATGGTTTTTGTTTTATTTTGTTAGGCTGTTTGCTTTGGTTTGGTTTGGTTTTTGGTTTTTGGTTTGTTTGTTTGTTTGTTTGGGGGGGTTGTTTTTGTTTTTTGTTTTTGTTTTTTTTGTTTTTTGTTTTGTTGGATTTTTTGTTCGTTTGTTTTGGTTTTTGATTGGATTTTCTTTTCCTTAGGTTGGTTTGGGTTTTTGTTTTGTTTTGTGTTTTAATGACAGAGGCTCATGCAGTCCAGGCTGGTCTTGCCCTCTGTACACAGGTTCTTTTTGTGTCCATCTCCCAAGCCTTAGGTATTACAAATGTGCATCACTGTGCCCTTCCCAATTTCCTTTAGAACCTAGTTTAGGGTCTGGTAATATAGCTCAATTTGTTGGATCTTTGCTTACCATTTATGAGGGCTTGGATCTGCCCTCATCGCCACATGAACCAGGCATGGTGGTGCATGTCTATAATGCCAGCACTGGGTGGGGGGCAAAGGCAGGAAGATCAGGAGCTCAAGGTCATGTTTAGCTACTTAGTGAACTCAAGGCCAACCTTGAGATACATGGGATCAAGAAAATTTATTATGTTTCACTTCTTATTCTAACTGATATCTGTGAAATCACAGGTGTAATGTATTTAAATTTCAATGCACATGAAAACACACATTGTTATCACCACCAGAGGGAAGCACATAAACATTCAACTGACCTACACAGAAAACCTTCAGTGTGCAGCTTAACAGAGGCATAGAGAAAGTAACCAACTTGCCTGTGTCACACAGTAAGGAGGGTTGAGGCTGGCACTGACGATAGCTAGGATGTCTCCAGAGGTCAGAGGACATTTTTGAGAAGGTTCCCTCTTGACTGAGTCCCAAGTCTTGTGTAGTGAACTTTACCAGCAGGAAGGCCCCTGTTGGGTCCATGACCCTCATAGCCTAACACTCAGCCATTAACAGCCTCTCTCCAGGTGAAAGGCTGTCTTGTGCTTATACCGAGTAATAAGACATTAGCCTCTCCCATCAATGTGGCCTTGGAGACACCTCTTTCACTACTTCCATCCTAAAACCTGTTCCAAATATCCACAGGGTCATCTCAACACACACACACACACACACACACACACACACACACACACACACACACA
>OU015746.1:111593028-111646479 GCA_907169655.1 Acomys percivali | reverse complement strand
ACACACACACACACACACACACACACACACACACACACACACACACATACTGCATGCACACACATAGGCACGCACCACATGCACAAACACATACAGAGAGGGAGGGAAGGAGAGGAAAGAGAGAGAGAGAGGCACAGGGAGAGAGAGAGGAGTATCTTCTCTGATAGCCACATACATCTCTACAATTAGTCTTCAGTCCCACCAAGCCTCCACATCAAATCTCTTTGTGCCATGGAGAGTGGCTCGGAGAAAGCATGAAGATGGAGATGAGAGAGGAGGAAGGTGGGAGGAAGGCGGGAGGAAGGCAGCCTCCTCTGTTCCTTTACTGGGTGGCAGTGCACATTCCATCTTGGAAATGTTTTTCATGCAAAAATGCATCTGTCAAATATAAGCTAAGCAGAACATTTGATTGCCATGCTCTCTGATGGAGTAGAGGCCTCAGTGAGCCTGGGCTACTACTAGAGCTAAACATCAAAGCATAGATGGTTTAAATACTAGAAATGTATTTCTGTCGAGTCTGAGATCAGTGTGCCAGATGGTCTGGTCTTGGTGCGGTCCCTTTTCACAGACATTCACCAAGCTGTATCTTCACATGGAAGAAAGCAAAGTCATTACTCTCATGTCTTCTCCTATAAGAATATGAGAGTTGGGGACCACACTGCCATCTAAGAGAACACACACTAATTTCACCCAGAGACTCCCCAGTCTTGATTTATGATCTCCCAAAGTCCTACCTTCAAATGCTATCGCACTGGGCTTCAGCACCTGAATTTGAGGGCACAAACCTCTCTTTAGCAGGGAAGCACATTCATGAAAATTCCCTCTGAGGTATTATCAAGAGAGCTTAGGTATGAGAGAGGTTGTAAACCTGCTCTTCTTTGCTGGTTCAAGCCTATCTGGGGCCCCGTCCTCTGCCTTAGCGTCAAAGGAGATCAATAAATAATTCACAGATAGATAAAGACTCTGGGACAGACATGCTGAGACCACGTCAGTCAATGAGGCCTCAGAGGACAGAGAGAACAGGACAACAGGTTAGTCAGGCTGGACCACACCCTAAGAGGCTGTCCATACAATAGCTTCTGACAGCAGCACTGAAAGAGAACCCAAGTCCCTGAGGCTTTCTAGAACATCCTGGAAGCAGACATCCTGCCTCTCAGAAAGCACCCCACCTCTACCTGAACTACTGCATGTGCCTTAACCTTAACTTGGCTTTAGGAGACAAACCTGTCTTTTGTTTTCACTCCTTCCCTCCTGCTCCTTTCTCTTCTCTGAAGATGTTGTAGGATGTATGAGGAAACCATCACTACTTACCCATGATCTCTTTTGTTCATAGTGCTCAAAGGCAGAGAGCTTCATGCTCACTATGAAGAAAAGCAAGGCTCAAAGATACTCCTGGCTTTTCTGAGGCTCCATGCTATTAACACTGGACTAGGGGTTTGGGGACACTCTGTAGCTACAAAGTCCATTCTTTCACATGGGGTCAAGTTATCGCTTTACAACCCATCCTTCCTCTCTCTCATGCAGGGAGACAGTTGGCATGGGACACGGCCATCCCTCTGATGCTGTTTGTGTGGTTGTCATCTGCCTTCTGGGCATCCTTGCCGCTGATGGGCTGGGGCCACTATGACTATGAGCCAGTGGGGACATGCTGTACACTGGACTATTCTAGAGGTGACAGGTGAGATGGAACTTGTAGCTATGAGGCTCTCTTCCATAGGGATCTTGACTGTAAGCTTCTATGAGAAGAATATTCCAGCTGTGAGCTGCACTGGAACTATGTCAGCATGTGAGGACATCTGAACTCCTTAGTCATGGCAATCACTTACAGGCTGTCACCAAGACCAGGCAAGCAGTATGACTATTACACAAAATCCAACTCCCATTCAAGTACCCAATGGAACATTATACAGTGGGTCATTTGCCTTCATCAGTCATAACTATTATGAAGCGCCACTACTCTTTGACGCTCTTCAGCATAAGGACTTGTCTTGGCTCAGAATTCATTGATTTGGGGAGGCATCCATGCCCTTAGATCAACAAATCCAAAGCATGCAAGGTCTTTGCCTTGGTGGGGACCTCCCAGCTTGGAGATAAATTCTACATCTTCTTTGAGCATTTACTGTGGGGTGATCCCTGACAAGGCAGGACTGAACATATGCAGTCTCCCCAACCGTGGACTATTCTACTACTGCACCATCTGTGTAGCTCTGGGAGAAAAGAGATTGGAAATTTCATCAGGGATCATTTGGGGGACTGGTCACATGGCTTCTAGCACCATGCCTCCAGCCTCTCCCACTTCTTGTTTCCAGTGCAGTTACATTGTGCTCATGTTTTGCTGACACTGCCAACTCATGAAGCATTGGCCCCCTGATAATAGGTTTCTTGGGGGAAACCGACTTCTGCGCTTGGATGGCCCCAGTGTTCTGCCTACAAAGGTCCTCAGAGAGCCCTTTCTCCTACTTCTTCTTAGTGAACAACAAAAATGTATTCCATGAATATCCTGTCCTTCGCAAAGTCAGGATCTTCCTTCTGGTGACCTCTACTTGTTTCTGTCATCTTCCTGTCTCCCCAAGGCCTAAACTGAGACCTCAGGCTCCTTTTGGGCCTTTTAAAGAGTTTTCCCATTGTATATATTTTGAGACACAAATCTCACACTACATCCTGGAATTCACTGTTTATCCAGGTTGGCAGTATGCTTGTGGTAATCCTCTTGCCTTGGCCTCCCAGATGTAAGCCACCATACCTAGCGCTTTGATTGACTTCTTTTTTTAAAAAAATATATTTATGGGCTGGAGAGATGGCTCAGTGGTTAAGAGCGCTGCCTGCTCTTCCAAAGGTCTTGAGTTCAATTCCCAGCAACCATATGGTGACTCACAACCATCTGTAATGTGATCTGGCCTACAGGGGTTCATGCAGGAAGAACACTCAATATATAACAATAATAAATAAATATTTTAAAAAAATATATATTTATTATGTATATAACATTCTGCATGTATGTGTGCCTTCCCACCAGAATAGGGCACTAGATCTTATTATAGATGGTTGTGAGCCACCATGTGGTTGCTGGGAATTGAACTCAGGACCTCTAGAAGAGCAGAAAGTGCTCTTAACTCCTCAGCCATCTTTCCAGCCCCCTTCATTGACTTCTTAAGTGATACGGTATCCAATCTCTTTGCCATTAATGGGTTATTTTCAAGTCCTTACACCACACAAGAAGTTTCCTTTTAGCCCAGTGATACCTCCAGGATTTAGTGAACGTGCTTTTCAAATTGAAGAATCCCATCTTCAATTCCTGGCTAACAAACAACACAGCAAGGCTGAGCATTTGAGCTTGAAGAAATTACTTCAGCCGGGCACAGTGACACATGCCTGTAATCCCAGCACTCGGAGAGACAGAGACAGGCAGATCTCTGTGAGTTTGAAGCCAGCCTGATCTACAAACTAAGTTCAGGACAGCCAAGGCTGTCTCAAAAACAAAAGAAAGAAAGAGAGAGAGAAAGAAAGAAAGAAAGAAAGAAAGAAAGAAAGAGAGAGAGAAAGAAAAGGAATCCCTTCTTCATCTCAGCTCCTGTTTCCCAAAGGCAAATGTCAGAAAGACCTATGGTCGCTGAGAGCTGAGGAGAGCTCAGCTGGGTACAGGAGCAGCTACAGTCTGAGCACTTGTCTAAGATGCGATGACATGTCACACTGTCCAGCACAGATGCTGGTGGGCCTGGGCTGTTGGTACCCTGGAGCTGACTCTTGTTTTTCTACTCTTTGCCTGTAGAAACTTTATCAGTTTCCTCTTCACCATGGCCTTTTTCAACTTTATTGTACCCCTCTCCATCACACTCATTTCCTACCGGCTCATGGAAGAGAAACTGTCCAGGAGTGGTCACCTCCAGGTAAGGAGCCAGCTCTACAGCAGCAGGAATCTCTTGATCCTTTCAGATTCTGGAAACATCCTGGGGACGGCAGAAGTCAGCATTTTTTTTTTTTTTTTTTTTTTTTTTTTTTTTTTTTTTGGTGTTTGTAGCAATCATGAGAAAAATCAGCTTGCATAGAGAATGTGCTGTTAGGGCTAGAAATTGCCTTCCCTTTGCTCGGATTTCCAAAGCTTAGGGAGAGCACGGGCCAAAATAGGACAGATTAACCCAGACCCTGGAGCCCTGAGATCCAGGCTTCGACAGTACATCATCCACGCTGTTACACTCCGGTCATCCCAGGGATTTGAGGCTTGCCACTAAATCGCAGGGCTCTTCAAATGTTGCTTTTTAAATTGCTTTAAGGTGTTTAATTTAATCACAGTCACAGGCTATTGCCCACAACATAAAACTACACCTGCAAGCACATTTGCCCAAGAAAAAAAATGATGCCTTAAAGTAAGACCTTCTGGCCATTTCAGAATTTCTATATGAAAATCTCTTAACAGAGATTTTCATTTAACCTTGCTACCTAAAAAAATTAACAGATGAGTCATATCAAGCAACAAATGATTTTTTATGAAAGCAAATATTGACATTATAGCTATTATAATTCCTATAATACTCCCAACCTCCCTGACTCCTGGGTCTAACAGGCCCCTGGTGTATCTTTTGTTTGTTTGTTTGTTTTTTGAGACAGGGTTTCTCTGGGTAACCTTGGCTGTCCTGGACTCACTTTGTAGACCAGACTGGCCTCCAACTCACATCCATCTGCCTGCCTCTGCCTCCCTAGTGCTGGAATTAAAGGTGTGCACCACCATACCTGGTTTCCTTGGTGTATCTTTACCTCATCTTTGTGAATCTTTTCTGACAAATGAAAGCTTTTTGACTCCCATGTCACAGACTGAGTTGAGGCAGAGGGAAGGTAGCCAGATGACTCAGGTAATACCACACAGAGAGGGATCCAAACGCAGATCTAGGACTCTTCAACAAAGGGCTCAATTTTAGTGCATAAAAATTCTTTTTATTACCAGGTGTTGTGGCACACACCTTTAATCCTAGCACTCAGGAGGCAGAGGCAAGTGGATCACTGTGAGTTCAAGGCCAGCCTGGTCTACAAAGCAAGTCCAGGACAGCCAAGGCTAACACAGAGAGACCTTGTCTCAAAAAACAAAACAAAACAAAACAAAAAAACAAAAACAAAATCTTTTTATTAAAACAATCTGTCACTTAAATTTATTACCATAAATTAGATAATAACATTATAAATTACTTTCATCTGTGGATCTAGCTTAAAGATCGAGGCTCACACAAGAACAAGAATTCTGGATCCTAGCTTAGAAGCTAGCGAATCACTTCCTATATTCTCTTCCACATTGTTCTCCTCAACATTAAAAACCATTTTTATTAATTCTTCGAGAATTTCATACAATGTATTTTTGTCATATTCAATCCCCACTCTTTCCCAGAACTCCTCTCAGGCCTACCCCTATTTCCTCAGTTTCCAGCTTCATATCCTCCTAAAAAAAGGAATCCACCAACCCCAGTTTGTGCTGCCCATATATTCATTCATGCGGGAGCATCCCCTGGAGCATGGTCAGCCAACCTGAGGCCACACCCTTGAACGCTGTCACGTGTGCACAGCTTCTCAGTTAGGGGTGGAGCTCATGAACCTCTTCCCACTCCATGCTAGATGTTGGTTGGCCTGGTCTTGTGCAGATAACCGCAGCTTCTGTGAATCTGTGAGTGTGGAAGTCATGTCCTGTCCAAAAGATACTGTTACTCCTTTCTTCCCTGGCCCCCAGATCTAAGAGTCTGTGCTCTATGGTTTGTTGGCTGGATTACGGTACCAGGCATGCATTTCTTCCTGTGCAACTGGGCCTTAAATCCAGCCAGAAAGTGAATGGTTACCCCCTATAACTTTTGTGCCATTATTACACCCATGGGCATATCCTGCGATGCCAGAAATTATTGTAATTCACAGAGTTCACAGATAGGTAAGACTGTTAATGACTTTTGCCCCAGCTGTCTATATAACAATTTCCAGTACTATGAAAGCCAGCCAGCATAGAACAATGTCTTAGTCAATACCAACTTGATATCCTTGTGTGCTGTACTAAAGTGACTTCAGAAGTAGGGTCTTGCTATCAAGTTCTTAGGGCAACCAAGAACAATGGAAATATCCTATATTGTTTGGGAGACTCTCCATGAAACCTATGACCAACTACTCAAAGAAAGTATCTCATATCTGGAGCTGGGCTTTTCATTGGGCAATCTATGGCATTTGGGAGGAGCATAATCCTCTAGGATGGTTAACTCCAGTGGATGAGGTTCATAAAATAGTACATTTCCATTTGGCTTGTTCAAACTATGCCCTCCCCACTACACTCACTAACCTCTCCCCACCCATTTTCTTCCTTTTCCCTTCACATCATTGGTGTTCTATTATAGTCCTTCATTAGCTTTTTCTCTGCCCCCCCCCCCCACTAACATCCTTTTCTAGTTTCTTAGATTCCATGGATCCTCCAAACTCAACACACAAATATAAACATTTGATGCTAAGATCCACATATGAGTGAGGATATGGGATTCTTGTCTTTCTAGGTCTGAGTCTCACTCAGTACACTTCCCAGTTTCACTCATTTACCTATACATTTCATGACTTCTTCTTTCTTTGCAGCCAAATAAAATTCCATTATCTATTATTATCCAGCTTTCTTATCCACTTATCAGTTGGTAGACTTCTATACTGTTTCCATGTCCTAGCAATTGTGACTAGTACAGTTATGAACATAGATGAGCATGTGTCTCTGTAGTATGAAACAGTCCTTGGATATATGCCCAGGAACAATGCTACTGGGTCGTATCGTAGATAAGTTTCCTGAGGAGCAAACACACTGATTTCATAGTGGCTGCATCAATTTGCTCTTCATCAACAATGCATGCCATCACAACTTTTAAAAAATTTATTGAGAGGTAAAAGCAGGCAGGCTGACCTCTGTGAGTTTAAGGCCATCCTGGTTTACAAGGGTACACACACATGGAGACCCAACAACTTGACAGAGTCAGTTCTCTCCTTCAACCACGTGGGTCCCAGGGTTTGGAGTTAGGTTGTTAGGTTTGGAGGTAAACATTTATCTACTTGGCCATGTCACTGACTCTCCCTACCCCAACTTATATCGGCACTCATGACATCTTCACATTTATTGGGGATTACATCTGGCAGAAGACCATCACCATGATTTTCTTTCAGGCTGATTTTGAGTCATCAGCTCTGCTTGCATCAGGATTGGTCATTATCCACAGGCCCAAAGACCCGAGCAAAGACAGGAAGCTTCTGGAGGTGACACTGTCTACCACTGAGGTGCTAGTTTCCCCTACCTTCAGCCTCTCCCTGGAAGACCCTCCTCCATCAGTCTTAAGTACATATTTTTCTCCAGAAGGGGGAAAGTTCACAAGGAAAAAAAAAATGTTTCCTGGTTCACATGTGAAGAACTGTGGGGGAGGGGCTCATGTTCCTGTGGAAACCAGAAGTCGGTGCTTTTTGCCTTTCTCCGTCACTCTCTAGTTTTTGAGAGGGAGTCTCTCCCTCAACCTGGAGCTTGCTGCCTGGGTAACTGGGTAACCAGTGAGCTCCACGTATGTTTTTTCTTGCCTTCTCCTCCCAGTGCTGGGTTAATAGGCTGGGTTAAAAGACTCAGCTCTTCATGTGGCTGCTGGAGATTCTAATCTGTTCCTTTTGCTTGTGCACCGTGATGTTTACCCACTCACTGAGCCATGTTACCAGGACCACTGCTCAACCCATTTTAAAAATCCAACTCTGAAGGAAATGTGTGCCAGTGCAATTAAGTCTTCTTCGTTAAAGTGACATGCCAATGAGACATTTTGCATCAAAATCCTGGTATTTCGAAGTATGTGGAGAGTAAAACCATTTTAAAAATTCATCCTGGAATTAGATATCAAGTTGCTAGTATTCTTGTGGCTTTAGCATCCACAACCTTCCCTGCTGGACCACTCCCTGGCTACATCTGATATGGTGAAACATTTGGATCCCAGACAGGGTGATCTCACCAAGTGGCTGCAGCTACTGATAATGAGTTCATTCTAAGCCTGAGGACAGATCATCCATGGGTACCCCAAGACCTGGAAGGAAGCTCATTATCCACCCTACTCCAGGTGACTCAGGTTTATCAGACCATTTTATAGACAAGGAAACTGAGGTCAGGTAAACTTAAACAACAGGCATAAGGTTGCATCGCCTTTCAAAGCAAAGAGCTCATGTGATGCCAAGATCTTCTGCTGGTTCAAACCCTACCAAGGGCCTCGTCTATGCTTGGACTCCTGTCTGATATGGCCACCTGTGTTGAATGTATGCTTCTCCTGATGTTTTCTCCCTAGGTGAACACCACTCTGCCAGGCAGGATGCTGCTGCTGGGCTGGGGCCCCTATGCCCTCCTGTACCTATATGCAGCCATCGCAGATGTGACCTTCATCTCTCCCAAGCTACGGATGGTACAGACTCTTCCAAAGCCCAAAGAATATTGCACATCTTCACATCTGTCTCTCTGTATCACTATTTTCTGACTCTCTGCTAACACATTACCTTATTCTTGTTTTCTTCCTCCTCTCCTATTCTTTCTTTAAATATCTTTAAAGTGTAGAAAATATTTTTGTTCTACACACAACCCACCCCATACTGGCCCATACTGACATGATAGGGACAGCTAGACATAGCCTGACCATGTGCTCTGAGACCAGGGGCTGAAATTGATACCCAGCTTAGTAACAGGTATGTTGCGATTGGGTAGGATGTGGTAGAGGGTTCTATGACATTTTATGAACCATGAAAACCTATCAGGTAAGGCTCAGAGGCTGAAGAATCAATCCAAGGACAGATGATTGGCAGTTGCAAGGCAGAAGAGCATAGAGTCATGAAGTGGGAGAGAAGAAGAAGCTTCAAAGCATCTTTCATGGACTTTTCCACCCCAACAGGTGCCTGCCCTCATTGCCAAAACCATGCCCACGATCAATGCCATCAACTATGCCGTGCACAGTGAGATGGTCTATAGAGGAATCTGGCCATGCCTCTCTCCTCAGAAGAGCAAGCAGGACCGAACCCAGTGAGACTCTTCAAGGGGCTGATCACCATCAAGCCTACCTCTGCAAGCCTGGGATAAGTAAGCCCTAGGTCAGGAAGAAGCTATAGCATGTGTCCCAACAGCCCCAGGAGCCATGCCAGACACTCATCCACCAGTCCCCGGAGCCCTCTTGAGTATAATGTTAGGCTGGACCCAAGAATTCAGATGCTGGGTTCAATGGAAGGAGTGCTGGTCACAGACCTCTACCCATGGTCTAAGGCGCCCTGAAAAGTAACTCTCTCTGATCTCAGCTATGCAAAGGCTAAAGTAAAGATGATAGTGTGGGCTAACAATGGTATGGTTGAACAGGCTAATATGTACTCACCACACACACAAAATGTTCACTGAAACAGCTACTGATGAGCCTTGACTATGTCCTACATGAACTCAGCCTTACAATAAAAGAAGGCAAAGCTCTGGGACTTGTTTCTGGAAGCTCATCTGAGGCTGTAATCTTTCAAATAGCACATACTACATTGTAATGGCATCAGTGCCTTATTCTTCTCCTTGCTCCATGTCCCTTATTGTGAGATGAGATGACAGTAAAGATGATTTAACCATACAGATTGGACCACAACACTCACATTAGGCACTCCCCTGAGTCAGCCACCAGCACCAGCATTCAAAATGAGCCCTTGGTTACATGAGATTTGGATTAAAGATTGCTTTGAAATGTTTTAGAATTCATTGCCAGTGTATAAAAATTAAAGCAATTACTTAACATTCCAAATATCAGAGGACGTGAACCCACAACTCTGTCTTCTTCTCCATGGGGACAGTTGGCAAAGCTCAGGGTGACTGTGCCCTTTGCCCAGAACACATATGGTCCTATTGCAGGTCATGTGTTTTCTTCAGAGCCCAGGTACCTCTAGGTTGGTGTCACTAATGGAGGGGCCCCAAGTCACCTTTAGACATACACCAGCACCTTACATAGAGTCAGCAATTTAGAGTCATGATATAATGGGTGCATAGTCCTGTGTGAGACCTAAATGTCCTAGAGGAAAGTAGAGATGACCAACAGGGTAATGGAGGCCATACTGGAAGTCTAATAGTGGAAGGAGCAGAGGGCTCAGGCACTGTGAGAGACAGAAAGCACATCCTGTGAAGCCTGAATAGAGAACATCCTGGGCATGGGGGCTGGGTGGTCATGAGAACAACTTGTAGACTTGGGTCTGCTTCATGGTTCTTCAGATGCAGAAAATCAGGTTATATATACAAAACCCAGATGAAGCTTGCATAATACAGATTCCTGTTTAGTTATTTTGCAGAATCAAGTAAGGTAGAGGAGAATGGGAGGCAGCCTTCCCACGACACTCCTTTTCTTTCTTTCTTTCTTTCTTTCTTTCTTTCTTTCTTTCCTTTTTTTCTTTTTTCATTTTTCTTTTGGTTTTTCGAGACTGGGTTTGTCTGTGTAACAGCTCTAGCTGTCCTGGAACTCTCTCTCTGTAGACCAGGCTGGCCTCAAAATCACAGAGATCCTCCTGCCTCTGCCTCCCAAGTGCTGGGATTAGAGGTGAGCACCACCACCACCTGGCAGCACCCCTTTTCTAGATTGTGCTCTGAGCCAGGTGCTATGTAGACAAGATGCCACCTGGCCACACTCTAGGGTCCACATAAGATGCTTGGCCTAGGATCTGGATAGAGAGTGAAACAAGAAAGTCTTAGTGTCTAAGCAGGCTTGCACACGGGTGGAGCAGGTGACCAGGAAAGTGGTGATGTCCAGGCCTAAGATGCCAACCTACCCCCAGTTAATCCCCTGAGTAATTTTGTTGGGGACCCGTCCTCTCTTTTGCCATTATAGACACTGAGCTAAGGAAAGATGAGGGAACACTGTGACAATTAGGGGGAAGACCCTTCTGAAGGAGAGAAAGGGTTGAAGACAAGAAGAGCCAGAAGGCAAATAACAAGAGTGAGTGGTGTCAGCCCTATCCAAGTCTCTGGATTCTAAAGAGATGGAAAATAGGCCAAAGGGGTCAGCATCCTTGTCCGTTCTCAGAGGAGAGATGGGAAGAAGGCAGGCTGGCCAGCCTGCCCTGTGGCTTCCTGGAGGAAGAGGACTATGCCCAGGAATCTTCCTGCTGACCCAGGCTGAGGAGGTGACAGAAAGAGGCTAAATTATTGCCTTGTGGAAATACCAAAATCCCACCCAAAGCCACACCCCTTCAGAATCCCCAATCTACCCCCACTCTCAAAATGCCATGGAAGAACCTTAGGGTGTCTCGTCATCTTTGGATCTTGAGTCCATGCAGACAGGGTTTTCCCTCTGCCCTACTTTCCATCCGTGTCTAACACCTCTACCTTGCCCACCCATGGAGTAACTCAGCTGTCTCAGGGTCAAGAGAAACCAAGGAAGGAGGTGGCTGGATAATGTTGGAGACCCACCTTACAGTAGGCCTTTGGCATAGGCCCTAAGCTTGGATAGAAATCAAAGGTCTGCCCATTGCCGGCCCTTGACCCGGCTTCACAGAAGTTAGACGACAGCCAGAGCCTCCTCAGGCTCCTGCTTTCCCATGGCCTTTGAGCACCACTGAGTTCCTACACTGAGTCTGCACCGTTCTTAGAATCAGCGAAGCATACTCAAAGAGAAAGGTTATCTGTAGTGACAATTATGGAATTTTTGCTTCTTAAAAAAAAAAAAAAAAAACCACAGAGGCTGGGCGGTAGTGGTGCATGCCTTGAATCCCAGCACTCAGGAGGCAGAGGCATGCAGATCTCTGTGTGTTTGGGGCCAGCCTGGTCTACAAAGAGAGTTCTGGGACATCCAGGGCTGTTACACAGAGAAACTCTGTCTCGAAAAACTAACTAACTAAATAAATAAATAAATAAAACATAAAAACCAAACAAAACCATGCACAAAGAGGCATTACAAGAATATGTTTTCATTTTAATTTCAGGTGTGAGTATTTCGGGCTGCTTTACAAGGTCGTGATTACCCAGCTGCAGATAGTTTCTGTGACATTTGGAATTCTGAGGACTTTTTAGAGGATATATAAATGCTAGGGCCTCAAGAGGTTGGGGTTTGTTGGTTGGTTGTTGGTCATATTTGTTAAGCTACCATGCATGCAAGACTAAACACCAACCAGAAGAAATTAGATAGCCAGACAGCAAAGATCAAACTTGCCCCAAGAACTGACGCCCCCAATTGGCAGGAAGCAGTCTAACATCAACATCTTCCCCTTTCTAACTCCTGACTTTATCCAGAGATCTCTTTCCTTTCCTCTCCATCCTTTTTTCTCTGTATCTAGTGTTGGGGGCCGTGAAAGGGTGGAGAAGGGGGAAAGAAAGAAAAACCACCACAGAAAGTAGCAAATGCCAGCTACAGTTACCTGCCTGTATAGAATGCTCATTTCCTGGCCAGTAGCCTGGAAAAGAGTCTCTCTCCACCTCTCTCCCTCAAGTGCCTGTGAAGCACTTGGTAGTCCTTTCTTGGGACTCATAGATCTCTTTCTTACACACTCTCATGTGCCTTTTATGTCACCTAACAGTACAGTGTCTTGTCCCCCCCCCACACACACAAACACAACAAGTTTGGAAAGGCACATCAGCAAGGTCCCTTGGCTCATGCTACCCATCCACTGGCTTTACCAAGCTCTGTGAAAGTTTTTTGCACATTCAGAAAACAGAGGCCTCATCACAGCAAGGAGACAGAGGGCAAAGAAAGAAGCTCCCACAGCCCCCATGGGCGGGGGCATGGAGAGTGAGAACCAGAGACCTTGTGCTGGAGTCTCAGCTATAGAACCGAAGGACCCAAGGACCCGAGGACCCAAGGACCAGAGGACCCAAGGACCATAACATCAAGGACTATGGCCATGCTGGTTTCCCAGGGAGACTGCTTCAACTGCCCTTTCAGTCCCATTGGCCTCAGCGTACTTTGTTCCACTGAAAGGCAGTGCTGACCCACAGACCTCTGGAAGAGACTCAGAAAAGGTCACGGGAATGCAGGCTGACTGCAGGAACCAGGCAAGCTCCAGGTACCAGAACATCACTGCAAGCAGCACTTCTTTGTATGCCGGCGTCCACTTGTTGCTTGTAACTCTGTCTCTGTCTTTAGCTCTTGTTCATCTCTACACACACACACACACACACACACACACACACACACACACACACACACAGTGCACGGTGGCATAAGCCAGTGCCAAGGTCCCTTCCCATCACCTCAGGATGATGGCTGTTGTGCCTTTCCATGGCACTTGCAAGTGAAAACTGAGGACATACGATGGCTCCGAAGACAACGTAGAAATTATTGAACAACGACATCCACGTATGTGCAATTAGACAGAACAGTAATAGGGCTTGTAAAGACAATGCTGGAGTTTCACTTAGAATCTTTCAAAGTCCTTACCACAGAAGTGAACAATTTTTCTCTTTTCATATCAAGTTAGCATATACTCTGAGATTCACAGCCAACACTGTTCAACTGTGTGTTTGAATGAAATTGGAATGCATTTCCAATTTCAGCCCCATTCTATATTTAAAGAGAAAATTCTGACGTTTAGAGAAACTCAGTGCCAGCATGATTTTGAACTACCCTTAAGAGGTAGTCCAGGAAGGGGAAAAGGCTCCATATGTGCATGACCAGCCTCTGTGTCTGCTGCCCCCTTGTTCGGTGGACGAGGGGACAGAGAACCCTCTTTGCCTCTGTTTTCTGTCTTCTTGGTCTCAGTGGATTCTGATACAGCCAGAAGGTTCTGAGACTATACAATACACCTCTTCCTCTACCAAAATGTTTGATGTGGGCTCAGTTACCTTCTCCTAACTTCAAAACAATATCAAAACCAAACCACAAAACCACCAAAACCCTGCATAGAAAGTCTCCAAGGAAGTGATGCCTGATGCCACAAAATGGTCCCCTTATAAGAAGAGGCAGCGCAGAGCCTGGCCTCTGCTTACTTGTCCCCTCCCATGCATGCAACATGGAAAGACCGTGTGAGCACACAAAGAAAGGCTGCCGTCTGCATTCCCAGAGCACAGGTCTCACTAGACCCCAACTCTTGCAGGAACTTGACTTCAGCTTTTGGGGCTTAGGACCCATGGAAGAGGCGCATATGTGCTGTATGAATCCCATGCCTCTGGGGTTTCATCACAGTGCCTCTAGCAAACGAGCAGTTTTTGATCAAAGCTCATTTAAAACAGATTAATAGAAGAGGGGAACAAGAGCCATGGAATGTCCAGCACCACTCATACAGAATTCCAGCTTGAATGGTATCATTTTAATTTAAAATGTGTGAGCTGGGCATGGTGCCACACACTGACATGTATGTATGTATGTATGTATGTATGTGTAATGTATATGTATATGTCATTATTTAAATGCTTTACCTACAAAACAAATCTAAGTCTAGTAGAAGCATATCTCCAGCCATCTTATCTTGCTGGGAAACACTGCTCCCCCTGCCTTGCCCAAGAGGTGTGAGTTATAGTCACATGTAAACCAGCAAACTGTCTTCAGAGTCACAGACCACAAAGCTTCCCTGGAACAATTGTTCAGGCGAGAAAAGGGGCCGCGCATCCAAATGATTAACAAAAGCAATCAATATCAATTAAATACATTCCTGTTTCTTCTTAAAGGTAAAAGAGATACTAAAAATTTCCACACATATATTTATTTATAATTCAGTAACAAGGAAGTTGGCCTAATTTTTACACACACACACACACACACACACACACACACACACACACTCACACACACACACACTCACACCTTGAGGCAAGGTCATGTGTCACCCAGATTTTGAATTCTTGTTGTAGCTAAGGATGACCTTGAAGTTCTGAAACTCCTGCCACCACACCCAGTTTATGTGGTGTCAGGGATCAAACCCAGGGATTTAGGCTCCCTAGGTAAAGACTACCCTCAGCTCTCAGATACATTGTTGTTGCGTGAAATCGAGAGGTCTCTTTCTGTTTTCCCAGTTTGAAAGCTTCTTGGTCAGTTTGTTCAAATATAAGCTCACTCTCCCTCCGTGCACAAATGCCTGAGTCCTGTTTTTCGAGCCAATAAAAGCGAGGAAAGAAAACAAAGCTCTAATATGCAGGAATGCGCCCTGAGTAGATGAAGGTGTGTAGTGCCTCACTACTGCCACAAGGTGGCAGTGCTCTCTCGATGATGACTTAATCTTGGGCCACATGCCTGTTGGCGTTAGATTTTCTCTGACATCTCTTTTTTCTGATGCCAGGATACTTTTCATTGGATGGTCTTAAGATCCCATTTCTTTCCTTGAAAGAGACAGAATTATATGTACTTTGACTGGAGGTGTTGCAGACAGCCTCCGCCCCGCAAGTCCCCTTTTCTCTCCGAAGAAACAAGAGGTGGGAAACTTCTGGATGAGAACCAAAGGCACAGCCCCTGAACCACCCCCACCCTCACTCCCCAGCCCCCACCCCTGTCAGGCGCCTTCACTGGTTGCTTCTTGGCCCCAACACCACACACCTGTTCTTCTCTCTGCCCGTCAGGCCCGCTTAACAATGACCTCCGTTGTCTCCGTGGTCTGTATCCTTGGCTCAGCTGCTTTTCCCCTGGCAGCTGTTGGGCATCAGTGACAGCGTCGCCCTTCTAGGTAGACAGCAGTGTGGCAGCTTGGAAAGCGCTAGATTCCAGGGTCGGGAAGACGCGGGCAAGAACCCAAGTTTTTCCACTCAGTCAATGCGACAGTCTCTGCTTAGCCAAACATTTAGTCAGGCACTCCAGGCTTCTTCTAGGCCCCTCTGTAAAACCCCTTACGACACCCAATTTCAGATAATTGGTTTAGCGAGAATCCTCCCATCCTTAATATTTAATGATTGCGTGGGTTAGCCTCCACCACTCCCGGATGATGTGTGACCCAGTCCTGGTCTAGGTCTACGATACAGCTTAGGTTTTGGATGCCCCCTAAAAACTCACATGTTTAAGGGTGGGCCAGACGTTTGTGTTGATATTAGGGGGTAGGTGGGAAATCTAAAAGTAGGGGCCTAATGGGAAAATTTAGGGGACAGTTGAACCCTCACCTTTTTTTTTTTTTCTTTCACTGTCCATAAGGTAACAGCTTTACTCCACCATATGCTCCCTGGAATCATGGCTGTCTGGCATGATGCTTTCTGGCATAGGCCTCAACACACTCATCCCATGGGCTAAAATCTCCAGAACTCTCCCTGGCAAACCTTTCCCATTATAAGTTGGCTGCCTTGGGTATTGTTATGGTAACAGAGAGCTGGCTAGCACACTCATCTTAGCCAGCCTTAGCCCCTCCCCTTGGTGCCTCTCTTGGTCCTTTTCCCCCCACTGACCATCCCCTGCACTGTAAACCCCTAGTTACCTGTGCAGCTTTGTGCTGACTCCATCTCTTCCTCCACTGCATCCCTTGGCCCTGGTACCTACTCCTAAAGTTTTCCTAGCCATACTTTCAGAAGGGTTACAGAATAATTTCTCTTTAACAAATGTAGGGTGAAGTTTGAGAGGCTATGTACCGTATACAACAAAACTGTACTCCTACAAGCAGTATAATTTCACAGTGCTGGCGGTTGGAGAGATGGCTCAGTCGTTAAGAGCACTGGCTGCTCTTCCAGAGGTCATGAGTTCAATTCCCAGCAACCACATGGGGACTCACCACCACCTATAATGTGATCTGACGCCCTCTTCTGGCCTGCAGGTGTATATGCAGACAGAACACTGTATATATAATAATAAATAAATTTTTAAAAAATTTCACAGTGCCTGGGCCACCGTGAATACTAGCTTTTCTCCATCCAGTCCTCCTCTGATGCCTCATCCTGCCTTCTGGGCAGGCAAGAAAAGAGTGCGCAGCTGAGTTCCAACCATTGAGTGACAAAAGCATGTGACACGCATCTCATCTACAAACAAACTCATTTAACTCCTCCTACAAACCCTCAGAGTTTCATTCTCCCCCTTGTCTGCACATTTGAATTTCTAGGGGGTCTGGAGACTCAAAAGGCAGCCCCTAGATTAGTCACACTCACCCGGGGGGACAGAGACACAGACTCTCTGGCCCACCCACATCTCCTAAGTCTGATTTCATTTTAATCATCACAGTCAAGGGAGTTTTGTGTATGCTTTAAAACCTGAGAGTCTGCCGGGTAGTGAGTAGTGGGTGAGGGAAGCACAGATACTGAGCAAAAAATCAGAATTTCCAGTGCTTGAGGCCACGAGAGAACAAAGGATTGCATATAGGTTTTTAAAGGGACCATACACTAAGATGAAGAAAATTTGGCTTGGGGCAAGACAAATACATTAGCCTTGTCAAGTACCTGTATCCAGTAAGCACTGAGAAACACTGAGAAATGAAGCCAGTATCCTAGGTTGGCTCATACACATCACAGAGTGTCCTGTAGGTGTGGGACAGAGTGCAAACTTCCAGCCACTAGAACAGTCTTTCTCTGACAGATCAGAGGTCAGGCTGAGAATGACGTCACGATAAGAGGGCCACTGCTGCGATTGCCGGAACCAAGTAAGGCCATGAGTGAGGATCTCAGAAGCCAGGTAAGCTGAAGGAAATTAAAATGAAAAATATCTTTCATATATTTTATTTTAGTCATCCCTAAAGCAGACAAACAGACAGGAAGAGGACCCAGAGAAAAGAGGGCATGGGCAGTGGTGAAACAATAGCCCCCTCAGTCACAGACATAGGGGAAGGGAGTAGAGGGGGAAGTGGGAGGGAGGAAAGAAAGGGAGGATACAAGGGATGGGCTAACAATTGAGATGTAATATGAATAAATTAATAAAAAAAATAAAATTAAAATAAAAAAATAAAACATCAAAAAAAAAAAAAAAAAAAAAAAAAAGAAAAGAAAAAAATAACTCCGTTTCCAGCAGAGCCTGAGTATGAAGCTCACTCTCTTGGGCAGATATCTATGGCCAGATGTCTTGCAGATGAGATGACCACGGACAAGAACAACCTACACCTCAAGTCTCTATGTGCTGAGATATCAATTTCAGGTGCCCCAGGAGGCAGCGTAGCAGGGAGGTGGCAGGTGAGGTGGCAGGAACTTTGGACTTCCAGTCAGAACAGATACTTACATGGCTATTCCTTTCCTGGCTTAGAGAAAGTCAGCAAATTTTTCTGAGATGTGGTTTTAACTATCTAATAATGAGTTGGATTTGGTCAGTTGTTTTGAAATGTCAGAAAGGAATTGTTTTTGAGAGGTTCAGACTTAGTTTCTGTTATCAAAATACAGCACAAGGTAAGCCTCCTCTCCCTGCCCCTCATCACGGAGGCTCTCAGGACCTCTCTGCTTTACTTGACAGGAGGCTGGGATTGCCTCCCGTGGCCCTCTTCTGGTGCCACAGATGCTCACAAAAACCACACCACAGTCCTTACCTGGCCGGTACCAAGATGAAGGCAGTACAAAGGCAGCAGGCGTTCTCTGTCCGGAGCTCACCAGAGCACGAGCCACAGAGATAATGTGCCTTGGCTGGTTTGCTGCCTGAGTGCCAGGGAAGGTCTTTGTGGAAACTCACACACATCTGAGAAGCCACAGACTGTGTTCTTCAGTGGCTGTTGGTGGGTACGTCTTCCGCTCAAGTTAAACAGGAAGGACTTCCCCCAAGATAGGAAAAACAAGAGGAACAAGCACACAAGTACGAAGCATCGGGATCTGATGTGCTGTTATGGTTTTGTATGCATCCGCCTACCTAGTCCTTTGGATGAACATGGATCTCAGTGTCATGATTCGAAGTCTTCTCCTGTACTACATGCAGGAGAAAATTGAGTGGTTATGAAAACGGCCTTAAGATCATCTGTTAATATGTCACACTGCTGAGACAGAACTCCTCAGAACCATCTCCATACAAATGCAAAATATTTCTCAAGGTTTCCCTAAGTTTAGGAGGAGATAAATATCCTGGCATTGCAGACAACACACATTTTTTGTTTGTTTGTTTCATCTGATTCCTTCATCTTTCATTGGAGTTTTAATCCCTTATTTCTTCAATAACAGCCTGGTATTTACCAACCACTGTTGTTTTAAATGAAAATCCCAAATCGTTCTATTATACCAATACTCAGAATCCAGACGCCACTAGCTCAGAAAGTCAGAAAAAGTGCCCAGCTTAACTTCCTACTCAGCTCACGTGCCAGAGGAGAAGGCCCAAAAGGCTCATTAGCTCAGTTTACAGCCCAAGAGGAAAAGACCAAAAAACCCAAGGCCAGAGGCTTGTTAGCTCAAGGTCCAAGAAGCCAAAGGCCAAAGAGCAGAGAAGCTCAAGAGGCTAGAGAGCTAAGAGCCAAAGAGCCAAAAGCTAAAATCCCAAGAATAAAGCCTGTTATGCCTAAGATTTCGAGAGACTCCCTGAACAGACCACCCAAGAGCCAAGTCCAAATGCAATGACAAGGAAGTCTTTAATGCAGATTCGAACCTGAGTCACCCTCCAATGCACTGGCACAGTAGAGGCAGGGAAGCAGCCCCAAGTCTCAATTGAGAGAGTTTTTTAAAAAATAGGTTTTAGACAAAGAAATGGGTTTTACAGTATATGATGTATATGATTGGATGACATTTGGGCAGAAAAGCTGCAAGCAGGGAGTAACAAGCCTTGGTGTTTCATGGTTGAGTGATAGGTGTAGGGGCAAGTTGGCCTATAGAAAAGATTGGTTGAACCAGTCATGGGGCATTAGCAACTTTGTCCTGGCTTCTCCTAATTGGGTGTTGCTATGTGCCAGACTACCTGCTGGTCAGCTTGACCAGCAGAGAGTATATTTGTACTTTCCCAAGGTAAGCTGATTGTGTTGCTAGGGAATATTTTTCTGTTTAGACTAGTTTGTGGCCTTTCTGGAATCTGGATTCAGCCCTTGGCTAGGTTTAACACAAAATGGAGTTGTCTGGTCCTTTCAAGCCCAAGAGCTAAATGCACCAAACACTAAAGACCTCTTCTACCTCTACAGGCTGTCTTAAATAATCCTCAACTCAAAGTCCCTCCTACTCTTTAATCCCTGTCAGCTGGCTTCTTGCTCTGTCTTTTGACCTAGGGTTCGCTTTTAAAATTCTGTGTACAGATAGCTCTTGGATTAAAGATGTGTGGTAGAGCTCAATCGCACTAAACAAAAGACAGGTTTTTACAGTTCACGATCTATGGTATCAAAGGCAAGTTTGTACAGTTCACAGTCTCAGAGATCACAATGGGATCTTGCAATAAACCATGTTGTTTTGTTCTAGAAGGGAAGAATAAGATGGTGAAAACTCATAACTTAGCAGAGGAAGAAGGTAAGGCATACACTGCCACTGGCTGCAACTGCTATAACAGGAGATAGTTCAGACTACCATGAGATTAGCACAGGTGAAGGAGTAATGGCTGTTTTATAAAATCAGTGAGAATGTTGGCTTCTAAAGAAAGGTTAACAAAGCCGGGCATGCTAGTGCATGCCTTTAATCCCAGCACTTGGGAGGCCGAAGCAGGTGGATCACTGTGAGTTCGAGGCCAGTCTGGTCTACAAAAGTGAGTCCAGGACAGCCAGGACTGTTACACAGAGAAACCCTGTCTCTAAAAACGTTAAAAAAAAATAATTAAAAAATAAAAAGAAAGGTTAACAATATCAAAGGGTTAGGAGTGCAACTTATTTGGTAGAACACTTGCATAGCATGCACAAAGTCCTGGACTCAATCCCAAGCACCATATAGATGGACCACAGTGGCACACAACTGCAATCTCAGGGCTTGGGAGTGGAGCCAGAAGCATTGGAAGTTCAAGATCATCCTTGGATGCATAGTGAGTTCAAGGCAAACTTGGGCTACGTGAGACTCTATCTCACTATACAAAATTAAAATAACAACCACAAAAAGTGAAAGCACCTTTCTCTCTGGCCCCTGATGCTGGCAAGATGGGGAAATGTCATGATCTCCGTACTGCCAGGAAGCTCCTCAGTCACCGGCTTGATCGGAAGTAGCATGATAACCAATACAAGAAAGCCCACTTGGGCACATCCCTGAAGGCCAGTCTTCTCAGAGGTGCCTCTCATGCAAAGGGAATTGTGCTGGAAAAAGTAGGAGTTGAAGCCAAACAGCCAGATTCTACTTTCTAGAGGTGTGTGAGGGTGCAGCTCATCAATATCGGCAAGAAGATCACAGCGTCCGTGCACAATGATGACTGCTTGAACTTCATTGAGGAACTTCACTTTCCTCAATGAAGTTCTGGTTGCTGGATTTGGTCGAAAAGGTCATGCTGTAGGTGATATTCCTAGGGTCTGATTTAAGACTGTTAAAGTAGCCAATGTGTCTCTTTTGGCCCTGTACAAAGGCAAGAAGGAAAACACCAAGATCATAAATTTTGACAATGCAAACACAGTAATAAATTTTCATATTCTGAAGAAGAAAGCAAAAACAAATTTTGGACCAGCCAGAAGAGTTCTGTCACAATCGTGTCACTTCTTAATAATAGGATGCCCTAAGGCCACAATAATCACTCAGGATCTCAGCTTTCTCATTGTGTAATACAGATAACAAGACTTGGAGTCATAATATCATGATTCAGTATTTTTCAGAGGCTTAGAGAATCCAATGAATCCAAAGCTATAAAAGTGCATGGGGCCAAGCCTGATTACCTTGAGTTTAATCCCTAAAACATCCAAAGTGGAAGGACAGAAGTTATTCTCATAAGTCACGTGATCTTCACTTACATACCATATTACATGCCCGCCCATGCACGCGCGCGCGCACACACACACACACACACACACACACGCACACGCACACGCACACGCACACGCACACACCACTACATTAATGAAAATTGGACTGTGAAGAAAGCTCAGTGGGTAAGAGATTCTCCTGCAAGTGTAAGGGCCTAAGGTTGGGTCCTCATAACCAGGAGACTGGATGCAGTAGTGTATGTCTGTGATGCCAGCATTCCTGTAGCAAGATGGAGAGATGGAAACCAGAGATAGGAGAATCCCCAGAATTCCGTGGGCCAGCTAGCCTGGTGCATACAACAGCAACAACCAATAAAAGCCTTTACTAAAATAAGGTGGAAGACCAGGACCAGCACCCAGGATTGATTTCTAAGTTCCAGATGTGTAGTTACCACATATATATCTCACACACACACACACACACACACACACACAAACACACACACACATACACCACATGCAAATAGGCATACACATTCACACACATACAAATTTTATATGATATATATATATTTATATATATAAAACTATCAACCAAGATACCTGTGTTTAACAATATTATTCTTCAAAAAGCAAAAGAGCATCATTCTTTGCTTCTTGAGTGTGAATGCAACATGACCAGCCACCTCAATACTCCTTCCACTGTGACCTCCTAAACCATAAGAGCTTGTAACTACTCAAATTGCAAACAAGGAAAAACTCTCTTCATCTCTTAAAAAGAGAGAGAGAGAGAGAGAGAGAGAGAGAGAGAGAGAGAGAGAGAGAGAGAGAGAGAGAGAGAGAGAAAGTAGGACATTCCTAAGTTAGAAACAAAAAACAGCAAAACACCAATAAATTAGAGAATTAGCTGTCATCAGATGATTCCTACAAAGAACATGAAAGGTTTTCTCTGGAAGCAACAAGAAAACAGTACACAGACCTGGAACCCACTGAAACCAAGAGAACAGGCATCAAAATTTGGCTTCATCTGCCACAGACCAAGTGCTAAAGCAACAACAAAGCAATCCACCCACAATTCTGGAAGCTGTAAGGTTTCGACCATGTTCCCAGTTAGCTTGGTTAGTTTTTGTTGATATCTCTGTCTCAATTATGGTTTTATTGCTGTGAAGAGACACCATGACCTCAGCATCTCTTATAAAGGAAAATATTTCATTGGAGCTGGCTTATGGTTCAGCAATTTAATGCATTATGGTCATGTCCGAAAGAATGGTGGCGTGCAGGCAGACAGTGCTGAAAGGGAAGCTGGGAGTTCTACATCTCGGAGCAGGAAGAACCTTCACACTGACTGGGGCTTGTGCTCCTGAGACCTCAAAGCTTGCTGCCTAGCGATATACCTCCTCCACCAACAAAGCCATGCCTACTCCGACAAGGCCACACTTCCTAACAGTGCCACTCCCTATGACTAAGCATTCAAACACATGAATCTCTGGGGGGCAATTCCTATTCAAACCACCACAGCCTTTATTCTTGGCAATAACAAAAAGAGAATTCTCTCCCCGTGCCCCCCCCATCTTCTTATAATGATAGCACAAATGTAGGCTTCAAAGCCTGATCCCATTTAACTTTAATTGCCTCGTGTAAGTTTTTCCTTCAATTATAATTACATTGAGGGTTAGAGATTTGACATAGTAATTTAGGTAGAAGGGAAGCCATGCAACCCAAACTGCAGAGGGAAGAAATGAAAAGAAAAAGAACAAACAAAAGAAACCCTGAATAAGAAGAGGAAATTGTAGCAATTAGATAAAAGTTACAGAGAAAATAAGCAAAATTAATAATAATAATAATAATAATAATAATAATAATAATAAAGCAATGAAGTTGGGCAGTGGTTGTGCAGGCTTTTAATCCTAGCACTTGGAAGGCAGAGGCAGGTAGATCACTGTGAGTTCAAGGCCAGGCTGGTCTACAAATTTAGTCCAGGACAGCCAAGGCTACACAGAGGAACTTTGTCTCAAAAAACAAAAAAAACAAAACAAAAAACAAACCCCCAAATCCCAATGAAACAAAAATGTAGTTGTTTGGAAATATAACAAAATATAAATACTTTTCCTTAAATGGGGCAAAGACAAAAAGAGAACAAAGCCAAACCACTGAAGGCAAGAATGAAAGGAGGAAACACTACTATTGACCCATGTGAGGGAAGACAAGCAGGGATGCTGGGAGCTGAAGGTCGGCTGCAGGAGGCATTTGCTTGTGACCTGTGGTGTAGCTTCACCATGTCCTGTTCCTCAGCATCATGCACTGTAGAGCAATGCTGAAAGGACAACCATAGCCCATCACCAAGATGCCCTAAGTTCCCCACTGATCTGACTAGGTGAAAGGGGACAGAAATAACAGAAGGGCAGTGGGGGAAGCATCCAAGGGCAGCATGGGTAAGGACAGTATTGGAAATGGGTTGTGCTGGGAAGTGTATAGTGAGTCGCAGTTATCTCTAAAGTAGAATGTGGCCTTTCCTCTGATGCTCTGCACTCTGTACTGCTGAGGTTGGAGAAACCAAAACTCCTCTAGTTCTAGAAGTTTTGGGATGAGAGTAAAGACAATGATTGAAAGTCATGAGGGCTTAAGTAATAAATGAAAGAGAGTGGGTGGTTTGTCCTGAGTCAGGATAAGAATAGGACCGAGATCATAGAAGCCTTGTAGGCCAGGTAAGGATTTGGCTCTTAGTACTAAACACATCTGAATGGCATAGAAGCTGCAGGAATTCAATATAAGTTTTTGCATTCTGGACCAAAGTAGAGTCTTTGGTTAGCAGAGTGGGTACTCTGAGATCAGCTAAAGGCTATTGATTGAAACCCATGTGGAAGACAAGGGTAGCTTGTTCTGTGATGTTGGCAAGGAGGAGAACACTGGAAGGTGATGAGGCTTACAGGAGAGGAATATGACCTCAGCCCTGTTGTGGTGCAGCTGATGTATCTCTGTGACAGTCAAGTGGGGGTGTTGAGAAAGCAATTGGATGTGGAAGTCTGGAGCTCAGAGGAGCCTGGATGGGAAGGATACAGAGTCCTCGCTATGCAGTAGATTGTTGTACTGTGTACTGTATTCCATTTTCAAAAAGAAATAATATAGAAGAAACAAGGGCCTTGACTGAGCCTTAAGAACCTGTAACAACGTTATTACCATCTTGGCGAGGGGACACCCAAGAGACAAAGATCAAGTATCCGGAGTAGAGTGGGGAAAGCCAAGAATGTGGTTGTTTAGACATAAAGAGAAGAAGTTATGGCAAGAAGAAGAAAGTCAGGAAAGACAGGGTTCGAAAACGCCCACTGCATTCACCAACCCAAATCAAGAGCTGTGTAAGTGAGGGAAACGAATAGAAGCCATGCTAGAAACAAAAGGTAAAAACTATTCAGGAAGAAGAAAATAAGGTGATATAATGAGGAGGGGGACCCTGTGTGCTTATGCTTAACTAAGCCACGATTAATTGGGCAGATTACCTGAGAAGGATCAGTTGAATAAATGAGAAAGACACCAGTGATGAACAGTGCAGCATTCTGAGAGGAGAAGATAGACAGATGCCCATGATGGGCAGGATGCTGGGAAGGGCACCATGGAGGACTGCGTGGGACTAGTGGCAGAAACTGGAAGAGATTTCTTGACCACAGAAGCAGCTCTGCAGATAACAAGATGTGAGATGACGAGAGAGTTGAGAAGAATGGAGATTTGAAACACTAGTTGAATTTTAATGAAGAGGATTGCAAATGGCATGTGGATGCTTGAGATGCCATTAAGCATCAGAGAAATGCAATCTAAAAGCACAGAGAAAGCTGCTTCCAGGAAAATGGGACTAGATGTACTATTTTCTATTCCTCCTCCTAAGTACAACTGAAAAAAATCTAGAGCTTTTGCACATAAACTAGGAAGACCAGAAGCCAAAGACAAGGTAGGCTCCTCAGAGGCCTTAGCACAGAGGAGTGACTGCCTTGAGCATTCGTGTTGCCTCATGGACCCCAAATCTGGGAAGAAGACAAAAATTCACTATTCCATTCAAGATACTCAATATCTGTGAATCACAGACCAGGCATGGTGGCACACGCCTTTAATCTTAGCACTTCGAAGGCAGAGGCAGGCGGATCTCTGTGAGATCGAGGCCAGCCTAGTCTACAAAGTGAGTTCAGGACAGCCGAGGCTACACAGAGAAACCCTGTCTTGAAAAACCAAAAGAAGAAGAGGAGGAGGAGAAGGAGGAGGAGAATGGGGGAGGGAGAGGAGGGGGAGGAGGAGGAAGAGAGTCGTAGTAAGAACTTGGTGTCTTAAATCAAATAAACAAAACCAAGCCAGCCTAATAAAGCAGGAAACATTTAGATAAAAACTTCACATGGGGCTGGGGATATAGGCCAATTGTTGACTGAAGTGCTTGCCCGGCATTCACAAACTTCTGGGTTCTAGGTCAGTCTGCCTAAATTAGGCATGGTGGTGCATGCCTGTAATCCCAGCACCTGGGAAGTAGAGGCAGACGGATCGTAAATCCAAGTTCAAGGTCATCCTCAGCTACGTAGCAAGTTTGAGGTTAGCCTGGGTACTTGAGATCCTGATTCAAAAAGGAATAGAGTTCCCCTACTTCAGCCAAACATTATAAAAAGGGCTGTGGCTTGCAACACCAGTTAAGATAGCAAAAACTGAATAGGGAGAGCAGGGTTCAACTCTCAAGGCTGTAACAAGGCATGGACACCCTGATGAGAGGATGCTGGGCCAACTCAAGCAGCGATGGAGACTCATTCTCAACAACCAATAACGAGTTCACGTCAGATTGCCAGCAGATGCTATGGAAGACTTGCCTTCCATTCCTACCTGGAAGTAATAAGGGGTCTTCCCTCACCTCAGGCATCAACAGAGGCACTGTAGGAAGCCCAGACTCCCACCTAGAAGCAATGAGGCAGACGAAGTCTCTTGTCAGAGCAATGCAATGGAGAACCAGCTGAGACAGACAATGTAAGGGAGACCCAGGAACCTATCATGTAAACATGCCCAGGATTTAATTGAAAATTTTGCACCTTGTTTATTTTTATTTTGTTTGTTTGTTTGTTTATTTATTTATTTTTGAGACAGAGTTTCTCTGTGTAGCCTTGGCTGTCCTCGACTTGCTTTGTAGACCAAACTGGCCTGGAACTCACAGCGATCCGCCTGCCTCTGCCTCCCGAATGCTAGGATTAAAGGTGTGTGCCACCATGCCCAGCTGAAAATTATACACCTTGCTATGAACCCCAAACACCTTCTGTTAAGTGAAAAACCCCAACCGATAGCAGCCGATGCCAAAGGAATAAAAAAGATGAATCATCTAATGATGATTTTAAAGTAGCTCTGATTTGTTTTTAAAATTGAGACAGGGTCTCACTCTGTAGAATCCCAGGATGGCCTCAAACTCATAGTAATTCTTTTGCCTCAGCCTTCCTTGTATAGAAATTATAAACATGACCATCCACCCCACCTATCCCAGTTGGCTTTTAAAAGAATTTAAGAGCTGATGAAATGGCTCAGCTAGTAAAGGTGCTTGCTTCATCAGACTGATGACCTGAACTAATCCCTAGAATTCACATAAAAGTGGAGGGAGAAAACTGACTACAAAAGTTGTTCTCTGACTAGTGCAATGGTATGGATGTACATGTGTGTGCATAAAAGTGTGAACGCGCGCACACACACACACACACACACACACACACACACACACACACTAAAGAAATCTTCAAAAGACTTAATAAGAAATTCTGAACACACCAAACCGAATGAAAAGAACCAAAAATATAGCCAAAATGATTTTATTTTTTAAAAAACACATAAATTTTGGTGCTGGAGAGATTGCTCAGAGGTTAAGAGCACTGGGTATTCTACCAAAGTTCCTGAGTTCAATTCCCAGCAACCACATGGCGGCTCACAAGCATCTATAATGAGATCCGGTGCCCTTTTCTGGCATTCAGGCATACATCAGGCAGAATTGAATACACAATAAATAAATACTTTTAAAAACATAAATTTTACTACAGGAAATATAATAATAAAAAATACATGGTTCTATAGTAGAATGAAGAAGGTAGAAAAGTTCATAAGTAAAGGAAAGGAAATGCCAGATAAAGGAGACCTCAGAGTAGAGAAAACGTTCCGGGACAACCTGTGTTATCCACTTTGTTGTGGACATCCATCCACATTATCCACAGAAGTGTGCACGATGATGAAGAGTAAATCCTCCAAGCAGCAATCCTAAGTGTGTACACACCAGTAATAAAGCTGCAAAAGGGTTTGAACAAAGCATGATAAAGCAGAAAAGAAGACTAGAAGAATATGAAATTATAGTTAGAAACTGTAATACCACTTCCCAACAACTGTGAAGACAGCTAGGCATAAAGTCAGCCAGAATCCGTAACTCAGCATGTGCAAACAACTCCATCTGTGGTGATGTGAATGGGAATGGTGTCATAGGTTTGGGTATTTGGTGCCCTAAGCCTATAAGAAGACCACTAAGGCTGGCAGATCTGGACCCAGGGGGGCCCGCACAAACTGCTGCACCAACCAACGACAATGCACGCAGTAAACCTAGAGCCCCTATTCAGATCTAGCCAGTGGACAGCACATTCTCCACAGCTGTCTCTGACATGAATTCTAGTGAGCTGTATTTGACCATTTCCCCTTGGTGGGGAGGCCTGGTGGCACTCAGAGGAAGGGGAAGCAGGCTATCTGGATGAGACTTGATAGGCTGTGATCATATGGTGGGGGAAGAGGTCCCCTTCCGGCACAGGTCTAGGGGAGGGGAGTAGGGTGAAAGAGGGAGGGAGGGGGAAATGGGAAGATACAAGTGAGGGGATAACAATCAGGATGCGATCTGAACAAATTATTTGAAAATTTAAAAAAGCATGCATATTGGAAGAAAGAAATGATGCAATGGTTTAATCTTAAAAAGAATTTTACATACTGTTTAAAGCTTTCCACTTCTAATGACTTAGGAAGAAATACTTGAACAAGCATGTTATTGTGGCATTTAATATATTTGTTTAGTAAATACATAATTTGTTTTTCACTTTTTATATGTACTCACAGAAATAACTATCCTAAATGCATAAAAGGTTTCACAATAAAGCAAATTATGGCATTTTTTAAAAAAGGAAAATGCAAATCTTCCTCCTTCCTCACAGTTGCCTGTGAGGTGCCCTGAGATTTCTGGAGACAGCCAAGAATGTCAATTAAAAAAAAAAAAAAAAAGATGAAGAAGTTCATTAGGCACCAGTCAGACTGATAACAATAGGAAACCCAGAGGAATCCTGTCTGCTGTTACACAGCGTGGACAGGGTCGAAGACACCCAGAGGCCACGGTGCCGCTAAGGTGAGCAAGACTGTGGTAGGGAGATGGGAGAGGAAGAGAAACACAGCAGTGTCTGCACAAGGAAAAGAGGTGGCACAGCAGACAATGGATGGTGAAGAGCAGCCCAATGTGAGTAGCCTGGCCTGCCAACTTGAAGCTATAGTGATGTCCTGGCTGTGCTGCCACCGAAGACTGTGTCTGGGTCCGTGGCCTTGAGGCAGAGGTCTGCATCCGTATCCCCTGCTCAAGTTACTATGAAAGACCATGTGGACATTTCTAGTATGGGCTGCGGCATCAGGCCATGTTGATGTTCGATGATTGGGCAGACTTGGCCCAGAGCTGGCCCTGAGGATGTGAAAGCAGGAAAGCTGCTAGAGCACATGAAGGGACCAGTTCTGCAGAACCAAAGCTGCAGGATCTCCATAGCAACAACAGGGTATCCGAGAGGAGTCCTGGGGAGAATCCAGGATTGATAATGTAGCAAAAGACAGAGGCCTCAAACCAGAACAATGACTCTTGGCAATGAACATTTTCGAGTAAAGCTGTTTGGGCAAAAGGGTATACGTGTGACACACCATGACACCCATAGCTTCCATGGTGAGATGGTTTCTTTCTTATTTTTATTTTATGTTTTCTTTGTGGGAGAGTGTTCCAGTGGCAGAGAGTGGATAAAGTGGGACAGGGAAATGAATGGGATTGGTGTGCACGGTGTAAAATTCACAAAGAATCAGTTAAAAAAAGAAAAGTTAAGTGTAACTAGCCCAAACCAAGAGGAATAGAGGGCAGGGTTGTAGAGGTTTCAAGGATAGTGATGCCAGTGCTGGTTATGTAAGCAATGAGGGTAGCAAAGTATATACTGCCAGGTGGCTTTTGGAACTTCCGGTCCCCAGTGCGGAGGAGCTGTAAGTGCTCCTGATGTGCAGCAGATCTTACTGCGCTGAAGTCACTCACAATGCTTCCTCCAGAACCACAAAGCCACCTGAGTCCCATGCCAGGCTTCACATGGAAGAAAAGGATGGCTCATGAGCATGTTTTAATTGTGCCTAAATAAAACCAGAGAACTGTACTAAAAATGTAATGTGCAATTATCATCCCACCTAGTAACCACACTCCACACTCCTTGGTATTTATCCCAAAGAGCTGAAGACTTCTGTGTACACACACACACACACACACACACACACACACACACACACACAGAGAGAGAGAGAGAGAGAGAGAGAGAGAGAGAGAGACAGAGACAGAGACAGAGACAGAGACAGAGACAGCGAGACAGAGAGACAAAGACAGAGAGAGACAAAGAGAGACAGAGACAGAGAGATCCAGCATACTCACCCACACACAAACAACAAAGAGAAGAATAAACTGTTGATATACACATCCTACCTGGATGACTCTTCAGATAATTGTGCTGAGTGGAAAAACTCTGCCATAGAAAGTTACGAATTTTACGCTTCCAATTTATGCATCAGTTCTCAAATGACAGTATTTTTAGAGATGCAGGGCAAGGTGGTAAGTGTTCAGAGACAGGGACTAGAAAGGAGGGTGCATCTATAAACAGACAAAAGGCATCCTTGTAATGCTGGAGAATGTATGAGACTGTACAGTGATGCCTTGTATAGAACTCAAAATGCAAATTAGGACAAGTATGGTAGAAATCTGATAAGATCAGTGAATTCTATCTGTGTTGAGATACTATGATATAACAAAACAGTATCAACAAAGAAAATCAGTCAGCCAAGCATGGTGGCCCAGGCCTTTAATTTCAGCACTCAGGAGGCAGAGGCAGGCAGATATCTGTAAGTTCCTGTGAGACCAGCCTGGTCTATAGAGTACAGGACAGCCAGGGCTGTTACACAGAGAAACCCTGTCTCAAAATAAAGTGGAGGGGGGGCAGTGCTGGAGAGGTGGCTCAGCAGTGAAGAGCACCGGCTGCTCTTCCAGAGGTCCTGAGTTCAATCCCTTGCAACCACAAGGTGGCTCATAACCATCTATACTGGAATCTGATGCCCACTTCTGGCATACAGATGTATATGCAAATGGAGCACTCATACATAAAATAAGTAGATAAAATTTAAAAAAAAAAGGAAAATTGTCAAAGTCAGGCCCCACTCTCCACATAACTGTGGAGAATGTCCTGTCCATTGAATAGATCAGAGTAGGGGTTCAATGTTTACTATTGTAAGGTTCTTGGTTAGTGCAATAGTTTGAGCAGAGCCCCCTAGGCCCAAATGCACCCATCATGATGTTCTTCTTGTAGGTTTCTAGGAGCCTCTGGTCCTTCTATTTCCCCATCTCCTATATTTCTCTTACCCGCTATCTCAGTAGGATGTTCTCACATCTATCCCAACCTCCTGGTAAGTGAAGACATGAACTCTGGTGCTCCATATTTGACCACCTCCTGTTGGTGAGGAGGCCTGGTGGCACTCAAAGAAAGAATAAGCAGGCTACCAAGATGAGACTTGATAGCCTATGACCATATGGTGGGGAAGGAGGTCCCCCTCAGTCATTGACCTAGGGGAGGGGAATAGAGTGAAAGTGGGAGGGAGGGAGGAATGGGAGGATACAAGTGATGGCATAACAATTTAGTTGTAATCTGAATAAATTAATAAAAAATTAAAAAAAGAAAATTGTTCAGAGTACACTGAAGATGTCTGTATCACTTTTAGGATTATGTGTGAATCTATCTATATAACAGAGGGCTGGGGTTTGGTTCCCTGCACCCATAGAGTATTTCACAACCACCTAAAACTCCAGTTCTGGGGAATCTGACCTTTTTCTGGACTCTCAAGGCACCAGGCATATATGTGATGTGCATATATATTTGCAAGTGAAACACATGCACACAATTATAAAATAAATAAACATATAAAGAGACAAGAAAAAGAAGGACTTGGGAGACTGCTCATGAGTTAAGAGAATTTTCTGCTGACTCACGAGGACTAGAGTTTGGATCCTCCCACCCACATGGGGGGCCCATCACAAATAGCTGTTATGTCGGGCATGCCTTGTACAGATGTGCTTTTCTACATAGAGCACACACTATAAATAGATGGAACAATTGATCCTGTTGATAAGGAAGTCTGCACTCAGCATTTTGTCTGACAGACAGCTACCTCAGTTAGCAGAGGAGTGTGTGTTCTACTTGAGATTCCCTTGAATTTATATAGTTAATTTCAGGATGGGGTGAGTAAAAGGGAGGGTATAGTGTCTGTTTTATGGGGTAAATATTTATCAACTGCTTGCCTTGAGCTTCCATGCTAAAATTTTGAATGGCAAGACATCAGGTATTGAGAATCACAAACGAATGATTTGATATATCCGTACATCTATCTCTTCTCTTTTTTCACTTCCAAAAGGAAGTGTTTAGATCAATCACACACATTCTCCTTCAGCCTAGGAGCAGAAGCTGAAATTCCAGAATTACGCACCTGGGATCAGACCAAATATGCTTGAGGCATCTTCTGTCTTTGCTTCTCAGAGCAAAAAAAAAAAAACCTAATCCTATTTTCCATGTCAGTTTCTATTTTCATTTTATTCACTACCCAGGGATGCATTCTGGGCTCCAACACCACCCCCATGAAAAGGTTGTCTATTCAATCACTGACAAAGTTGCCTTGTGCCAACTAGGCATAGAAGACACAAGGGTGATTTATTCTGGCTAATGAGATGGGAGAAAACATGTAGAGGCCAATTGTCTGCTGAGAACAAGAAGGGCTTCTTGTCTGGGAGTGTATAATGTTGTAGCAGACACTATCATTTGTTTGTCTTGCAAACAGCCAACCTCCTTTATTGCTTAAAGGGAAAAAAAAGCCCTCTAACAAGCAGGTGCCCGGCTATAGGATTTTCTATCAGGCCCATGGGATGAACAAATCACAGTATCTTGATGCATTCAGGGTACCAGCCTTCAACATCTCCCCAGGGATTCTCATCTCTGAGATCCATGATCAGGTGTAGTCATCTCCTTCACCAGACAGGGTAATGTGTAACTAAAGGATATTGGGGAAATGGCAGAATTGACTTCCAAAGCTAAGTCATGGGAGACATTGCAGTGTTGCCCTTGCTCCCTTGGGTCACTGACCATAGAGAAAGATCGTGGTGAGTCTCAACATAAGACAAATTTGCAATCCCTGTGCATAAGCTAACTCCTCAGATAACTGAAATCTCAGCCTATAATTTCATTAGACACATTTTTGTTTGCTTATTGTTCTTTTAGTCAGATCCTTGCTATACACCCCACCAGAGTGAACTTTAATGTATGATTCTCTCCCTTGCTATTTTCCTCCCATGTGCTAGAATTACAGACACATGCTGAAATGCCCAGCTTCATATTTAAATCAGAACTACTCAGTTAAGTCTCATCCCAAATCAGGGCCCAACAATCTGTAAGATATAGTATGTACTTATTATTTTAGGCCATTAAATTTCAAGGTAATTTTCTATGCAACAATGCATAATGAAAACAACGTAATGTCAATTTGCATTGCTTGTATGGTATATATAGCACATAAGCAGTAGGAAAAGCATGTTGTAAGTATCACAGTTATAAGTGATAATCCTTGACGTTAGCCACATCACACTCTAATAGTCTTGGCCCATGGTATTCCAGTGAGTCATATCTCTAGAAGTATTTACCCCTGATTTGTAATATTTACTTAGTTGTATAATGTGAATAGTCCCTTTGTGGAAAATCTCATGCTACACATATGACATCACTGAGCACAGAGTTGAGAAAAGAGGCGTACAATTGGCTCTTTCAAACCCATGAGTCATTTCCATAGTACTATCAGTTTGTGCTCAGAAGAAATACACGGATTGTATAGTCACACTATGTGCTTCTGTTCATGTGGCTAGAAGAAACATCTTTTTTATTTTATTTATTATGTATACAGTGCTCTGTCTGCATGTACACCTGCATGACAGAAGAGGGAATATCAACCACATTATAGATAGTTGAGAGTGACCATGTCATTGCTGGGAATTGAACTCAGGACCTTTTGGAAAGAACAGTCAATGCTCTTGACCTCTGAGCCATCTCTCCAGCCCAAAATATCTTAAGAAATAGCACAGTGGGGCTAAGGATATAGCTTTCTGTCTTAGTGAGGGTTCCATTTTTTATGAAGAGACACCATGACCAAGGCAACTCCTATAAAGGCAAACATTTGATGAGTCTCAGAGGTTTAGCCCATTATCAGCATGGTGGGAAGCATGGCAGCGTGCAGGCAGACATGGTGCTGGAGGAGCCAAGAGTCCTACATCTTGGTGTGAGCTAGGAGGAGACTATCTTCTGCACTGGACAAAGTCTGAGCATAGGAGACCTCAAAGCCCACCTACATATGACACACTTACTCCAATAAGGTCACACTTCCTAATAGTGCCACTTTCTATGATCGATCATTCAAATGCATGTGTCTACGGGGGCCAAATCTATTCAAACTGCCACACTTAGTAAGCAAAGTGCTTGCCTTTTAAGCACAAAGGCATGAGTTCAATCTACAAAATCTTTTTTTTTTTTTTTTAAAGCCAGGTGTGGTGGAATGCACTTGCAATCTCACCACTGAGAAGGTAGCCACAAGCAGTTCTGAGGCTCACTGGCCACTCAGTCGAACTTAGTAAGTTCCAGGCCAGTGAGAAAGCCTATCTAAAAAATTAAAAAGTGCACAACACCAGATGAATGACACTAGCTGTCCTCTAACTCCTACATGCATCGACAGACACATGCAAACAAACACACAAATAAATATATGCATAAAAGAAGTAGCAACTTTTTGATAACAGCCTTTTTACAACATGACTTAGGATATAATTTCTCCCTGATGTTGTCTAAATTTAATGGCCTCAGTATGTACTATATATTAGTTATAAGTGTTAGGTTCTCCATATGCATTATAAAGATGTCATTATCTGCTATTCAGAGTTTTGAAAAGACTGAAGGAAAATAACAATGCCAAAAGCAAGCTATTCTGCATCAGGCCAGAGTTCAAGCTTATTATACAGTATTATTTAGCTTAGTGAGAAAGGGGAAGTAGATGCTATGATTGTTCTCTTAATTATTACTTTCTTGAACAGGGAGCCAGTCAGTGAAGTGAGTGTTGACTCAGAAATGGATGGAAGTATTTCCATTATCTAAACTATTTCAGTATCTTCCTGAATTGAGCAAATGATTCTGACGGAGAGCTGTAAAAGTTGGCTGCGGTGACAGATCATAAAACGGGCCCAGGTTTTCCCCAACCCATGAGCCACCCTGTGACCCTGTGACCCAAAGTGATGAGTACAAAAAAAAAAAAAAAAAAAAAAAAAAAAAAAAAAAAAAAAAAAAAGAGCAGGGAAGAATTACTGCTGTGTCCTTCAGCACCACGGCCAGAAGTGGGACCCACCATGGGGGCGAAGCGCTGTCCTTCTTCTCGGTGCTGACTCTTCCTGAAAGAGCTCTGATGCCCACCTTGCATAAAGACTCAACTCATTATGGAAACATGGGGACCAGTGACTAACTGTGACAAGGACTCCTAGAAGCAAGAAGTATCTGAAGAAGAAAAAAAAAGAGTTACATAAAATCTGAATCTTCCCAGGTTTTCCGGCTTGATGGGGATGCTACAACAGCCACATTCCTTCTTATCAATGTAGAAGACAAGAATACAGAGTCAAAGAATTTATACTCCATGTGCATCCCAAGGCAGGCCAGCGCAGGGGATAGCCTAGCAACCTGGGAGTCAACTTGATTGGGTTATACACACTACTCTCTTCTAACGTGCTTGTCAACACAGCATAAGCATCCCTCTTCAAACAGTGCTCCTAGCAAACACAGACCCCCAGCAGCATCAGAGTGCAGGTAAATCCACCTCTGAACAATGCTATAACTCTCCTTGCTCCTAAAAACCATCATTTAGACAAACCCTATACAAATATATTCCCAATTAAATAATAATAATAATAAGGGCAGGCTGACGAAGCCTGAACTAATATGGAGTGAATGAACAACAAAGCAAAACTGTGTCTTTGAGTAAACTTTTAGATGTACAGTCCTTTTTATAATCTTTTGTTTTTTGTTTATTTTTCGAGACAGGGTTTCTCTGTGTAGCCTTGGCTGTCCTGGACTCACTTTGTAGACCAGGCTGGCCTTGAACTCACAGCGATCTGCCTACCTCTGCCTCCCAAGTGCTGGGATTAAAGGCATCCACCACCACTGCCCGACTCCTTTTTATAATCTTATGCCAATACACAAATCAGATGCACTATGGGAAGGAACATGAGCAGCTAGGAAAACGAATACATGACTTAACCTATGAATCTAACTACAGACCCACCCAAACTAAGCCCCTTAGAAACCAGCCCATCTTTCTTTAGAACTCATGAAAGAGACTCTAGGCTACAGCCTGGAGCCCCAAGTGTTCTTGTCCAGGAGGCCCACTGTCAGAATTCTATAATCTGTATTACTGCTTTGATGTAAGTAATGTAATTTTGCTATTTTCAGACATGTGTGAGCCCTTTTTTTCAATCCTCTGGATAAGAGGGTAAGAATTTGAAAACACCCATCTTAGCCTCTGATCACTGGTAACAATCTCTGGGCTAAGAGCTTCATAGACACATGTGGGGGTTCCTTAAAACCCTGTATGGCATTTTCCATGCTGATGGGGTAACTTGATATATAGAGAATTCATTCTCCCAGGTGGGGTCACCCAGCTAATGTGAAGTGGGAGTAGGGAGGGATTGTATCCCAGATCTGTTCAAAGATACCCAGCTCATTGCAATTTGAACACCACTGTTTCCAAAGTTTCCAAAACAACACTGTAGATGCTCAGTTACCTAAAAATCTAACAAGCATTTGGGGTAGACAGTAAAAGTTGCTGATATATTATTTTAGAAGACTTTGAACATGAAGGATACTGCTTCCTCTATACTCCTCTTTTTAGCCTTCTGGGGAGCCTGTTCTTGATGCTGGAGAGTCTGTTTATAGTAAGTCCCACCCAGTATGATAAAGTAAGACAGTCCCTCTTGGGCCCCGGAGCCAAAGAGCACCAAAGCTTGGAAGCAGTTTGGAGACCCTCTGATGTGTGATGATCCCTAGTGAACAAAAGGGGTCCTTCACTCTGAGACCGTATAATACCTCAGCTGTGGTCACGTCAATGATAACCATACCCTGAGATTAATTCTTACGCTAAAATAACAGCATGGCAGCTAAGTGTCGACACCTGTGAAATTTCCTCTCTCTGGGTAATTGGGGTCATTTGCTTAACTCCATATGCCCCAGTGTTCCCATCTTTAAATCTGAATGACAGGGTTGGTTGTACACAATTATGTATGTCATGTGCTTAGCCTGAGAGAATATTCAATAAATGTAGCTTCACTTATTACTACCACTGTTATTACTGTGCACTGATGCAGGTCATGGCAGGGGAAAAGCTCAGCTTTCTAACGTTAGAAAGGAGATGAGGCTGGGGAAACAGTCCAGTAGTAGAGCGCCTGCTTAGCATGCACACGGCTGTGGATTTGAGTCTACACACCTCTTCCTCAGTAAAAGAGAGGCGCTTCTTCTCGTGCCTCCATCTTCTCTGAGGGAGAGCAGGAAAGACAGGGTAGTTTGGCCTCAGCGCCTCAGGCCCTCCCTGAGGAGTCCCACAGAAGGTGCCCTGCACAGAATCTCCACCCATGCTCTGCAGCTTTCCTAACCAGTACAGGACACATTTTGGCCTCAGGTTCCCAGGTACATTACAGTCAGGCTGCTTGCCAAGCGCCTACCAGTTCCTAGAGGAGCTCTTCTTCTCTTCCCAGTTGCCCCAGTCCCTTGACCTGACTGCTAACTCATATCCCCTACTGCTCTTTTCTGAGGATAGAGCCTCCCCACCTGGGTCTTGTGGCCCTTTGCAGAGGAGTGAGAGAAACCTGGTCCCATGATCTGTGACAACAACAAAGCTCAGTCCTTTGAGTATACTGACTGTCAGGGAGAGAAAGGCACAATCAGTCTGATGTGCCAGTTGTCACTGTGACTCCCTCACCCAGATGAGCACTTGTCACTTCCTGGGGAGGGCCAGCTGCTTATGAGAGAAGCTCTGGTCCCTTAGTGACTTAATGTGGCTTTGCAAACCTACCCCATCATTTGATAGTGCAGGGGTCCCGGTGGATCTTGCAGATGAACTTGCCAAAGACATCCTACAGCCAAAGAAGCTTGCAATAACGAAACTATCCTGTTTGTCCACTCCTGGGCTCCACCCCAGACTGCTGTCTGCTCCTTGGCCTCTACTCAGGCCAAAGGAATGCAGAAACAGTTGCATCTGTTAGTGAAGCCTGCTTCCCTTCAGTATCTCAATTCCTGGTGGAACACAAATGCAGACCCTTCCCTCTCATAACCAAGGCAAACCCATAAACTGCTTTTTAGCTCAGTGCTTCTAATTACTGTAGGAAGATGGGAAACAGCAGTCTTGCCCTTATTAAATATTTATAGTTATTGCCTTATAAAAGCCAAACTGAAGCTTGATCCAGAAGGAAGATGGCAGTCACTGTTAGTGTCAGCCAGAGTTCTCTAGAGAAAATAATTGTGTGTGTGTGTGTGTGTGTATGTGTGTGTGTGTGTGTGTGTGTGATATATGTGTATAATGCATGTATGCGGTATATAGGTGAAATGTGTGTGTGTGATATGTATGTGTATGTGTGTATTGTGTGCATTATGTACGTGTGTGGTGTAGTGTATGTGAATATATGTGAATATACAGTGTGTGTAGTATAGACGTTTGTGATATGTATGTGTACAATGTATGTAGTATATATGTATGTGTGTATGCGTATATGTATGTGTGTGTGGTATGTGTATAATGATCATGTGCAGGGGGTATAGTAGAAAAGGAGAGTGGGGCACTATCAAGTATGGCATAGGTAGTGCAGGCCAATTTGTAGAAAAGCTGAAAAGTCAGACAAGATTAGGAAAGCCTCCAGGGCAGGTTAGTGTGCCAGAAACTCAATCTCAATCTCTTTTTCTTTCTCTTTTCATGTATATATGTGTGTGGCATGCTTACAAGTATATCTAAATGCATATGGAAGCTTGAGGCTGGCTGACATCAAGGATCTTCCTCAATTGTTTTTCTCTTTAATCACTGAGGCAGGGGATCTCAACCTAACCCAGAGTTCACCAAGTGTCTCTGTCTCTCAGGGCTCAGACATAGAACACGCACCTCCATCTTTGCAGTCACAGATGGGCTCCCATGCCCACATGGCATTTCCATGTGCTGCAGGTCCTAAGGCTTGCACAGTAGGTGCTTTGTCCACTAAGCCATCAAATTCTGTTACAGGTTTGAAACAGAATTCATTCTGCTCTTAAAATCCTCAATGGTATCTCTTACAGCCTTCACATGATTGCATCTGGCCTGTCTACCTCCTGGAGGATCCAGCTTCAAAGAAACATCTAGATTAGTGTTTGGCCATACAGCTGGCTAACACATCTTGACCATGTTGGAACACAAAATTAACTGCCTCAGGACCTGAGGAAAGTATGTGCATTTTTTTAAATTAAGAGATGCCTATGTGGTCTCCCTTAACCAGTTCCTCCCAGTCCCCACCCTAGCACTTATTTTATAAAATAGAGGTAAAAAGGGAACAGAATACATTTTATTTATTTTTATTTTTTTTAATATTTTATTTAGTTTTAATCTATGTACATTGGTGTGAAAGTGTCAGATCTTGGGGTTACAGACAGTTGTGAGCTGCCATGTGGGGTGCTGGGAATTGAACCCGGGTCCTTTGGAAGAACAGGCAGTGCTCTTAACCACTGAGCCATCTCTCCAGCCCAGAATACATTTTATACGAAGAAGCTATACTCAGAGGTTCACTAGGATGAAGAGACTTTCTGCTGGGGTCTCTTAGTATTCAAGCACTTCTTATCAGTCAAGAAACCTGAAAAGCAGAGTCTCGTCTTCAGAGATGCTGGAACATGGCAAATATGCTCGGGAACACCACTACAGACATTGCAGTAATAATTCAGAAGGAAAAAAGCAAATGTTGTACCTGAACCTACAGGAGGACTAGGACATAAACTTCTACCTCCCGATGTGTTTCTGGACTCCAGGGACAAGCTTTGGGCTTGACATGGGGTATAACACAGAGAGAAATGGCCAGTAGTCTTCTCCTGCCACCCAAGAGAGTATCTTGTGCCCAGATGAAACTCAGTAACCTTAGCCCATATAATAAGAATTAACTGGAGTTCGGCTTGTGCTGGGGCTTGGCCAAGCAAGGGGATGGCTTTGGCTTCTGTTTCCTGTACAAGCACCCTTGCCAAAAGAGTGCGGCTGATCTGCAAAGAACCAGAGGAAGGAATACGTTTCCCTGCCTTCTTTGATACATTTTCCTTGTTCTGTTCCAAAGCAAAGCTGTTTGTTGTTAGAACGACAGTTCTTTCCGCTTTTTCCTTAAAACATCCTGTTCTCCCAGGACTCACATTGAATGCTGTGCTGAGAGACAAAGCTGAGAGATGCCTGGTCTGGCCTCCTCCCAGATGACCAAGTTCCCAATTGGCTCAGACTCAGCTCTCAGGAATCCCTGCCCACTCATTCATTCACTACCAAATATGTTTGAGGCCACATTTCCCAGTGCCTGTTACATATCAGAGATGAGAGTATGAAATGAGAACAGAGCTGTGACAACCCCAGGTTTCCTGTTCTTGCAGAAGGGTTGTCCTCTCATACCAATGGAGAGATAGCTGATTCCACCTCAAAATGGCCTTTTTTGTCCCACATGTTTAAGTATTTTCAAACATATTTTCACTTGGGAGGCAGAGGCAGGTGGATCACTATGAGTTCAAAGCCAGCCTGGTCTACATAGTGAGTCCAGGACAGCCAAGGCTACACAGAGAAACCCTGTCTCAAAAAAACAAAACAAAAAACAAAAACAAAAAAATAACCAAGCAAAAACACCTTTAAAAAAGCATCTCATAGGAGAAAAGGTTTCAAAAAATAAGAAAATGAAGGGAAGTTTTAAAATGACTAAACTTATCATTTTTACAACCACGCCCAGAAATATAACTAACATACTGATAAATTTCTTTCCAATATCTTTTTCTTAATACATATAAACTTGGAGACATACTACATCCTTGCAATAGAAAGAATTGATTGATCCTATCACTCTTCCTTCGAAAGAACTTGTGTGAACAAAGGCTTTTGGCTGAGAACGAAATGAACCGTTTTTGTGAGGGTGGCTGTGTAGCCCCTCCGGGGTAACCAAGGGAGCCTCCTCAGAAGCATGAGGTGGCTGTTTTATTAAGAGCCACAGGAAGCAAGCCAAACATGACACAGCCTACCAATGCAAAAACTGACTCCAGGGAAAGGGGAAGTGCATGCTAATTGTGTAGCCATCGAGGAAAGAGCAACTTGCTTACTGAGACTTGGGGCTCCGTCCCTGACAATTAGTGTTAATTCCTGCTCTTGGCAGCTGTAGGTGTTGATGTCTAGACCCAAGGAAGCAGTATCAAAGACCATTTAGGTGCGGATGTTGTAAAGAAAATCTTACACAGGGGCTGGTAGATAAATGGTTGCTGTGAAAACTTGGGGACTTGAGTTTGAACTCAAGAATCCATGTAAAAATGCCAAGTGTGATGGGAGTGCACTTATAACTGCCGTGCTGTGACTGGAAGCATGAAAACCTGGGAAGCTCATCAGTGAGCAAGTGAGAAAGCGTGTCTCAAAAACCAAGGCAGAAGTGGATGGCAACTGAAGAACAGCACTCGAGGCTGAGCTTCAGCCTCCATATGCATGCAAACACATGCATGGGCATGGACATTTGCACATTTGCACACACATATGCAAGCACACACACACACACACACACACACACACAGTGAGAGGTTAATTCAGGGCTAATATCCGTCTAAACATCAAAGCCCTTCCAGACCCATGATGCACTGGAAGCTTTGTCACTTGGGGAAGGTAGTCTTCTACAAGGCTAAGCAGTCCTTCTTTGGCTTAATTAAAGCCCCTGAGTGACATCAGGGTAGCAGACCCTGGTCAGAATAGGATGATAGATGCCTCTGGAAGGGACTTCATTTCCTAGAAGAAAAAATAGTTAGCTCCAAATTGGGTACAACAAAGACCTTGTTCTTGTGGGAGTTTGTTTAATGAAAGAAAAGAAAAGGAAACACTAGGACTCATTCCAGGAGAGACAGATACGGAGCTATAGAAGCAAGGAATGGAAGTCACAGCATATTTCAAGCTCTACAAAGAACAGTGTTGATGTAGACATAATAAGATAGCCTCTATCGATTGATTTAAACAAAAACAGTAATGGAGCTATAATGGGAAAAGGGAGAGAGAAAGAAGGGTGATGTAAGCATTAGATCATCAGCCATAGGAAGTTAATCCATTTTCTATTCCTATAACAAAATACCCAAGAGTGGGCAATTTATGAAGGGAAATAGTTTATTTTGGCTTCTGGTCGTGTAGGCTGGAAAGTCCTAAATCAGGCAGCTGTACCTGGTGAGAGTAATAAGAGTCAACTCATAAAGGAAGGAAGAAGGACAAGCGGGATATGTCAGAAGACAAATGATAAGAGGTGCCCTCACTCTGTGGCAAGTCATTCTTCAAGCAACTGACCTAGACCCAGGAGTACAAGAATTTGCCCTGGTCCAATGACCTCTGCCCTGGGACATAATAACTCTCTGAATGTCCTACCATTCCCCAGCATCATTCCATTTGCAGTTCAATTTCGATGCTAGCTTTGGTTTTTAAAAAATGTCTACACCCCAGTGACTATAGAACAATAATGTCTGAAGTTTGTTAATTACATACAAGTTGGCCTGGAAGAGATGCGGCATGCAGTTCATTACCTGCTTTACCGTCATCACTGGGTGTACTCCTACTTCTCTTGGCTGTGTTTATATAAAACTATCACTAAGCCGGGCTGTGGTGGTGCACGCCTTTAATCCCAGCACTCGGGAGGCAGAGGCAGGTGGATCGCTGTGAGTTCGAAGCCATCCTGGTCTACAAAGGGAGTCCAGGACAGCCAAGGCTATACAGAGAAACCCTGTCTCAAAAAAACAAACAAACAAACAAAAAAAACTATCACTAAAATTTTATAATAAAAATGGAAGTGGGCCTTGCTGTAAAGCTTTTGTAGGGAGACTGTGTCCTGGGACTGCAGGAGGCTGAAGCATAAGAGCTCCTGAGCTACTTACTAGTCATGTCCTGCATTGGATGGTGAGAAACAGCCAAGGCCCTGGTGAGTTGGCATAACCAATGGTCTAGCAAATCCTGGCCATGGAAGATCCTCTGATGCTGAGGAACTCTTATGACAGACATTGATCAGAATCTTCACAGAAGCTTGAGTGAAAGCTCAGCAAGTAAATGCATTTGCTGCACAGACATGAAAGACTGAGCTCAGATCCCAAGAACCTATATAAAAAGTCAGGTATGTTCTTGGTCATACACCTACAATCTGGGTGATGTCGGGGTTGGGTGAAAGAGCCAGGAGGAAACAGATTTTTCTGGCCACCAACCCAGATCCAGGAGACACACACACACACACACACAAACACACACACACACACACACACACACACAGAGAGAGAGAGAGAGACAGAGGCAGAGAGAGGGAGGGAGGGAGGGAGGAGGGAGGGAGGAGAGAGGAAGAGAGAGAGAGAGAGAGAGAGAGAGAGAGAGAGAGAACAGGGCACCTGACATCGTTCTCTCTGTGTAGCACGGCTGTAGATACTCTTACACATATATGCCACCCATGCACACACACTACAATTTCTTTTTATTAAATTCACTTTTAAAAAGCTAACCTTTCAGGCAGGCATGGTGGCACATACCTTTAATGCCGGTACTTAGGAGGCAGAGGCAGGTAGATTGCTGTGAGTTCAAGGGCAGCCTGGTCTACAATGCAAGTCCGGGATAACCAGGGCTACACAGAGAATCCTTGTCTTGAAAAACCAAAAAAAAAAAAGAAAATAATAATAAGAAGAAGAAGAAGAAGAGGAGGAGGAGGAGGAGGAGGAGAGAAGAAGAAGAAGAAGAAGAAGAAGAAGAAGAAGAAGAAGAAGAAGAAGAAGAAGAAGAAGAAGAAGAAGAAGAAGAAGAAGAAGAAGAAGAAAACTTTTCTCTACTGCCATAGGTTAAAGGAAGCTAGTTCTGACTATAGAAGACAAGGAGCTGTCTAGCTCTGTATACAGTCTATGGCCTTTCCTGCTAATATATTTTATATATCCTCTAGACATTTTCTACACAAAGTATATCTTTAAAAATTTGTTCTTCGGCCAAGCATGGTGGCACAGGCGTTTAATACCAGCACTCGGGAGGCAGAGGCAGGTGGATCGCTGTGAGTTCGAGGCCATCCTGGTCTGCAAAACAAGTCCAGGATAGCCAAGGCTACAGAGAGAAACCTTGTCTCAAAAAAACCATTAAAAAAGAAAATTTGTTCTTCATGACATCTTGTTTCATGTCACTGTCACATTAGTGGCAAATCTAGATGCAGAATACTGTGTTGGCTGAGAGTGCAGCATGCCAGCCTTCTTTTCTGGGCTGGAGTCCCAATCCTGCTACTGTCCACCTTTGACACTCCAGTTTCTACCTCTGAAAATGAGACAAGGAAAGCACTGACTCTATAGAGCATTAGTGAGACTTAATAGGGAGATTAAACAAATATATTTGAAGTGCTTAGAACAAGGCCTTCCACTTAGCAAGCACTCAGAGAATCCTAGCAGCTACTGTTCTTTTTTGTTTTAATTTACTCATCCTTTCTTTAAATATAGGGTTTCCTTTTCTGAAAAAAAAAAATCATGTTCATAAATGGGTAATATTGTGTGTATTTTTCAGAGTATAATTATTCATCATAAGGGTTCATCTCAGTGATAGAACCTGTCTCTGGCTTATGGGTTCTGTCTGCAGCCCCAAGACTGAACTATGTATGTGTCTTAGCCACTGTTCTGTTGCTGTGAAGAGACAACATGACCGTGGCAGCTCTTTTCCCCCCTTTTTGCTTACTTATTCTTCTGTCATATATTACATCCCAACTGCAGTTTCCCCTTCCTCCCCTCCCCCAGCTTCTTTCTCTCCCATCCCCTTGACCCCTGAATCCCCCTCCTCCCTTCGCTTCCCTTCAGAAAAGAGCAGGCCTTCTAGGAACATCAGGCATAAATGGCATAACAATCTACAATAAGACCAGACACATATTCTCACAGCAAGGCTCAATGAGGCAACCCAGTAGGAGGAAAAGGATCCCAGAGGCAGCTCCTGCTCCCACTGCTTGGAATCCCACAAGAACACTAAGTCACGCAACTATAACATATATGCAGAAGACCTAGGTCAGAGCAATACAGGCTCCCTGATCTCTATGAGCCCATGTGCATCCCAGTCAGTTGACTCTGTGGGCTGTCTTCTTGATCCCTCAGGTTCCTCCTCCTTCTCCAGAGGACTCTCTGAACTCTGCCTAAGAGTTGGCTGTGGATCTCTGCATCTGTTGCCACCAGTTGCTGGATGAAGTCTCTCTGGTCTCCCTGGTGATGATTATGCCAGGCTCCAGTCCCAATGCATCATGCAGGCATGACAAAGTAGGTCAGGCTTTGTGGCGGGGTTGGTGTCCCAATCTCTCCTTAAGGCTGGTCCTGGTTATAGAGGATGGTCAGTGCGGGCCCCAATTCCCCTATTACTAGGAGTCTTAGCTAGTGTCACCCTCATGGATTCCAATGAGTTTTCTAGTTTACTGTTTCTAACTTGTTCCTGAAACCCCATTCAATTCCAGTTGTCTCTCTCTGGGTATTCTCTTTCCCTTTACTCCCCAGCCTGACCCCTCCTGTTCTCTTCCCCACATGCCCCGAGTATACTCTTGGAGTCTATTCTATTTCCTCTTCACAGGAAGATTGTTGCATCTCCCCCTTTAGCCTTCATTGTTACTTAGACTCTCTGCGTCTGTGGATTGCAGCATAATTGTTATTATTTACTTTACAGGCAATATCCACATATAAGTGAGTACATACCATGTTTGTCTTTCTGTGTCTGAGTTACCTTACTTGGCATGACTTTTTTTCTAGTTCCATCCATTTGCCAGCAAATTTCATGATGTCATCATTTTCTAACATCTGAGTAGCACTCCATCATGTAAATGTACCACACTTTAAAAATCTATTCTGAGCCGGGCGTGGTGGCGCACGCCTTTAATCCCAGCACTCGGGAGGCAGAGGTGGGCGGATCGCTGTGAGTTCGAGGCCAGCCTGGTCTACAAAGTGAGTCCAGGACAGCTAAGGCTAACACAGAGAGACCCTATCTTGAAAAAAAAATAAATAAAAAATAAAAATAAAAATAAAAATCCATTCTGTGGTTTTGAGACATCTAGGTTATTTGTAGAGAGGCCTTTAAAGAGGAACTGAATAAATCCCATAAAGAAATACAGGAAAATACAATCATATAGGAGAAAGAAGTGAATAAAGCAGTTCAAGACTTGAAAATAGAAATAGAAGCAATGAAGAAGACACAAATTGAGGGAATCATGGGGATGGAAAGCCTAGGGCAGAGAACAGGAGCTACAGACACAAGCCTTGTTTAAGAAGAAATGAAAGAGAAACTCTCAGGCACTGATGATAGGATTGAAGAAATTGATACATGGGTCAAAGAAAATATTAAATATGAAAATATCCTGACACAAAACATCTAAGGAATCTGGGACACCATGAAAAGGCCAAACCTAAGAATAACAGGAATAGAAGAAGGAGAAGGCTTCTCCTTGAAGGCCTCTGATCTCCAAGGCCCAGAAAATATTTTCAACAAACTCATAGAAGAAGAGTTCTCCCAACATAAAGAAAAAGATGCCTACAAACATACAAGAAGCGTACAGAACACCAAATAGGTTGGACCAGAAAAAAAAAAACAATCTTCTCGCCACATAATAATCCAAATATGTACAGAACAGAGAAAGATATTAAAAGATGCAAGGGAAAGAGGCCAAATAACATATAAAGAATTACACCTGACTTGTCAACAGAGACTCTAAAAGCCAGAAGATCCTGGGAAGAGACATTGCGGAGATCACAGATGTCAGCCAAGCTGACATCTAGCAAGACGTTCAATCGCCATAGATGGAGAAAACAAGATATTCCAAGACAAAACCAAATTCAAACAATATCTACAGAAGATATTTAAAGGAAAACTCCAACCCAAGGAGGTTAACTACACCAAAGAAAACAACAGGAAATAATTCCAACAAAACCAAAAGAAGGGAAGTACACACACACACACACACACACACACACACACACACACACACACACACATACACAGAGAGTCTACCACTACCAATATCAAAATAACAGGAATTAATAACCATTGGTCATTTATATCTATCAACATCAATGGACTCAATTCCCCAATAAAAAGACACAGGCAACAGAATGAATGAGAAAACTGGATTCATGCATACAAGAAACACACCTCAGCAACAAAAATAGACATTACCTCAGAGTAAAGTGCTGGAAAAGGTTTCCCAAGCAAACAGACTCAAGAAACAAGCTGGAGTGGCCATTCTACCATCTAATAAAATAGACTTTCAGCCAAAAATTAATGAAAAGAGAAGGAGAAGGACTCTTTATATCCATCAAAGGAAAAAGCCACCAAAATGACTACAATGAATAAAGCTGCTATGAACACAGTTGAACAAATGTCCTTATAGTAGGATGGAACATCCTTTGGGTATATGCCCAGGAGTAGTATGACTGAGTCTTGAGGTAAATTGGTTACAAATTTTCTGAGAAAGTGCCGTGTTGATTTGGAAAGTGGTTGTACAAAGTTGCACTCCCACCAGCAATATTCTACATCCTTGCCAGCATGACCTGTCACTTGACCATAGCAACTCTTATAAAAGAAAGGATTGAACTGGTACTTGCTTACAGTTTCAAAGGCTTAGCCATTATCATCACAGCAGGGAACATGGAAGCATGCAGGTAGACATGGTGCTGAAGAAGCTGCTGAGAGTTCTACATTTCTATCTGCAGGCAGCAGCAAGAGGAAGCTATTCCTTGGCTTGGCTTGGCTTGGGTTTTTGAAACCTCACATCCCACCCCCAGTGATCATATCTCACAACAAGTCTATACTCTCACCAACAAGGCCATACTTCCTAATCCTTCTCAAGTAGTGCCACAGCATGAATACCAAGCGCTCAAATATATGAGCCTATGGGGGCCATTCTTATTCCAACTACCACACATAGATAATTAATATTTAGATAATAATAATGCATAGGAAATAAAAGAAAATAGTTTTAATACTTTATCAAAGATAAATATAATGCATCTGGCATTTCAAATCTTCTCCCCCCCCCACACACACACATACATTCTACATATAAACATAAGCATAAAAATTAGAACAGTTGCCAGGCGTGATGGCACATGCCTTTAATCCCAGCAGTTGTGAGGCAGAGGCAGGTGGATCTCTGTGAGTTCAAGGCCAGCCTGGTCTACGAAGTGAGTCCAGGACAACCAAGGCTACCCAGAGAAATCCTGTCTCAAAGAAAAAAAAGAACTGTTTACAAAAATGAATTTTGTGATACTCTTCTAATTTTCTTCTTACCAGTTAAGAACAAATCATGAACATTTTCCAGGAAAATAATTAAGATTTGTAATGGCTATTTACTATTCCTGTTTATGCTTAAATCATTTTTTGTTGGCATCTAATGCTATTACAAGCAGCATTTTAGTACAGTCTGTGTATGTTTCTCTCTCTCTCTCTCTCTCTCTCTCTCTCTCTCTCTCTCTCTCTCTCTCTGTATGTGTGTGTGTACATGCACAAGGATGTAGAGGTCAAAGTATAACTTCCAGGAGTCAGTTTTCTCTCTAAAATGTGAAACCTGGGGATTGAACTCAGGTCATTAGCCTTGTCAGCAGGTGCCTTGAATCACTGAGCCATCTTGGTGTTCCACAAAGCATTCTGAGGGCTGCGGTTTTAGCTCCTCAATAGTAGATACTTCCCTAGCAAACAGGAATCTTGGATTCAAGCCCTGGTAATGAAATTTTAAAAAGAAAAAAAAAACAGCATTTCAGGGATGGAGAGATGGTTCAGCTATTACGAGTTCTAACTACTCATAGAGGGCATAAGTTTGGTACCCAGTACCCATTTCAATCTGTTCACAATTACTGGTAACTCCAGCTCCTGGTAACTCCAGCCTGGTAATTCCACAGCCTCTAACTTACACAGACAAGCTGCATGTAAACACACATGCATATACATAATTAAAAATAAAGATACATCTTTAAATTGAAAACAAAAATAAAACATAGCATTTTATACCAACAGTTGGGAGGTCAAGGCAGGAAGATCTCCACAGGTTTAAGACCAACCTGATACAAGTGATACCTTTTATTGAACAACAAACAGAAACCATCTTTTTACCCTAACTTTTGTGTAACATAAGGCTAAGAACTACGAGATCTATTTGGGCACAAAAGAACACAGCTTTCAGATTCCTCTATCCTGTAACCAGAGCTATGAGAAAAGCTCAAATCTGCCATTCAAAAATTCAGACCTCCTCTGGCTAAGTCTCCTAATTGAGATAAATAATCTGTCCTTATTTCCAAAGCTGGCAACTGAGCCAGTAGGAACACAGTCTATGCAGGAATGTAGGTAAGCAGGCCCTTAGGCAGGCCCCAGCTGTAACTTGTCACATCAGGCGTGCACAAGCTCTGCATGCACTTGGGATCTCCTAGAAGCTCTCTGTCCTGGCTGTCTATACATCTGTAGTCAACCTTCTAACATGCAGGGCGTCTGCATTAGTGTTTTTCAGACTTCAGCAAGCTTCAGACTTCATCTAGCATGAACTCAACTCTAGAGCTTTCTCAGAACAGACCCCCCTGGCCACGCCCAGAGATAGAGTGAAGCTGAGACTTTGCAATTCCTATAAGCTGTAGGTGAGGAGGTCCACAGGCTACACTGCTGCAGCTTGGCCTTGGGATCACTTTGTCCTCCTAGATGATACTATGACTTGACTGGTTCTTAGCTACTAGTAGGCATCATTGGAGCTTTTGAAGCCTTCTAGAGTCCTGAGTTCCACAGAGAAACCACAGTGTGTGGAAAGAAAGAGTTCCTGTAGCCTTCCTTCTTGTCCCTAAAACCATTCCATCTTACACCCTATAAGCAGAGATCTTCCACGGCTCAAAGTAAGAAAAGACAAGTTCCCATTCTTCAGACTTCTGAGCTGAAGGAGTATTTTTCTCCACTGCCTTTTCCCATTTTAACATTAAACACCAAATATATATATATAGATTAACACAAAGGCTCTGACATCTCATGGCCTAAGCATTACTGCTCTCTCTGTTTTCTTCCTAGACCAGACTCTCTGTATTTCACATGTTGTTGCTTCTTTATTATTTTGCTTATGAGTATTTTGCCTTCATATATGTATGTACATCAGGTGTGTGCCTTATACCCAACACTGACAGAAGGGGGCAGGCATTGGATATGCTGAGACTGGAGTTATAGATGTTTGCAGGCCACCATGTAGGTACTGGGAACCAGGACCCAGTCCTCTGGAAGAGCAGACAGTGTTCTTAACTGCTGAGCCATCTCTCCAGCCCCACTTCTCCATTCTTAATACTTCCTTTTTCTGGTGGATTTTTGGCTATCTTTGCTGGGACTGTAATAGCAGAATGTCTGCTGAAGAACATAATTTAGAGAATATTAAAAATATGTTGTTTAAAATACATGGTATAATGTTTTAAGAAAAGAATGACTCCCTGGAACACATAGTAATTGTGTTGTGTGTTTTTTTTTTTTTTCTCATTACATTTCTGTTTAAGCTTTATTTCTTAATTTTACTCTTTCCTTGTTCCAGGCTTTATAATTTTTGTTATTTTCATTGTATATGGAAAGGGAATTTTTTTTTTCAAGACAGGGTCTCTCTGTGTAGCCTTGGCTATCCTGGACTCGCTTTGTAGACCAGGCTGGCCTCGAACTCACAGCAATCCGCCTGCTTCTGCCTCCCAAGTGCTGGGATTAAAGGCGTGTGTCACCATGCCCGGTGGGAATTGTTTTTTAAGATTTATTTATTTATTATGTATACAATGTTCTGCCTGCATGTATGCCTGCTCACCAGAAGAGGGCATCAGATCTCATTAAAGATGGCTGTGAGCCACCATGTGGTTGCTGGGAATTGAACTCAGGACCTTTGGAAGAACGTCCAGTGCCCTGAACCTCTGAGCCACCTCTCCAGCCCAAAAGGATTTTTTTAAGTTTTCTTTTTATATTGTGCATGAATGTGTTGCCTGCATATATGTATGCCTGGTGCCCACAGAAGCCAAAACCGGGCAACAGATCCCCTGAAACTGTTGTTACAGATGGTTGTAAACTGCCATGTGTGTACTGAAAACCAAACCTGGGTTGCCTGGAAGAGCAGCCAGTGATCTTAAGCACTGAGCCATCTGTCCAACCCTGAAAAAAAAATCTATCCTTTTATGTTTCATCTGAACCTTTTATAACAAATGACAGACTGACAATCAGAACTTTATTGACAAATATGCCTCACAGACACTCCAGATTGTTACAACAGTATGAGACTAAAAGAAATGGCTTGAACTTGAACTTAAATTCCTTCTTCATTGAAGACAAAGGAAGAATATATGAACGAAGCACGTTTGAAAACAGAGGCCAGAAGGGCCTTATGAAGAGTTAGTCTCCTCCAAAGATGACGTTCTCTTGAGACTTAGGGCCTCCTCTTTCTGGTACAGAGGTAATGCTGTTACAAATGTAAAGTTTCTTATAAATCAATTCCCCTTGCAAAAGGATGCCATAGACTCTTTTTCCCACAGTTTATCTCAAAATTATTCTTTTTCCAAAGTGACTTTAATCTCGCATATTCTGGCCTCCTACTGATATGTTCATTACTTTTAGATTATTTTCTTTTTCTGACTTTTTTTTTTTGCTTTCATGAGGTTATATATTTTTTGACATGCAATCATCCTTGCTTGTAGAGCCAGACTGAGGCCAGCTAAGACTACATAAAACCTTATCTCAAACAAACAAACAAATAGATAAGCAAATACAAACCAAACAACCAAACAACCAGAAAACTCATAGAGACTGAGACAAAATACCTTAGGTTTAAAGTTCATCTCTTTATAGCCTTTGACAATCTCATTAGTTTTTCATGCAACATTATAGTTTTCTTTAGAGTATAACAATGGTGAATCTTGCTGTGATTCGTATCGTGTATACTGTGAATTTGAACACCCTTTGGCTCTCCTTTTCCTTTCCACATGGGCCAGCTATAGCCCCTATCTTCCTTGGGGGAAGAAGGATGCCAAGGGATGAGCTTTGACAGTGGAATGATGGGAGCATGACCAGGGACTCCTCCTGCAGGCCTCCCAGACCCAGTCTCAGTTAACCATGAGCTGGCTGAGAGACCTCTGTGGTTATTTTTCTGTAACTGTTTAAGGACCGAGACCAGAATCATCTTTATGGGTGTTACATTGTAGCAGCTCTTCAACTAGCAGGTGCTTAAAAGTTTTATTCCTTACTCTGTTAAAGGTGTGTGTGTATGTGTGTATGGAAATGTGAATGCATGCTTATGTGTGTACAGGTACATATGTATGCAATTGTACATGCATGTATGTGTGCCATAAATCAACCTTCGGCACATGTATGCATGTGTGCCTGAGTGCACATACATGCACCACATGGGTGCAGAAGAGGGCACTGGATCTCCTGGAAGTGAAGTTGCAGGCAATTGTGAGCCACCATGTGGGCAGTGGGAACAGAACTCAGGTCTTCTGCAAGAGCAACAAGTTCTCTTAACAACTGAACCATTTCTCCAACCCATCTATATTGCTTTCCATAATGGCGGTTTGAATTTACATTTCCACCAACAGCAGACAAATGTTTCCTTGTCTCCATACTCTTGTCCACACACTTTGATCTCCTGTTACTAACTCAGCATTGTTCCTGTATGGTCCCAGCACGCGTCATGCTAAGATACTGAGAGTCGGATGCGAAACTTGGCTGGCTATCAAGAGTGAACAGATAACAAAGGTGGGCCATTTTCACTAAGCCAACTTAGCATCATTATTTTTAAAACTTAGAAAAAAGCCTTACTCAGGTTTGATCAAACACAGAGGCTTTGTCACAGGTAGCATTAAATGTAGCCATATGAGTGAACCTCTTGGCCATAGAGACTTGTTAGCAGTCTTTCATCTTATCGACCTTCCACGGATATGACTCCTCATATTATATAGCATTACATTTTTCTTGGTCCTTTGTAAATGACTTATGGTGGGGTTTTGTTCTTAAGGAGATGACTTGAGTCTGGCCCCATACCTCTTCTCTGCGAACACTCAGCCTGAGAGAATGGCTTCCCCTCTCAGATGTTCACTCAGCCATCCACCTGTTCTCTCTGCTTTCACCTATCACACTATCGTCCAGATTTCCAGTTCTACTGCACCTCATGGCCATGGCTCTCAATTGTATCTTCTAGTCCCTTTCTCAGTCTCACTTGCTTCCCGCCACTGATTCTAGGATTCTATAACTTTACTTCTCGGTTGTGTTCCTTTCCCT
>OU015746.1:111566450-111582340 GCA_907169655.1 Acomys percivali | reverse complement strand
TGTGTGTGTGTGTGTGTGTGTGTGTGTGTGTGTGTGTGTGTGTGTGTGTGTGCATTTCCCTGCCTTAGTGCCCATGTAAAAAACAGAGGGCAACTTGCAGAAGTCAGCTCTCTTATTCCATCATGGGGAGTTCCAGGGACTGAATTCAGGCCATCAGGTTGTCAGCCTGGGCAGTGAGTGTCTATACCTGCTGAGCTATCTCACCATCCCTCTTCTGCCTTTATAAAAGAACATTAATGGCATCACGAGGGCCTCATGATCCTTCTCCTTTGTAATTTCTGAAGACCCTTACTCTAAAGAGAGTCACTGGGGATAAGGATACTAAATACATTTTTTGAGGGGATACAGTCCTTTAGTATTTAACATGTAGATATCTTCTGTCCAATCTGACAGAAAAATTCATAGTAAAATTGTAAGATGTTCACCGACGTTTCTCTAGACTCAACAGTACACAGACCTCTATAAATTATTCTTCTCTAGCCAGGCAGTGGTGGCGCACACCTTTAATCCCAGCGCTTGGGAGGCAGAGCCAGGCAGATTGCTGTGAGTTCGAGACCAGCCTGGTCTACAAAGCTAGTCCAAGACAGTCAAGGCTACACAGAGAAATCCTGTCTAAGAAAAAAAAATTATTCTTCTCTATTTTCTCTATTTCTAGCAGCCTTTACCAGACTTGTTGCACACATACTGAGGGATCTTGCTGTTTGTAGCTTATTTTGTTTTTTTGTTTAAAATTATTTTTAACATTTATTTAGTGTGTGTGTGTGTGTGTGTGTTTGTGCATGTGCGCATATACGGCACATGCATATGGAAACCAGAGAACAAGGTATAGGAGTCATTTCTCTCCTTTCACTGTGTAATTTCTGGGCTGAAACTTGGGTTGGCAGGTTTGGTGCTAAGTGAGTTCACCTGCTGAGTGGGCTCAACTGTCATTCTTCAGTCCAGTTGTTAACAAGCAGTTCTAAGCTGTAACCCTGTAAACTCACCTAGTTCTCCATCTCTGTGCTCTGACACTCCTCAGCACACTGAAAACAAACAAACAAACAAGGAAGAAAGGTTGGTCAAAGCCTGTGTATTTCTATCATACCAGTCTGTACCATCAGCCTTTGAGTTTTTGCCATCAGTCCTTCTCCTCAGTTCATGGCCTGGGGTCATGCCCTGGCTCTCTCAGCTGTTCTTTACTGGTAAAAGATTGACACAGTTGTGATGTTTTTCCACATGACATGTGACTCTTAGACTTTTTGTTCCTTGTCAACACTTCAGGAGTTGATGGGGCGTTTCCCCCACCACGTAGGTAGGGCTGGTTGTTTCAAAGGCATTCTAGTCATGTGCTTCTCCAGGTTTGATCCCTAGAACAGCACTGCAGGTCTCTGGGAATCTGTCAGAAATGCAAATTCCTGTGCCCCACCCCAGGCCTACTGAATTTGAAATTCTAGGGCTGGTGGCCAGCAATCTGTGTTATATTGAGCCATGCCCCCTGGATTCTGAGGCATGCTAAAAATTGTGAACCAAATGCCCAGATTGGTGTGCTTTCTTACCCTGAGCCTCCACCATGTATAGCTAGCTCTTCCATTGTCAGTGTTTTAAAATAATACTTTTCTATACACAATTCTAAAATGGTGTTTAAATACATTTTCTTAGATTTATCTCTTTGTCATCCTAATAAATGGTGAATATTGTTTACACCTCCCTTGTAACCTAGCTTTCATGAGCATGTAAGAATCCTATGACCTAGTCTCCAGCCAATTTTAAGTCCCTAACTACAACCACCCCCTTGTTTGACTTTCACAAACTAATCCAGCATTCTCCCTGATCTTAATAACCCATGATCAGTTATCAAACAACTATCGAGGGGCCTATAGTTTAGAGGCATTATCTACACTAGCCAGTCCCTGCTTCTTTCTTTCCCACATAAATCCCAATAAACATTTTGGTCTGGACTTTCCCCTCAGTCTCAACCACCAAATCCAATGCTTCTCCATATACCTCTGTGTGACACAGCATCCCATCTTTTGGTAAATATAGGCTATAAAAATCTTCCTTTAAAATATTGTCCTCTCTGTGTCATTACAGCCATTACATAAATTAAAATCTTGTGGGTATACATCAAAACAAGTGCCTGGTAGAAATAGAAGCAATGTGACAACCAAGGAAGAGAAAAAATTGGGACGAAGACAAAATAGGAACACAGAAAATTAGATGAGGACTGGAAACATTCATATATATCAAACACTCAGAAAGGCTCCTACCTTTGCAGAAGAAAGGGAAGTGATGACCTAGCACTTCAAACTGTCAAAAAACAAAAACCAAAAACCAAAACACTTAATTACTTCAAATATTCAGGGAGTTACAAGACAGCAGCCAAGTGGTTCAGAGAAGCAAAGCTCTTCCTGGTATGGGAAACTAAAAGATCATCCTATCCTCTCCATGATTCTTTTCTGAGACTATTGGGAATGTAGCATCTTGTCATCTCCCAAGGCTAAGCTGTGGAGAGACACTTCTTTCCCATCTCTCACTTTAGATTGTAGCAGAAACTCCAAAGCATATTTAGTAACTTTATCTCATGAGTGTTGTGCTTGAGTCAGGATTTCAGAGGCCTGGGTCTGATTCTTGCTTTCTTAATGATTCATTTAATCTAAAAAGAAATGTAGTGCACATAGACCTAGTCTTTATCTATCTATCTCTCTATCTGTATCTATCTATCTATCTATCTATCTATCTATCTATCTATCTATCTATCTATTTTTGTGTAGCTTTGGCTGTTCTGGTAGTAGCTCTGTAGATCAGGCTGGCCTTGAATTCAGAGATCTACCTGTCTCTGCCTCCTGATTGCTGGGATTAAAGGCATGCTCCATTGGCCAGCATTTTCTTTTCTTTTTTCTTTCTTTCTTTCTTTCTTTCTTTTTTTTTTTTTTTTGAGACAAGGTTTTTCTGGGTAGCCTTGGCTATCCTGGACTTGCTTTGTAGATCAGGCTAGCCTCGAACTCACTGCAATCCACCTACCTCTGCCTCCCGAGTGCTGGGATTAAAGGCGTGCGCCACCATTGCCTGGCTGGCCAGCATTTTAAACATGTACTTTTTCATCTACAAAATTAAATCGTCCTACTATTCATTATTCAATTGAAGATTTAGAGAGACAAGTAACGAAGCACATAAAAAGGAGATTTGTTGACCTACTCAATATGGCCACCTAGGGAAGACGAGGAAGCAAAGGTATCAATTGATGACTGAGTTCACCTTCGCGAGTACAGACAAGAAGTGTAAGTTTACATAGAAAGCAAGAGATAGCTGTAAATTGAGCAGTCCAGCCTCGTTAAGGCGTGGTCTTCTCCATCACTGACCTATCATTGCCTTAGCTCACTCAAGTCTATTTTGTAGAGTGGTCTGAGAAGTTGCCAGAACTGTGAATCCTGGGAGGCAAGTTCCTTCTCTGCAGAACTCTTGGCTTACAGTGTGGTTTCCATTTCTCCAGGAAGAGATACCTCAAAAAACTTCTAATTATTTGGAGTATAATGGTTCAATAGTCTGGCGGCCCAAGGGATGGCTCAAGTGTCTCCTCCCCTACCAGGGTGGTTTATGTTAGAGGTCTAGAGGAGAAGTGGTGTCATCCCATGTTCTCTTTCGGTGTCATTAATTTCAGTTGAGCTGTTGGGGCTAGCAAGGAGAACCGGAAGTCTAGGGTCAGATGAAGAACACCTTTCATGCTTTTATAGACAGCCAGGTACAGCAGGCTTGCGTGGCGACTCTCAAGGACTGGGCCAACCATCTAGGAACAAGGGCTGCATGGCTTATGGAATATGATTGAGATCCACAGCATCAAAAGATCGCTTGCGCTCTCAGGGTCTCAGCGTCTAATCTCAATCTCAGGCAGAGTCAGTATGCGTGACTGAGGCACAGCCACACTTAATTCAGTATTCAGATCACTCCTATTGGTCTGACAGGTCTGGTTGTGGCCTAGCAGCAAATTTAAATCCAGAGGTCCATCTCGAGGTCATCAGCCATGAGACTGCAGTGAAAGGTTGACCCTAGAAAAGGCCTGAGTCAGGGGTCAAAGAAGCAAGGTCAGTGAAGCAGGGCGGAGCCTGGGAATGGCTGGCGCGAGGGCGGGGCGGGACCGGAGGCGGGGCCTAGCCCAGTGAGACTCGCGCCTGCGCGCGGACTGTCCGGGGGGCCGGGCTGCGCACGCGTAGTGCGTGGGTCCCCTGGAGGGCGGAGTCCAGGCGGGTGCCGGCCGAGGGAGGGGGCGCGGCGTCGGTGAAGTCCGGCGCTCCCTCAGGCCGTGGAGGCGATGCTGGCTGCTGCGGGCCAGGCGGCTGGGCGGGCGGGGATGTGACGGGACAACCTCGTGCCTCTCTTCCATCCTCCAGCCGGCAGGTCGCCGGGCGACCCGCATCCGGGCCGCGGCCGAGGAGGCAGCGCGACCTCTGCACGGTGAGAGCCGGGGGTCAGGGCCGGGGTCGCGGGGCTGCCCGTCTCGGGGGGCGCGGCGCGGGTGGACAGAGGGCCGGGTGTCCTTGGCCGTCAGCGCTCGGGAACGACCCTCGGAGTCCCCCGCTCGGTCTCCGAGCCGCCTGCCGTGCAATGGGCAGGCCGGACGCCCCTGCTCGGTCGTGCTGTGCCGGGAAGGGGCGGCGGGACGCTAGGGCTGCAGCCTTCTTGCACAGGGAAATCAGGGCGAGGCTAAGATGCCCTGGGATTTCAAAGCCAGGATGCTCATGTTGGTAAGGGAAAGTACCCAAGAGCCCAGAATGAGTGGGATTTTTTTTTTTTTTAAACCATTGAGTCAAAACAAAGACACGCCCTAAAACATATCTTGAGAAAGAACTTTGGTGGATTACACCGTGTCTGTAGGTCCAGGTGCTTCTTTTCCCTTCTCTCCCTTTCTTTTTTGGGCATCTATTTTTATACAGTTTTGGCAAAGTAAAGGGAGGGGTTAATTCATTTGAGGTGGTCGTTGGTGTTAAAGCCGTAGTTTTGAATTTCAATAATTGCAAATTCATCTTTGCTGCCTACCTAGCCAATTAGGCTTGCTGATCATAGAATAGGCCTTGGCAGTAAAAATTACTGATGTACAGACTCTTCGCTGTCCAAGATTGCAATGTCCTGTTTCACTTAAAGGAGAGAGAAGCCATGTGAGGTGGCACAGGCCTTTAATCCCAGCATTCAGGTAACAGAGGCAGGTAGATTTTTGTGAGTTCCAGGCTAGCTTGGTCTACATCGCAAGCTTGAGGCTAGTCAAAGCTATGTAGACTTTGTCTCAAGGGGGGAAAAAAGGAAGAAAGAAAAAAACTAGAGGGAGAGAAAAAGAGAGAAGGAGGGAAGAAATGAATAAAATGAGCATTTACTTTCTTTTCAGAGTAGCAGTTTGAAGAAACATTTTTTTTTTCAAGAGCATTAAGTATTAATGGGATATTTGCATTAGACAGTTGATTCATGTATTGTCGTTTGGCCTAAAAAAACTGTAATCAAATTTAATGTGAGAGATAAGTACAAAGTATGCTTTATAATGTGAGATCTGTAATTGGTAAGGATGTAAACACTGATGAATGGTTTGCGTGGTTGGAGTCAGTCTTTCCAGACTTGTTAATGTTTGTCTCTCTTACTTTGTTAAAGTGCATTGCTCTTCTCTTACTTGGTGGTTTTCTTCCTTGTTCTCAACAAATCCCTAGCTTAAAAACCCTTAACCTGTAATTTGTATTGTTTCCTTAATAGGCATAACAAGAAAGCTAGAAGCCATCCTGAGAGCAGGAACCTTTTAATTCTGCCTTTCCTTCCTCAGGTAGAATTTTTTTGTTTGTTGCCTTACTGCTTCTCCTGTGTGGGGAAGAGGCCATTTTCAATCTGTTGTTTAGAAGGCCTTCTATAGTCTTTCCCAATTTCTGGTGCTTGGCTACATTCTCATTTCTCTCAGCTCACAGGCGACATCTTTCTTCTGTTCCTCTGACCAGAAGTGTCTTCCTAGTAAACATTTTGTCCTTACAACTTGACTAAAGTATTGAATTTGATTTTTGTCCAGGCCTCTCGTCTCTTGTTCCCACTGCTTCAGTAGCATCATTCCATTGTGCACTTAGCTTTTTTGTCAATTTTAAGTTAATGATTTGCTTATATATGTTCCCCCTAGGCATTTTTTTAAAAAAAAAGTTTGCTGCTACAGCACTTATGCTAAAATCTATTTGCTGAATGAATTTTGAGGAAACGGTCCAGGCTTGAATGCAGATTTAAGACAAGAAAAATATGTTTAGACGGTCTTTCAGCACCAGAAAATTTAGAAAGAAATACCATTATTTAAAAAAAAAAAAAAAAGATTAAAAAATTCTATGTATTGGTGCTTCGCCTGTTTGCATGTCTGTGTGTGGGTGTCTGAATCCCTTGGAACTGGAGTTACAGACAGTTGTGAGCTGTCATGTGTGTGCTGGGAATCGAACTGTGGTCCTTCGAAAGAGCAGCCAGTGCTCTTATCTGCTGAGCCATCTCTCCAGCCCCAGTGTTGATACTTTTATTTGCTTAAGGACCAAGTAAAAAGTGATACTGGTTAAGAATGACATTCTAGTTTTGATGGAAAAAAGTCAATCTACTTTAAGGTGGAGGAATGAGAAGGTCATGGAGAGTCAGGATTGGTCTATTTTGAGGTGCAGTGATTTGCCCACAGTCCTACAGGTAGAAAAAGGACAGATCCAGGCCTTTTGGGCATCTTTGTAATTCACATTTACTCCCTACTATCCTAATTCTAAATACAATATACTTTTAAAATTACATTTCTCTCTCTCTCTCTCTCTCTCTCTCTCTCTCTCTCTCTCTCTCTGTGTGTGTGTGTGTGTGAGTTCTTTCATGTCCATGCCCCTGTGCCACAGTGTGTGTATGTTATGACGTGTGCGGTGGTGAGTTGTGGGAGTGGGTTCCCCTTTTCTACCATGTGGGTTTGGGGATAGAGCAGTTAGGCTTGGTAGCAAGCCAGCACCTTAACCCACTGAGCCATCTTGTTCTTGGTTTTTCCTTTAGAAAGAATCTCACTGTAAGTAAGGAAGGCCAGCTCAGCTCAGGGGGACCTCAAATCTCTGCAGTCAGCCCCACCCCCAAGCCTCCTGCGTGTTAGGATTCATGCTTAGCTTCTAATTCGTAATAAAGGTTTTACCGTCTTGATGAGGCACGAGAGAATTGGATATTCATTAGAAAAGGGCTGTATTAGTAGATATTGAATTTGAAAGATGTAGCTGATTATTTGGTTGAACTCTGAAACAATTTTGAACAACTGAAGCCTGAAAAAGCAAGTAGCTTGCCTTGGTCTCTGTCTACCCTCCCTGTCACAGCTCCTGAGCTCATTTGTGTGATTCTCCCTGCTCCCTGGAGCTGTCTGTCTGTTCTTCCTCCTCCTCCTGCTGCCACTCCTAGGGACTTAAAGCTCAGGAGTGGCTGAGAAACGTGATACCTCATTTGGGAAAAGGGGAGAAACTGGACCTTTACTGTGCCACTGGGCTGTAGCTTGCTTTTACTTTGGTGTCCAGAGCCTCTGCTCACCATATGGAGATCCTCACTGTTCCTTCTGATGGTAAAGTGAGATTTTGATATAAATGTGTTATAGTGGGATAGTAACACGGGTGAAATTACACATATGGCTTTGGTGTTGTGGGAAGAGCTGTTCTGATTACCCGTGATAATTTTTTAAGAACAAAAAATTCAATATTGTAGATTAGTGTTTCTAAAACATCAGTTTTCAACTATTTCCTTAGTGTAGTAGGCCTGACTAGTTCCAAAAGAACTCTTGTTTTACAAGTGGGCGAAGAAATAAAATCAACATAAGCTATTCCTTGTTTCTTGTCAATTCATTGTACTTTGTACCATTGATTGCTGTTTAAATATAATCTCTAATCTGTATATAATGTCATAGAGAGAATGGTTATTTATTTCTTAAGTGTGGACATGTGAGTTGCTTACCATTTTGTGAGTAGCGCAGTTAAGTGTCCTGGACCACCTTACTAAGATGCTACTCCCATTTGAGTTCAGGATTCTGCAGGTAACATATTGCCCTGTATTCATCATCTTTTTTCCCTATAGGCTATAGGCCCATGGGAGGAATTATAGCATCAGAGGGTATGAAGGTTACACCAGCTTCAAAAGCTCTTGCTGGATTTACCTTTGAGAGATTTGCTCTTCTTCCAGCAGAATGTAGTTGACTACTTATGTCATAATTTGATGGCCTTTGGTTTTGAGTGTATCTCTTTTTTTTTTTAAGATTTATTTATTGTATTTATTGTATATGAGTGCTTTATCTGTAGAAGAGGGCATCAGATACCATTATAGATTGTTGTGAGCACCATGTGGTTGCTGGGAATTGAACTCAGGACCTCTGGAAGAGCAGGCGGTGCCCTTAACCACTGAGCCATTTCTTCAGCCCCTTGAGTGTATCTCTTAAAAAAGAGGATAAGAGTACTTTCTGTGTAACAGTTAGAGGGCACATGCAGGTTTTATTTCAGTTTATTTTCTCCTCTGTGAATGGGTTGTCTTTTACCCACCAATTCACTGAAATGGTTTTAATAATTTTTATTAGAATTAACACTCTAAATATTATTTTTTGTTACTTTTTGTATTTATTTATTGAGACAGAGTTTACTGAAACCTAGGCTGACCTTGAATCCTGATCCTTCTTAGTCTGCCTTCTCTGAGTTGTAGGCATGCACCAAGATACTTGACTTATTTTTGAGTACCGAATACTTGGCAGCTTTTTTTTAAAAATTAGAATTACTGGCCTTTAAAATATGTTGTGATTTTGTCTTTTAATTGTCTGAGTTTTATGACACCCTACCATCTGAAGCATGTGTTTATTTAGCTTCCATAGCCAGCCTCCTATTTCAGGCCCCCTCACGTGTGGATTGTAGGCATGAGCCATATGAACCATATTTCTGGTTGGTGCTTGTTTTTAAAAGATGCATTATGGGGAAAGAGTATTACTTAGACCATCTAGCAGGATGGTTCTCAGATGCTTCAGATTTAGAACCCCGTTGCACTTTTAAATATTCTTGAACACCTTAATGAACTTTTGCTTATGTGAATTATAATTTTGATATTTATCAATGCATAAATATAAATTTGTTTTTGATTGCTTAAAGTAACAGTAAATTTGTAATATATTAAAATTGTGATAAATTTTAGACAAACCAAAGAGTTCATGAATGCAATGTATTTGTTAAGGTTTTTGTTTGTTCAGGCTTGACCAGGAGGTCATTTTTGATTTAACTTGAATTGTTAATCATTTAAAAAGCTACAAAACAAAACCTTGCTATCTGCTCTCTTTTGGGGAAGTGATATGTTCCAGACAGACAGGATAGCTCAGAACACTAGTTATCAGACACACTACACTGATACCTGGCATGCCAGTGGCTCTTAGCACCACCACTACTACTACTACCTGGAAGGCAGCATTTTTTGTAGCATCATTTTATGGATGAGATGTAAAGGGATCTGCTGAAGATAATATAGGGAGCTCTAGCAAGCAACGGGATAGGACTTGGTCTGTCTTCACTTTAAAAGCCACTATTCTAAATGTGTATTATCTTACCGCTGTGCTAAAGATTGGACTTCCTCTTCTACCCATTTGAAGGATAGATATTTAAAACCAAATCATCAGTTTCAGACAGTTGAAGTTTTTGTTCTGTTTGCCTTTTTGTGTTGTTATAGTAGCTTAATTTGAATATGGCTGGAGGGTCATCTCTGACGATAAATTCCCTATAATGCTGGGCGGTGGTGGCGCACGCCTTTAATCCCAGCACTTGGGAGGCAGAGGCAGGCGGATCTCTGTGAGTTCAAGGACAGCCTGGTCTTGAAACAAACAAACAAACAAACAAAAAACCTATGATAACTCTTAGGGAGATGGCCAGTGTAACAGTGTAGAAATGCCTTAAGCTGCTTCTCATAGGAGGCAATAGAAATAGATCATGCGAACCGAAGCCTGAACTCTGAGGTGGAAGTGGAGGTTGCACGTTTTCTTGAAAGGTAAAAGGCGTGAGTAGCCCTTTATGAGAGGATGGGAAGGCAGAGTGGGGATTTGGAGAGAGCTGAGACTGAAGCATGCTCACAGTGCTTTGCTATATTCTCACCATTGCTCTGTGATACATTGTACCTAATCCTGTGACACATCTAATCCGTGTGGGCCTGTGTGCTTGTCAATGATAAGGGCTGAGTTGGAAGTATGAGTGAGTACTGGATGACATGACACTGGAAGAAGACAAGAGACTTCTGGGAAATAACGAATCATCCATCCAGTTCAAAGGAGTGAAAGCCCTGTGAGAGGATAGCTATAGGAGAATTGAGGGAACCTTAAGTGAGGGCGCCCAAGGACGTACCAGCACACTCTGCATTTGGAATGCCATCCCAGGCTATACTTAGCTCTGGTTCATGTGCCCTCATGTGACGGGTTCCTATTGGTACTGACAGCCTTCCCACCCCCACATTTTCTCAGCATTCTGTAGCTTCCTGTCTCTGGTTTGTAACTTCTGATTGCTAGGTTGCAGATGCTGGGGTGTGACTCAGTCTATTAAGAGAACAGCCAATCAGAATGCTCCTTTCTTTATGAGTGACTCGAACAGTCAGAAAACGTTATGTGCAGGCTTTGAGCTTAGCTCTTGTCTTAAGAGTTAGTTGATTTTATGTCTCAGTGCAAATCTTTGGTTTTAGAAATTTCTGATTGCTTAATTGAGACCGTGCACTTTGAGGAGATAGAGGATTCTTAAAGTCTGCATCCACGAGAGACTTTTTCCCCCTATTTTCTTTTTGATCAGTAGCTTAGTTTAAATATGAGAGGATCATCTTTGAGGATTATTGGCCTTAAAAACGGCCCTGACTATTGCAGATAATCAAGAATATGTTTTCTTTGTATGAACATTGTGTTGGGATTGTTTTAACTTTACTTGCTCAGTTCCTAACTTAATGTTGTTGTTTTTTTTGAGTTGCTGTTTTACTACATAGCCTTGGATGGCTTGGTACTCAAAAGAGATCCACTTGCCTCTGCTTCTTGCTTGGGAAGCAGAAGGTTGGTGGCCCATAATTTCTGTCTTTAAGTTAGGTATTGAAAAGGCCAAGTGACACCTCATGTGCTACCAGATGTTTTCTGTTTCCTATTATTCTCCCCTCTCTAATCCTATGGTTTTGGGTTGCCTGCCTCCCCGCCTAGCCACCTCCCCACACTGAGATATCATGATCTCTGATGAGTGAGCTGGTAGTGTACACTAGGGACAACAAAGAGGCAGGCATCAAACAGTTCTCTGACTAGTTCTTGTCATCATATTAATGATATTTGGTTGCAGCCTGAGTGCTTTCTGGAAATTTGAGAGCCTTCTCAGACCATTATGTCTTGGCAGCCAATATGGTTGAGAGTTACATTTTTCTCTGAAGACCACAGCTGAGAAAAGCAGGAACTATTCATAACAGCTCTTAAGTGTGTAGAATGGGCTTGGTGTTGTTTGGACAGAGTTGGTAGGCTAGCTTACAGGAAACAATCAGGTGGCATTTCTTTTCAAAGGATGGGGAAGCAGAGACTGCCATTTTTTTTCTTTGCCCACTCACTTTCTGCTTCATCATAGTGTGGATTTGCCAACCCTTATTTTTGGCATGAGCTAGAATTTTATACTTGGCTGTGTGGACTGTCTGGCAGTCAGTGTTTCTCCAGGATTTGAGAATTTCTACATTGCTGGCTTCGTCAGTCTTTGCTTTAAGAACAGACCAAGTCTGAATGAATTCAATCATCAGCCCCTTTAAGATGGGTGAACACTTGCTTGGCATAGTATAGTGAACTAGACAATTTATATGCCCCTTTGGAGCTTACAGACAATGAGACAATTAAAAAAAACGCATCTCAGCTGCTGTAGTCCTGTGGCGAGAGGTAAAGCAGAATGAGGTGAAAAGAACAGGAGTCGGGGATACTGCTGTTTTATACAAGACGGTTAGGCAGGCCTCTAATCAGAACTGATTTTGAGCAGAAATTTTAAAGTAAAAGTGTGGTCTATGCAGACTCTAGGAGAGAAAATATTTTTTTGTAATTAACATTTTCAATTTAATTTTTTAGCGTGGTATGGCATGTGCTTATTTACATGTGCGTGTATGTTCAGGAGCATTTATGTTTGGAGTCCAGAGTTGGGTGTTGCACATCTTCCTCAGTTGATCTCTACCTTGTTTTTTGAGGTAGGGTCTCTTTACTGAACCTGAAACTCATCACTTCAGCAAGACAAGCTGGCTAGCGAGCCCCAGGGATCCCTCTGTTCCCACCTGCCCAGTGCTAGCATTCCAGCATGTTACTATGCCTAGCATTGGACATGGGTGATGCGGAACTGAATTCATGCTCAGTCAGTCCGTGCTTTATTGACTGAGCCCCCTTCCCGTCCCTTAGTGGGAGCTCCTGTGCTAGGCATACCTGGCCTGTTTCAGAGTGATGGGCATGTCAGTGAGGCATTGAAGGGAACGATTGTCACAAAGTGATGTCTGGTAGGTGGTCTGGGTTGGGGGAGTCAGACCCTGTGTAGCTGTCTCGACTTTATAAAGTGTAAAGACAATGTAGAATTTCAACTTGTTTATTTATTTTGCTGGAGATTAAACTTAGGTCCTCCCAGGTGCAAAGCAAGGACTCTACCACTGAGCTACAATCTTGCCTTTGTTTGTTTTAAATAATTCTCTTTGCTGCTAAGTAGAGGTGTCAGCAGCAGGGGGAATGAGATCATGTAGCCAGCTGCAGGAGTGGCATTGATTTTAGACAGGAGTTGGGGAAATAATTACATTCTGCGTACATTTTGAGTATAGAGAGAAAGATTTGATGATGGATTGAATCTGCCTGAAAAGCTGGCTCAAATAACATCTTTAATGACAGAGTAAGAAATAACCTTAGGGAATTAAGTCTATATTCAAATATTCTTGCCAGGAGATAGTAAGACTCACTGATTTTATATATACTTTATTATATATGTGTTTTCAGATTTTTCCCTCTGCTGTTGTCATTCATATTCATTCTCTCCCTCTGTGTATTTCTCAGGCTATTTATTGTCCTTACTGATCTTCCACTCCGAAATCCATCCTCTTGTAAAATTCATTCCTTAAATGTGGTTTGTCTACTAACAACTTCATTAGTGCTTGTTACCATCTTACGGCTCATGTAGATTTCTCTGTGCTCTGATAATTAGAATGACTGTATCCCATTAGAATTTGCCAGACACTTTTTGGCAGCTCGCAGTGGCCCTGACTTATTAGTACTAGGAACAAGAGGCTGAGGAAGAGAAGGTCACAGCCACAGGTTAGTGATACCATGTATGAGCACAGTGAGTGGAGTAATGGTAGAACATGGCATCTAGGGTGCTAGAGAAGATAAGGAACAGCCAAAGTATGTTTCCACGTACCACTCAACGCAGCCTTTGACAGTTTATCCGAAGTCTGACAGTGTCTGCCTGGAGCAGATCAGATTTGTGGCTTGTACTTATTACTGACCTATGGTAGATATCAGGCTTTACCTGACTCCCTTTTATTTACTTTGCTCACAGATATTATAAGAGATGTAGATGAATAGCCAGATGACTGGGGCAGGCACATGGGAAGGGGCTCATGGTGTTCATGTTCTTTTGGGCTAGACCTCTCTTTAGCGCTTCATGTACAGCACTCCAGGAGCTTGGTGAACTCTGCCCATTGTGTTTGTAGTGGAGCTGTCACGATGTGGGCACAGTTGATTACATTGTTAGCCTTTAGTGATCAGCTTGACCTTTAGCCCTGCTTCCCTCTCTGGAAGTTTAGGGATAGAGTCCAACTTTGTAATCATGCCTCGATGATTTTGGTGACTCAGCCCCTGTCCTGAGATTATATAAGGGCATAGTCTCCTCATTAGCATGCAAAAGAAGTCCTCTTTGATGTGGAGAGTCTAGGGGCTTGAAGAGCTGTCTGCCAGGCACCCAAGGCAGAGACCAGTTATGTATTTCTCTTACAATATAATATCCCAGGCATGAGAGAGTGAATATCTTTCATATATATATATATATATTATATTTGGTTTTTCGAGACAGGGTCTCTCTGTGTTGCCTTGGCTGTCCTAGACTCACTTTGTAGACCAGGCTGGCCTCGAACTCACAGCGATCCGCCTGCCTCTGCCTCCCAAGTGCTGGGATTAAAGGCGTGCGCCACCACCGCCCGGCTCATGTATATTTCTTAAGTTTCACTTTTGTTGCCAGCAGCCACTTTTTAGGACTTCGTTATTATTTTTATATCATTTTAAGCCTTCTTAATAGATTCAGCCTTACTTATCTTGTCATACAATTTGTGAAATACCCTGTCTTCAGGTATTTTCCTTGGTAGTGGTGGTGGTGAAGCTACATGTCTTCTTCCTTCTCTTCACAAGATAAAGTTCCCAAACAGCAAAACCTCGAACTCAAAGTCTTTAACTCAGACTCCTCCATACATTTTCCAGCCAGCAAAGCTTTTTACGTTCTCTTTAAATTCTTTTTTACATTCAGTTTACATTTACAACGTATGCAGTCTTCTTCCCTTTTGCCGTTATGGAGTCATCTTTTCTTCCACCAACAGTCTTACCTTTGCTTTCTTAAACCTACAGTGAACCTGTTAGATCTTGACACTCTCTCTTCCCAGCATGCACAGGCATTACTCAATGTCTCCTTTCATGCTTTCTTGTCATTTGCCTCAGTGGCTCTTAGTCCTGTCATCAGTTTTCTTTCTTGGTTAAATTCCATGCAGTTATTCTGTAACTCTCTGACTTCTGTTCTCTGGTCTCTCTTTTGTCAGTAGCTGTCAAGTCTTGACGGATCTGTTCGTTCGCTCTTTTCCTGGACTGTCTGTCTGAATAGACTGTTATAAAATGCTCCTTCAGAGTAAATATGCTTAGTCTCTGGTTACTATATAGTTTCTGTTCAGGAAACAAGTGTTGGCTATAACAGAATACCAAAAGCAATGTGTTTTTGTGTTGACCTCTCTAGAACACACTTGAACCAGAGGCTAAGTCTTCTCTATCTGCTAAAGGTTCGTTTCCAAATATCTCTGTTAGATTCATTGTTATAATTTCTTCTTTTTTTGACAAGTTTTATTTCAGGGAATACTATTTGCTAAGATTATTAGGAAAAAGAATGAGAATTGATTTCTAGTTGGGAAAATTGCTGGAAACAATCTTTTTTGTTTTTGTTTTTTGAGACAGGGTTTCTCTCTGTTATTTTGGCTGTCCTGAACTTGCTTTGTAGACCAGGGCTGGCCTCAAGAGTGCTCTGCCTGCCTCTGCCTCCCAGTCCTGGGATTAATGGCATGTGCCACTGTGCCTGGCTTTTTTATTGTTTTGTTTTGTTTTTGTTTTTGAGACAGGATTTCTCTGTGGAACAGCCCTGACTGTCTTAGACTGGCTTTGTAGAAGGTTGGCCTTGAACTCACAGAGATGCTAGAAACAATATTAACTAGATTAAAAACATTCATTTATTTTTAAATTTCATGTATTTGTGTGTTTTCCTGTATGAGTTTATGTGCATCATATGTATGCACAGGTGCTCTTAGAGGCCAGAGGGTGTTAGACCCTCTGGACCTGGATTTATGGGAGGTTGTGAGCCACCTGATGTGGGTGCTGGAAACTGAACCTGTGTCCACCGTAAAAGCAGTAAGTGCTCTTAATTACTAAGCCATCTCTCCAGCCACAGCAGGGTATTTTTGCAGTGGAATGGAAAAGATATTAGAAGTTTGCAAGTAACAACTTGGCTTTTAGTGCCCTAATGTCAAGTAAGGATTAATTAACTGCGGGAAGGTTGTGAGACTGACAGTACACAGGAATGTAAGATTCAGTGTGGAGAACTTTAAGCTAATTCTTGAATAGTACTTTGAAAAGAAGCTCTTTAGCTGTTAGTTAATAATCAGGAGAAACTCCTTATGCAATTGCTGTA
>OU015746.1:111538950-111561450 GCA_907169655.1 Acomys percivali | reverse complement strand
TTTTCTTTCTTTTTTTTTTTTGAGACAAGGTTTCTCTGTGTAGCCTTGACTGTCCTGGCCTCACTCTGTAGACCAGGCTGGCCTTGAACTCACATTGATTCTCCTGCCTCTGCCTCCCAAGGGCTGGGATTAAAGGCGTGTGCCACCACTGCCTGGTTCTTGTTTTTTCTTTAAGGGCCACTGAGTATGACCTGCATTATTTGTTTGGTCTGATGACTTCTTCACCCAAGGAGATGAACTCTTTTAACTATTTTATAGTCTATTATTTTTGTGACTGTCTGATAGACAGACTTTGTAAATACAAACTTTTTTGTATGTTTTTGAGGAAGAGTATCATGAAGCCCAGACTAACCTTGAAGTCCATATGTAACTGGTTGTTCCACCTTGATTTCATGAGGAGATCAGAGGGGCCACTGTATCTTGCCAGAGTTCTTTCTAATGGTCAAGCTGACTTGTTTCTAGTTAGTATCTTTTCCTTTATGTAGGCTTGCTCCCTCAATCTGTGTTTCAAAACTTTCTCCTACATCAAATAGTTACATTTCATATGTAAGTTGTTTTTTAAATTTTACATCATGCTTCTATTTAGAACATTGTCTTTTATTTTCTACAATTGATTTCTTAGCCGTCTCTTGTTTCTTGAAGCGGTGAGAACTATTTTAGGCTTAATGTATGGACAATAAATTCATTTTCTTTTTTAAAAATTTTATTAATTTATTCTAGTTACATCTCAATGGTTATCCCATCCCTTGTATCCTCCCATTCTTCCCTCCCTCCCATTTTCCCCTTATTCTCCTCCCCTATGACTGTTCCTGAGAGGGATTCCCTCCCCCTGTATATGCTCATAGGGTATCAAGTCTCTTCTCAGTGACCTGCTGTCATTCCTCTGAGTGCCACCAGGTCTCCCCCTCCAGGGGACATAGTCAAATGTGAGGCACCAGAGTACGTGAGAAAGTCATATCCCACTTTCCACTTAAGTGTGAAGACTGTTCTGACCATTGGCTAGATCTGGGTAGGGGTTTAAAGTTTACCACCTGTATTGTCCTTGGCTGTTACCTTAGTTTGAGCGGGACCCCTTGGCCCAAATCTGCCTATCATAATGTTCTACTTGTAGGTTTCTAGGACCCACTGGATCCTTCTACATTGCTATTCTCCCATGCTTCTCTCATCTAGAGTCCCAATAGGATGACCTCCCCTCTGTCCCAGTTTCCTGGTAAGGGAAGGCTTTCATGGGACATGCCCCTTGGGCTAGTATGCAGATATAAGTGAGTATATACCATTTGAGTCTTTCTGCTTCTGGGTTAACTCACTCATTATGATCATTTCTAGTTCAACCCATTTATCCACAAATTTCGGGAATTCCTTGTTTTTAATAGCTGAGTTGTATTCCATAGTGTATATGTACCACAGTTTCTTTATCCATTCTTCTACTGAGGGACATTTAGGCTGTTTCCATGATCTGGCTATTATGAATAAGGCTGCTATGAACATGGTTGAGCAAATTTTCTTGTTATGTGCTGGTGCATCTTCTGGGTATATTCCAAGGAGTGGAATAGCTGGGTCTTGAGGAAGCCCTATTCCCAGTTTTCTGAGATAGCACCAGATAGATTTCCAAAGTGGCTGTACTAGTTTGCAATCCCACCAGCAATGAAGAAGTGTTCCTCTCTCCCCACATCCTCTCCAGCATGTGGTGTCGCTTGAGTTTTTGATCTTAGCCATTCTGATGGGTGTAAGATGGAATCTCTGAGTTGTTTTGATTTGCATTTCCCTGATGACTAAGGAGGTTGAGCATTTCTTTAAGTGTTTCTCAGCCATTTGATATTCTTCTGTTGAGAATTCTCTGTTTAGTGCCAAGCCGCATTTCTCAATTGGGTTATTTGGTTTGGTGGTGTTTAATTTCTTGAGTTCTTTATATATTTTGGATATTAGACCTTTGTCAGATGTAGGGTTGGTGAAGATCTTTTCCCAATCTGTAGGCTGTCGCTTTGTTCTCTTGACCGTGTCTCCAGCCTTACAGAAGCTTCTCAGCCTCATGAGGTCCCATTTATTAATTGTTGACATTAAGGCCTGAGCTGTTGGTGTTCTGTTCAGGAAGTTATCTCCTGTGCCAATATATTACAGGCTCTTCCCCACTTTTTCTTCTAAGTGACTTAGTGTCTCTGGTTTTATGTTGAGGTCTTTAATCCACTTGGATTTGAGTTTTGTGCAAGGTGACAAATATGGGTCCAGTTGCATTTTTTTACACATAGACATCCAGTTAGACCAGCACCATTTGTTGAAGATGCTATCCTTTTTCCATTGAATGGATTTGGCTTCTTTGTCAAAAATCAAGTGACCATATGTGTGTGGATTCATATCTGGGTCTTCAATTCGATTCCACTGATCAACCAGCCTGTTGCTGTGCTAGTACCATGCTGTTTTAATTACTACTGCTTTATAGTACAATTTGAGATCCGGTATGGAGATTCCTCCGGAGCACCTTTTATTGTACAAGATCGTTTTTGCTATTCTGGGTTTTTTGTTTTTCCATATGAAGTTCAGAATTGAACTTTCAATGTCTTTTAAAAATTGTGTAGGTATTTTGATAGGGATTGCATTGAATCTGTAGATTGCTTTTGGTAGGATGGCTATTTTTACTATGTTAATTCTCCCTATCCATGAGCAAGGAAGATTCTTCCATCTTCTCATGTCATCTTCAATCTCCTTCTTCAGAGTTTTGAAATTTTTTTCAAACAAGTCCTTCACTTGCTTAGTTAGAATAACGCCTAGATATTTTATATTGCTTGTGGCTAATGTGAAGGGTATGGCTTTCCTAATTTCTTCCTCTGCAAGCTTGTCATTTGTGTATAGGAAGGCTACAGACTTTTTGGAGTTAATTTTGTATTCAGCCAAATTGCTGAAAGTGTTTATCAGCTGTAGGAGTTCTCTGGTGGAATTTTGAGGGTCACTTATGTACACTATCATATCATCTGCAAATAGGGATAGTTTGACTTCCTCCTTTCCCATTTGGATACCCTTGATCTCCTTTTGTTGTCTTATTGCTCTGGCTAGAACTTCGAGTACTATATTGAAGAGATAGGGAGAGAGTGGGCAGCCTTGCCTTGTTCCCGATTTTAGAGGAATTTCCTTGAGTATCTCACCATTTACTTTGATTTTGGCTATTGGCTTGCTGTATATAGCCTTTATTATGTTCAGGAAAGTGCCTTGTATCCATGATCTCTCTAAAACTTTAAACATGAATGGGTGTTGGATTTTATCAAATCTTTTCTCTGCATCTAAAGAGATGATCATGTAGTTTTTAATTTTCAGTTTGTTTATATGGTGGATTACATTGATGGATTTCCGTATATTAAACCATCCCTGCATGCCTGGAATGAAGCCTACTTGGTCATGATGAATAATATCCTTTATGTGTTCTTGTATTCGTTTTGCAAGAATTTTATTTAGTATTTTTGCATCGATGTTCATAAGAGAAATTGGTCTGAAATTCTCTTTCTTTGTTGAGTCTTTGTGAGGTTTAGGTATCAACGTGACTATGGCCTCATAGAATGAATTTGGTAATGTTCCATCCAGTTCTATGTTTTGGAGTAGCTTGAAGAGTATCGGTATTAGCTCGCCTTTGAAGGTCTGGTAGAATTCTGCACTGAAACCATCTGGCCCTGGGCTTTTTTTTGGTTGGGAGACTATCAATGATTGCTTCTATTTCTGTAGGGGAAATGGGACGATTTAGCTTGTTTATCTGTTCTTCACTCAACTTTGGCAAGTGAAATTGATCAAGAAAATCATCCATTTCCCTTAGATTTTCAAATTTTGTGGCATATATGCCTTCAAAGTAGGATCTTATGATTCTTTGTATTTCTTCAGTGTCTGTTGTTATGTCTCCATTTTCATTTCTGATTTTGTTGATTTCAATACTGTCTCTCTGCCTTTTAGTTAGTTTGGCTAATGGTCTGTCTATCTTGTTGATTTTCTCAAAGAACCAGCTCTTGGTTTTGTTGATTCTTTGGACTGTTTTCTTAGTTTCTAGTTTGTTAATTTCAGCCGAGTTTGATTATTTCCAGACGTCTACTCCTTAGGGTGTTTCTGCTTCTTTTTTTTCTAGGGCTTCCAGCTGTTTTGCTAAGTTGCTTATGTGCGATGTTTCCAATTTCTTTTAAAGGCACTTAGTGCTATGAATTTTCCTCTTAACACTGCTTTCAATGTATCCCACAAATTAGGGTATTTTCTTCCCTCATTTTCATTGAATTTCAGAAACTCCTTGATTTCTTTCTTTATTTCTTCCCTGACCTATGTGTCATTTAGCAGAGAGTTGTTTAGTTTCCACGTACGTGTAGGCTTTTTGTCGTTTCTGTTGTTGAGTTGCAGCCTAAGAGCATGGTGATCTGATAGGATACAAGGTATTATTTCAATCCTCTTGTATCTGTTGAGGCCTGCTTTGTGACCTACGATGTGATCAATTTTGGAGAAGGTTCCATGGGGTGCAGAGAAGAAGGCATATTCTTTCTTGTTTGGGTGAAAGGTTCTATAGATATCTATTAGATCCATTTGACCCATGGCATTGGTTAATGATGTTATTTCACGGCTTAGTTTCTGTTTCAATGACTTATCCTTCAGAGAGAGTGGGGTGTTGAAGTCCCCCACTATTATTGTTTGGGGATCGATGTGTGGTTTGAGTTTTTTTAGAAGATCTTTTACAAATGTGGGTGCCCTTGTATTGGGAGCATAGATGTTCAGAATTGTGATGTTATCTTGGTTGACTTTACCTTTGATGAGTATGAAGTGTCCTTCTGCATCCCTTTTGATTAATTTTGGTTGAAAGTCTATCTTGTTTGATATTAAAATGGCTACGCCTGCTTGCTTCTTGTGACCATTTGCTTGGAATATTTTTTTCCAACCTTTTACCCTGAGATAGTGCCTATCGTTATGGGTGAGATGTGTTTCTTGAATGCAGAAGAATGTTGGATCTTGTTTATGCACCCATTCAGTTAGTCTGTGTCTTTTTATTGGAGAATTGAGACCATTGATGTTGAGAGATATTAATGACCAGTGACTGTTAAGAGTCTTAATTTTGATGTTGTTTCCAATCAAGCGTTTGTGTAGCTTTGTTTTTGCCATGGTATAGTTACATATTTCCTGAGTAGTTTTTGGTTGTAGCTTGACCCTTTGGGATGGAGTTTTCCTTCTAATACCTTCTGGAAAGCTGGATTTGTGGATAGGTACTGTTTGAATTTGTTTTTGTCATGGAATATTTTGTTTTTTTCATCAATGATTATTGATAGTTTTGCTGGGTAAAGTAGTCTGGCCTGGCATCTGTGGTCTCTCAGGGTTTGCAGGATCTCTGTCCAGGCTCTTTTGGCTTTTATGGTCTCTGCTGAGAAGTCTGGTGTAATTCTGATAGGTTTGCCATTGAATGTTATTTGGCCCTTTTCCCTTGCAGCTTTTAATATTTTTTCTTTGTTCTGTATATTTTGTGTTTTGATTATTATGTGACGGGCAGTTTTCCTTTTCTGTTCAATTCTGTTTGGTGTTCTGTAGGCCTCTTGTATGTTTATAGGCATCTCTTTCTTAAGATTGGGGAAATTTTCTTCTATGATTTTGTTGAGAATAGTTTCTGGGCCTTGGAGTCTGATATTATCCTCAGATTTCTTCTTTTCATGGTGTCCTTAATTTCTTGGATGTTTTGTCTCAGGAGTTTTCCAGATTTGGCATTTTCTTTAATGGTTGCTGCAAGATCTGTGATTGTATCTTCTAGACCTGAGATTCGTTCTTCCGTCTCTTGGATTCTGTCAGAAAAGCTCACCTCTGTGTTGCTAGCCTTCTTCTTTGAGGTCTCACGTTCTCGTTTTTCTTTTGTCTGTGTGTTTATCATTGAATCCATTTTCATCTTCAGATCTAGAACTGATTTTTTTATTTCTTTCACCTGATTTTTTGTATATTTCTGAGTTTCTTCCATTGCCTCTTTATAGGTCTTCAGAGCTTGAACCGTTTTATTTCTTTCTTCCATCTGGTTATTTGCATTTTCCTGAAATTTTTCCAGTTCCACTCTATGTGCTTCTTTTATGTCTCTCAACTGTTTGGCTGCGTCTTCCTGTATTTGATTACTAATTTTATTTGTTTCCTCCATTAATATGCTCCTTATTAAGGATTTGAGGTCATTTTCTTGTTTTTCCGTTGTATTTGAGCTCTCTGGGTTGTTTTCTTTGGGATAGCTCGAAACTGGAGACGCCATGTTGTTTTGGGGTTTTTTGTGTATGCTTTTACGCTGTCCTTTAGACATATTGCCGTCTTTGATTTTGTTGTGTAGCTTCCCGAGTTGGATGTAGGGAGTCTGATGATAGATTCACTTGTTTTCTCACGATTTCCGTAGGCTGGAAGCTCTGATGCTTCACTGGTGTGGATGGCAGGAAGTTAACCCTGTCTTTTTGGGTGATCTTCAGCTCCCCTGTGCTGTGGGTCCTGTAATCGTTCTGGGTCTCTGGATGAGCATTGGGTCAGGCCAAGGTATCCACAGTCTTCTGGGTTCCCTGCCAAGTCCAGCCAGGGACACTGGGCCCGAACCACCCGCTGAGCTCAGCTAGAATCTCAGGTCCTGAACCGTCTGCCGTGCTCAGCTAAGAATTCTGGTCTCAAAATGAGCCCAGGGTCCAGCCAGAATTTTTGGGCTGGGATTGCACAGCAAGCTCAGCTAGGGGCTTTGGCCAAAGTGTGTGATGTGTGCATTTATTGACTCAGGCCTGAACAGTCCGCCCAGCTCAGCCAGGAATTCTGGATTCAAACTGCACACTGTGTCCAACCAGAGTCTTAGAGCCGGGACTGTGCCAAAAACTCTACTAGAGACTCTGGGCCCAATCTGTTTGCCAAGCACGGTTAGGGACTCTGGCCCTAAACTGCACACTGAGCTCCACCCGAGTCTCCGGGGCGGAATTGTGCACCGAGCTCAGCCAGGGACTATGGACCCACACTGCATGCTGAATTCAGCCCGGGACTCCGGGCCTATACTGCGTGGATAGTCCAGCCAGAGTATTGGGGCTGCCCAGCCTGTGTGCACTGCTCAGCTAGAATCTCTGGGCCTAATCTGCCCATCAAGTCCAGCTAGGGCCTCTGGGCTGAATCTGCGTGCTGACCTCAGCCTGTGTCAGTGCCCCAAAACTACCCACTAAGCTGAGTTAGTGTTTTGGGCAGAACTGCACGTTGATGTGAGTTAGCTCCTCTGGTGGAAATGAGCGCTCTGCCCAGCCTGCGTCACAGCAGGTGAACTGCGGCTGCGCTGAGTTGGCGCCTTCGGTGGACCTGAGCGCTCTGCCCAGCCTGCGTCACAGCAGGTGAACTGCGGCTGCGCTGAGTTGGCGCCTTCGATGGACCTGAGTGCTCCACCCAGCCTGCGTCATAGCAGGAGAGCTGTGGCTGCGCTGAGTTGGCGCCTTCGGTGGACCTGAGCACTCCGCCCAGCCTGCGTCACAGCAGGGGAGCCATAGCTGCACTGAGCTGTTGCCTTGGGCAGAATTGCTTGCTGTGCTGAGCCAGCGTCTCCACGGCACTGCGCACTGAGCTGTACCCGGGAATCTGGGGCCGAACTGTCCGCCGAGTCCAGTTTGTGTCACACTGCACCACGCTACCCAAATCCTGTCCGGAGTCCCCTCTCCCGCAGCAACTCCCACCAGCCACCACACTAACTGCCTCCACCGGAAGGCTCTGAGCTGCAAACCTCAGCCACGACCGCTGGTGTCGCCGCTGCTGCTCTGATCCGAGAAAATCTGCACTCCTCCCGTGTGCAGGGGCATGCAGGTCCTCCGCACCCTGGTCCCCCCCGAACCGTGGAGCACTCCTGCCGTCGTGGTTTCGGGACCCCAGTGCTCCTGGCTCAGAAATCTGCGCAATTCCCTGAATTGTTCACTGGAGCCTCCAAACCCGGTCCACAGTGCTCGCCGCCATCTTGGATCTCTGCATTTCTTTTTCAATAAATTCGTTTTCTGTTGGACAAGTAACTTGGCTTCTCACCTATAAAAGCCTATACAATTTATCCTTAGGATCTCTCTGTCTTATTCTCTTCTTAGCAGGGACATCTAGATCCTTCCACTTTCTTGCCTGCATGAGACTTGAGTTTCTTGTTCAGGTGGTTGCGGGGTCACTGCATACAGCATATTTTCTATAAAAATTCCTGTCTGGTAGCCTGCTATCCTTCCTCTGAGTGCCACCAGGCCTCTCCATCCAGAGGACGTGGTCAAATATGGGACACCAGAGTTCTTGTGAAAGTCAGACCCCACTCTCCACTCAACTGTGAAGAATGTCCTGTCCATTGGCTAGATCTGGGTAGGGGTTCGAAGTTTACTGTACATATTTTCCTTGGCTGGTACCATAGTTTGAACAGGACCCCTGGGCCCAGATCTGCACATCATAATGTTCTTCTTGTAGGTTTTTAGAACCCTCTGGATCCTTCTATTTCCCCATTCTCTGATGCTTCTCTCACCTAGAGTCCCAGTAGGATGTCATCCCCCTGTCCCACTTTCCTGGTAAGTGAAGACTTTCATGGGACAAGCCTTCAAAAAGAGACTTGATACCCTATGAGCATATGCAGGGGGAGGAGGTCCCCTAAGTCACGCTCATAGGGGACGGGAGTAAGGGGAAACTGGGAAGAAGGGAGGAATGGGAGGATACAAGGGATGGCATAACAATTGAGATGTAATATGAATAGATTAATAAAATATATTAAAAAAGAAAACCTCAGACACCTACAAAAAAATTTCCTGTATGTTGGGATGTTGATTTGAGCTAGACAGGGCCTGACTCATTTGTATGCATCATTGTCTGTTATATACCATATTCTGTCTAGAAGCTGACAGAAAAATTTTAAATTAAACATCAGAGTATATATTATTTTCTCATTGCAGTTATAATTTTGAAATTATTTGTACTGCTCAGGTTCTCCATATTCTTTATGGTTGAATCTGCTCACAATACTTAGTAGGCCCTCATCCTCGCCTCCTCCAGCCCTATTGTGCTGCAGGCGTTATTCTTTATCCTCCCACTTCAGATGTCTGGTGACGGCATGTGAATGGGGCCTGTTATTAGTTCTGCTATTCTAGGCCAGAATGCTCCTGGGTCAGAGACATGAGCAGTGTGTTACCAGGTTGAAGTCTTCAGAGACATGAGCAGTGTGTCACCAGGTCGACGTCTTGACTCTTGTGTAATATAGAACCTCTCCTTGCTTTTCCTGTCTAGTGTTTTATGTCTCATAATAAAACTCATATTAACTGTTCCTACTAGGTTTTTTACTTTTAACTTCTTTGAGTGCCTGTGTCTAAAAAGGATAAAAAAATTCAAAATCAAACTCCAAAGGTGATTGCCTCTGAATTCATTCCCTCAAGTTAACGACTAAATCTTTCTTGGCTTTAAAAGAATAGTTGATTTCCAACTCCTCACCTTCCCTTTCTCCTGAAACTTCCTTGGCAAAAGGAGCTCATATTGCCAATTATCAGGTCCAATGGCTTTTTCATAGTGTTTTACTTCTCTTTGTTTTTCTGTGGGATTTGACATCGCTTTCTGTTATCTTCAAATTCTCTTCCAAACTGCTTTTTTTATTCTCTTCTTTGCTGTTAGGTTGTAGGTTATTAGTATTTGTAAAAATTTTTATTTTTGGTTTTTCGAGACAGGGTCTCTCTGTGTAGCCTTGGCTGTCCTGGACTCTCTTTGTAGACTAGACTGGCCTCGAACTCACAGACATCTGCCTGCCTCTGCCACTTGAGTGTTGGGATTAAAGGCGTGCGCCACCATGCCTGGCAGGTTGTTGGTCTTATGCTGCCTTCTATGCTTCCCTCCTTTCACCCACAATCCCAGAACGTTGCCTGAGGCTTCCTCTCCTCTGCATGTTTTCCAGGATGAACAATCTTGTTTCTCATGAGCATTTGATTTTTGTCTCTGTACTGACAGTTCTCAAGCCATTGTCCTTTTTCTGTCTTTGCTTTTGCATTTTGCCTCCATTGCTTGACCAGGAAACACTATCACAGGCATACTGTGTAGCAGAGCAGGAAACACTATCACAGGCATACTGTGTAGCAGAGCAGGAAACACTATCACAGGCATACTCTGTAGCAGAGCAGGAAACATTATCACAGGCATACTCTGTAGCAGAGCAGGAAACACTACCACAGGCATACTCTGTAGCAGAGTGAGCTCCTGAGTCTCAGCATAGCATACTGAGTCCATGGCCTCCTCTGTCTGTGACGTTTACCAGTGATAAGGCACTACTCTTTGTCCAGTTGAACACATCTGGAATCCTGAGCCCTTTCATTTGATGATTTATTCATCTATTTATTTCCCCAAATTTGTCTAATGATGTGACAGAAATCCCTAAGGTTTAATATTGCTATTCTATTGTATGTATGCCTTATTTATTTATTATATATACACTGCTCTGGCTGCATGTGCACATGCACACTCAGGACCTCTGGAGGAGTAATCAGTGCCCTTAACGTCTGAGCCATCTCTCCAGCCACTGTATGCATGCTTTTTACCACAATCCTTTTGGTTTTTTTCTTAACCCATCTTCTCTTAAACTGGTTTTCTTCTTTGACAGTTTGTATATAATGTATTTCATTACTCTTCTGCCTCTTCCTTCTCTTATCTCCCTTTGATCCCTTTTCAGTGCTCTTTCATCTCTGTCTATCCCGTTCCCAGATTCCTGACTTTCAGCTTTAGTTTGTGACCCATTTAGTTTAACCAGCACCATCTGGGAGCTTTGGATTAGGACTCTCTGCTGGACCTGATGGGATCATCAGTGGTTAACTTCTTTTTCTTTTAGTCCATCCTCTATATGGAAGTCAGAGTGATTTTTAAAAAGTCAAGTCCGTGTGTGTGTGTGTGTGTGTGTGTGTGTGTGTGTGTGTGTGTGTGTCGTGTTCATGGATGGGCAGGTATGCGTGCATGTGCATGTCAGGGCCAGAGGCTGATGCTGGTTGTCTTCTCCAGCATTCTCTGTTATATGTTTTGAGGCAGTGACAGATTTATGCCTGGAGTGCACTGATTGGTTAGGCTGTCTGGCCAGCAAGCTCTGGGCATCTTTCTTTCTTTCTTTTTTTTTTTGTTTTTTCGAGACGGGTTTCTCTGTGTAGCCTTCGCTGTCCTGGACTCGCTTTGTAGACCAGGCTGGCCTCATCTGTGGAATCTTTCATTTCTGTTTCCTGCTCTGTAGTCCTGGGGTTATAGATGTGTGTAGCTACTTCCAGCTTTTTATGTGCCTGTTGTTTCCAGCCTAAAGTCCTGTGCTTGTACAGTAAGAACTCTACCCACTGAGCCACCTTCCTAGTCCCTCAAGCTGTTTTTCTTTTGGCTTTAAGTGCTTGGTAGGCTGCGTTTCTTCTATGTCCTCTTTTTCTTCTGATTTATGTCTCTGAATGAACACTATATTTTCCTTTCCTTGTTTAGCTAGTATGTGTTTTCTGAATGTGCCATGCTGTTCTGTGCTTTTGACTTAGGATATATTGTTTTCCATTTTAGTGTCTATTTATTTGTTGTCACGTCCCATTTCTTTCATAATTTAGTATTTCTAGAAGTGTGTTGTGCCATGAAGTTTGTTTCTTCTTAGAAAAATGGGAGGAGGGAGAGAAATGAGGTAACTTAGCGTGAGTAGAAATTGAGACTGTGAATTCAAATAAATTATTAAGCAAGAGGGTACCTATCATGGAAGAGCTGAAAGACGGAAGACTGTAACATAGCTTGATTAGTTTAACCTATGCAGAGGTACCTTAGCGCTATGAAGAGTGTAAGAAAAGTGAAGAGTTGTATATTCTGGGCACAAAAGACTATATGTGCAAACACATGTGGGTAAGTCCTAGAACTCCCCCAAATCATATGTAAGTGGCTGCTGAAATAATCTTGGGCTGATGACCATCTATACTGCCCATAGAAGTCTTGAAAATCCTCTTTAACTTTTTAATCCCTCCATTGGATTTAGTTTTCAGTGTATGCTCTTATACTTCCTGTTTATAATGTTCTTTGTATTTGTGTGTGTGCTGTAATGTGTAGTCTCTGCTGGACTGTTCTCTCTGTGAGTATGATACTCGTGTGTACTGTGAAGAGTAATGGCATATCAAGAATGCCCAGGAAAAAGCAAAAGACATGTATAGTGATAAGATGAACATTTTACTTGTGTTTTGAGAAACGTGTAGGAATTCTGCTGGAAAAGAGAATTTTGCTGATTGTATGTTTTTAGGGATGTATCTTAATTTCAGCCCATGACTTATTCCCTTAGGTGTGGAACTTAGATGTGCAGAATTCCTAGAGAACATCCTTGGTTTCTTAGTTTCTTGCTTCCTTTGCCTCCAGGGATTTGGAGGATACATTAAACTACAAAATAAAATATCTTACCCCAAATTCCATAATGTTAGGCTAAAAACCATGTGTTGTCAAACAGCGTTTGAAAATTCAGAAGGTGGCTGGGGAGTGGTGGCGCACGCCTTTAATCCCAGCACTTGGGAGGCAGAGGTAGGGAGATCTCCGTGAGTTCGAGGCCAGCCAGTTTTACAAAGTGAGTCTGGGATAGCCAGGACTATACAGAGAAACCATGTCTCAAAAAAAAAAAGAAGAAGAAGGAAGAGGAGGAGGAGGAGGAGAAGAAGAAAAAGAAGAAGAAGAAAGAAAATTCAGAAGGTGACCATAGTTTAACTTGGTCACCCTTTGGTTGAGCACCAGTTAAAGTAGTTACATACTTATGTAAAATGTACTCATGTTTAGGTGCTACCTCATGCTTGGGAGTGTGTTTATGCAGTGATTGGCATGCAGAGACTGTTGCAGGCATCTCAGTCTTCCCTCGTGCTCACTTTGGGTAAAATTATGAAGAGAATAACTTATACCACTATTTTTTTTTTTTTTTTTTTAGCTCCAGAAAGTAGCTCTACTTTGTCTAAATTAAAATTTATATCTGATTGAGCAGCTAACAATTACAGGTTCAAGGCCAGCCTAGGCTGCAAATCAACCTTTCATTCTTAGAGTGTAAAATCTTAGTCTTTCTTTAATTTTCCTGAAGGTCGAAAGAATTCTGTTACTGGGAATTTGTTTAAATTAGGGATCTTTTTGAGTTCTCTACCATCTCATTTGGTTAATGTGTTTATTCTGAGTTTATAGTAATCCCTCTTCATCTGTTGTGGAAAAATCTGAGTCCTTTCTCTTATGGAAGATTTTCTCATTCTAGATTTTACTGGTTCTGTCTGGTGTTGCTTAGAGTTTTTTCTGTTCCTAAGCTTTCTTTTAAACCAGCAGGTGTGATAGGCCTGGAGACCTGAGTAGCTTCAGATTGTCTCATAGGCAAGGGTCTTTTATAGGGGACTCTCTGTGTTTCCTTCCATTCATAATAGGATGAGGATTAATTTCACTTTAAGTGTTCTTTCGCTGTGTTGGAGCCTGTCAAAAGCACTAAAATGAATTTTCTATGCAAATAAAATTTCTGTGCATCTCTGTCTGAATTTGGCAGGGAAATGGAATGAATAGAATATATATGTAGCAGGTTGCGGAGGCTCACGCCTGTAATCCAAACATTCTACCAGGCAGAGGCAGGTGGATCTGTGTGAGTTCAAGTTCGAAGCCAGCCTGGTCTACAAAGTGAGTCCAGGACAGCCAAGTCTATATAGAGAAATTGTGTCTCAAAACACACAAACACACACACACACACACACACACACACACACACATGTATATATATGTATGCATTTTAAAAAGATTTACTAGGCTGGATTGCATGATAGGGATCACATAGTCCAACAGTGATTGTCTTTATGCTGGACAGGCTTGGAAATCTGTGACTGACTACTCAGCCCACAAAGATGGGTGGTCTAGTCGTTTCAGTCCAGTGCAGAAGTCCTGGAAGCTCTTGGAGGGTCTCGTTACTAGGTCTAGTGTGGAAGGCTGAAGAAGCTGGAGTTTGAGGTCAGGCAACAGCAGCAGCAATGCTGTGCACACTTGCTCAGGGAGAAGCGAAGGTAGGCAGGCAGCACTGTCCTTCCCGTGGATCTCTATATCAGAGCTACTAGAAGGTACTGTTTACTCTGCGGGTGAGTCTCACCCCTTCAGCTAATCTATGGTAGAAACATCCTTGCTGGCAGTGTGTCTCTTCAGTGATCACACACTTTAACAGTAAAGATTAACCATCACATCATCCTTACAGAATATTTCCTATTTAGGTATTTATTAACGGTAATGAATAGACCAAACTTTGTGGGGTAACATATATGAGATCAAATCTACAGTGCTATGTGCATTGGTGAATTCACATCCCAGTAACCATCCATTGGTGTTAAAGTCACTCAAATTACTCTTCCTTTCTACACTTGTCATTTTGTGGCCTTGACCTTACTGCTCATTTAATCTAATTTAGGGAACTTTGTTCTAGCTGGCCCGATACAGATCATAATACTAAACTGTTGCAAGTTGTGATTTCATAAGCACCAGTGCTTAAAAAGTCTGATTGTACTTACTCAGGTAGCTACAAAGGTATTAATAGGCTTGGCCATTATACCACCAGTGGCACCAGCTTCTTTTCCTGGCCTGTAGCATCTTAAGGCTTTTGCACATTCCGTCGTTAGTTTGCATACCTAAACACTGATAATATTTAGAAGGAAATATGTTTATTGTTTGGGCAGGAGAGCTTTGGATTCCACTTTCTATGCTAGTGTTCTCGCTGCCCTCGTAATTAAAAATTTAGCCAGTAATACCCTTTGACTTTACAGTGACTAAGACGATGGATGTTGCTGTATCACGGATCCCCTGAGCCTAACTTTTGCAAGCTTGCTTCCATTTGACTAAAAACTAAGTTGTAGTAGCACAGAAAAGATCTAGCTGACATAATAGTGGGGCTTTGTATTGAACGTCATGTGTTCTTTTAGAACCACGCAGAACCTGGAGTGAAATGTACAGTTTTAAGGACGGTTCCTTTTTTATTTAATCGCCATAATCAAGCCTTTGAGTCAGCGTATGTTACATATGACAGCCGGGAGCCCTGGGCAAAGAGGATGTAAGGGGAAGTAACTGAATAATATACATTTAAAAGCAAACCGACAAAGCATTTAAATTATGATGTGGAATCTGAATGTGAAAGCAAGTTTCAGACATGACATGATGGCTTATGCTTGTTTCATTAGCATTGTTGTTCAGTTAATTGCCCCTAGACTAAGTAGGGAAAGTTTTCCTAAAATTCAGGCAATTTGTAACCTTCTGAAACGCTATTTGCAACACTAAATAAAGAAGGTGAGTAGGTGGCATCTGAGAGGTTAAGGTAATGGATATGAAAGGAGTTTTGAAAGGGGCAGGTTTGACTGTTTCCCTGCAGAACTTACCCCCGGGCCTGCAGTGCTCATGCTCTTGAGGTAACAGTGGCCTCTGCCGTCTCCCTGCCTTCACTCCTGTCCCCGCCGGCAGCATGCCTCCCAGTACACTTCATTCCTTTGTCATGAACGCAGTCTGCACCAACCCTGAAGTCAGATGTGAATCCAAATCATCATTGATGGTTTATGGACAGTATTTTAGTTTTTAGAATCTTGATCTAGTCTTGGGATATGAGTAAAATCTATCACCCCATAAATATGCATATTAACAAATATGGCACTACTGTGTACATGCATTATTACAATTGCTCCTGCTTCCCAGGTTTTATCCAGCTATAGATTGCTTTGCAACCTCTTAACTTTGACTTACTAGTCTTCCAAAAAATATCTTATACAATTTTGAAAATTTTTGAAATGCACCATGCTAGTTCAGTAACTTTGCCATAACTTTTAAAAAAATACAGAAATGAACTCAGGGAATCACAGATATTTCCAAAGCCCTGTGCTAGCCATTCTTAATTCCCCACTAAAGCTCAGAAACAGTATTTATTAGAGTATCTCACAAATTTTATCATTAGATGATGTAGCCAATATGAGCTTTTTCAAATTGTTGGCAATTGCACTTCTAAAAGACGTATCATGTAACATGCATCAAAGGCAGCATGGTTACCGAAATGAGGCAGAGTCACAGTGCTTGTTATTTCAGAGATATAAGCAAATGTAGAAGAAAGCTTCTTTCATTTTTTTCTTTTTCTTTCTTTCTTTCTTTCTTTCTTTCTTTCTTTCTTTCCTTCTTTGTTTTGTTTGTTTGTTTGTTTGTTTGTTTTGTTTTTGAGACAGGATTCTCTGTGTACCCTTGGCTGTCCTGGAACTCACTGTGTAGACCAGGCTAGCTTTGAACTCTACAGAGACCTGCCTGCCTCTGCTTCCCTGAGTTCTGGCATTACAAGCATGTACCACTATTCCTGGCTAAGAAAGTTTCTTCAACATTCAGAAAGAAAGTTGTTTATATACTAGTGAAATGACAGGGCTCACAAAGATATGCAGGGTTAGAAAATTTATGTGAGACATCAGAATCATTTCATTCTAAGACAACAGTTCAAGATGACTGACACCATTTGTTCTGCAATTATTTGTACACTTAGAACTCTATAAATACTACTGTAGGAAAAAGTGCATTCTGATTCTAACATTTTTTACCCCTTCTAGTTGGCAGACCTTGAAGCCCTTTGTAGTGACCATGTGTATGGAGTTTGAGCTCCTCTTTAGAAGCTGTTGGAAAATAACAGGAATTGTGCTTATTTGAGATGGAAAGTGAGGCACGGAGAAGTAAAAGACTAGCATTATCTCCTCAGTCTACTTCTGCAGGAAGGAGATGTTTTAGCTTTGCCTCTGACATAGATGATGGAATCTTTATTATGTATTATTTAGCAATTGGAAAATGACCATGATATATGCTGTGCTTTAGTTACCAATTTCCTTACAGCTATTTTAAAAAAGTGTTTGTGAGTATGGGAGTGTGTTTTATGGCAAAGGCCAATATCACAGATGGGAAAAGCAGTTGTCTGGCATGGGTGTTCTGCTGTTCTTTTAGTAAGTAGGGCAAACATGGGTACTTGATCTTGATACTACTGCAGAATCTAATTGGAATTTGCAGTCCTTTTGATACATTAATGGCTCAAAGTAGCCGCCACTAAGCTCAGGTCCACAAAACAGTTCAGTTTTTCATTCTTGATGTACTATGTTTATTAACAATGTCAAGACTAAATTAATTTTTCATTTTACTTATTTTGGGTAGGAATCATAATTTTCTACATGTAATTAATAAATATATGTCCTTGTTATTAAACTTATTTATAAATGTTAATCTTTATTTCCCTCCTCAGATTCTGTCAAGTTTTAAGAACCAATGCACCTTATAGCCCATGGAAGAAAAAACACAAATCAAGACATTTTTGGGTTCCAAGCTGCCAAAGTATGGAACGAAGTCTGTAAGAAGTACACTGCAACCAACGCCAAATGGGGCTGCTGTGACTTTATTAGGGACTTCCAAGAGTAGTAATGTCAAGAATTACATCAAAAATAATGGCTCTGATTGTTCATTGTCCCATTCGTTTAATTGGAGAAAAGCAAATAAATACCAACTTGGTTCACAAAATACAGCAGAACTTAATAATACTCAGAGTACACATGACAGACTAGTTGATCCTGAACAGCATGATCCTGCTCCAGGAACGCTTGGTAGGGATGGGATAGAGGGAGGTTTGAAAAGTGCTTCCTTCTTCACATCCAAGTTAGCAAGACCATCAACCATGTTTGTGTCATCTGCAGAGGAGGTAAATCAGAAATCTTTTTCTGGACCTTCTAATTTGGGTAAATTCAAAGGCACATTACTAGGAAGGACTTCATATTCTTCGGTCACTGCAAAGTCGCATTTGAACACGTTTTACGGGAACCGGCCGCCTGGTAACATGCAGAAGCCAAGAGTGAGCTCCTGCGCCAGCAGAAGCAGTTCCGGAGAAAGCTTAGCACAGTCCCCAGACAATACTAAATCTATCACTTGTGAAAAAATGGTAAGGTCACAAAGTTTTTCACATTCCATTCAGAATTCCTTCCTTCCACCTTCATCTATAACCCGATCACATTCCTTCAACAGAGCTGTTGACCTTACAAAGCCTTATCAGAACCAACAGCCACCCGCTCGAGTGCCTCTCCGGTCAGGTATGCTAGCGAGAAGTTCCCGGCAGGCGGAAATACTCAATGGGAATGAACACTTGGGGTTTGGTTTTAATAGGCCTTATGCTTCCGGTGGAAAGAAACTGGCTTTATCAAATGGCCCAGGTGTGTCTTCCTCATTGGGCTATAGGATGGTTCATCCCTCTCTACTGAAATCTAGCCGACCTCCATTTTCTGGGACTATGACAGTTGATAGTAATAAAAACCCACCTGCTGACATGTGTGTAGAGGAGGAAGGTATCATTTTAGCCACGGACAGCTCTACTGGTAAGGACCAAGAACTAATTGAAAATGAAAGTTACCGAACAGACAATGATCAGACTATGAAGCAGGATTCTAAAATTAGGTACCTGAGTGATGATGTGGATGATATTTCTTTGTCCTCTTTGTCATCGTCTGATAAGAATGATCTAAGTGAAGATTTCAGTGATGACTTTATAGACTTAGAGGACTCCAACAGAACCAGAATAACTCCAGAGGAAATTACTCTCAAGGAAGAAAAGCATGACAATGGACCATCAAAGGATATATTTGATTCTCCTAAGGAAAACGAACAGATCTTCAGTAAACCTGATGAATGGATAGATATAAGTGTCTCTGGTAAATATCCTTAATTTGTGTGCATCCCCTAGCGATTATATTAGAGCTAACGTTTAGTCTGTCTTCCGATAGAATCCCGGATGCTGTTTGACTGAGAGGACTCAGTCTAGATGAGTGGGGCAGGGCATCAGCCTGTGGCTTGTTTCCGTCCTTTTCATCTTGTCTGGGATAGTCAGTCCACCTCTGCATGCCTTGCCTCTTTGGGCCTGTCATATACAAGCCAGTTCCTACATAACTCGGGTTGTACTTCCCAGATGGTTTTCCCCACTCTGCCTGGCAGTGGCGTGGCATTAAAGGACACCGTTCACTGTCGCCGTCATTGCAGTCCGCTAAGAATAAAGCTATGTCAAGCATCATCAGATAACATAAGCATGCTTAGTTGAATGTTTTCGACCCTAGGTAAGGTGTTTGTTAGCAGTTCTTACGGCGACGCTCACTGAAGCATTGTTTGCTTACGCTGCTGAGGAGAGGGAGTGCCTATTAAACATATCTTCTTAGACGTGGCTATATTGGTAGTCAGTACAGGATGAATATTATTTGTTCAGATACCCTGAAGAAGAACACAGAAGGGAGTGCACAGAGGCATGCCTAGTCAGGGGTCTCACAGAGTGATGTGCTAACCTCCCGCTTGTCTGAGGCCTTATACAATGGAGGATGTTCTGAACCAGTTATCTTTAAGGACACATTGGTGAGGTTAAGTAGCCTGCGGAGAGGAAGTTTCCTGAGCAGTGCCTAAACTTCAGTATTGGGACACAGTAAAGGAACGTGAGGATGTAAGCAACGTCATAAAGTGAGTTTTGTTTACTACAAAATGCCTCAGCAGCTTATTTTTAAAACTTTGCCTCCTTTTTAAAATATTTAGGATTTAGGAAAATGCTACTGTTACGGGTTTTTGAACCAAATTCTGTTATAATATGTTGGATTATTAGAGCTTATGTTTTAGAAATGAGAAATGACTGTGTTTTATAAATTCATGTTTTTTTCTTTATTTTAAAATCATTTGAAGACAGGAGTGAATGTACAAAGCATACCTCCGGAAATAACTTGATTTCACCAGATACGGATTACAGAGCTGGGTCTTCATTTGAACTCTCTCCGTCCGACAGCTCTGATGGGACATACATGTGGGATGAAGAGGGCCTGGAACCCATTGGCAGTGTCCATCCTGTTGGCAGCTATGAGTCCTCCGAAATGAACAGCATAGTATGTATGGATTTGTGTGCCTGTTCTACTGCATTAAACAGAGATGCAATGATGCTGATAAATATCTTAAACCTAGAAATCAACTTTCTTGTTTGAGAAATAGGAACCCATACCTGTCTATAAAATGTTTAACTAAAACACCCAGAGTATATGACATCTGACTTAAATACACACACACACACACACACACACACAACTTCTTATACATAAAGGCATTTATGTATATTTATGTACATTGGTCAGGTTAAAAACATGGCTTTGAAGATATTTTTAGTTGCCTTATTGAGAAGTGCCCCTTGGTGAAGGGATGTCAGGGATGGTGCCTGACATCCATCTGTGTTGCACAGACAGGGTGGAAAATTGATGAGTAAGTTGCTCCATGACCAGGAATAAGCTGTTGACAAATCCTTGGTTTGGCTGTGCTGATGTATCATTATATCACCAATTCAGTGTGGCTTAATACAGCGGAAGGTTTGGCTTTTATTCTTAACAGAGTCTCTCGTCGGTCTAGGCAGCTCTCTGGAACAGTTGTCTGTAGTGGCCTAAGCTGCTTTGGCTTTGGGCTTGACCTTGTCCTTGAAGCCTTGTTGCCATGATAGAAGACAGTATTGATAGTCATACTCTTGCAGTATTTAATTAGGCCTGCAGGCGGCACTAGGTGCTTTCACTCATAACCTGATAATCAATTTGTCTGTGGTCCCACATAATACTAAAGGGATAGGAAATGTAGTTTTCCTATGTGTGGAAAGGGAACTAGAAGTGCTACCAGGCATTAGTGCATGTCTCTTTATAAAACATTACAAGTAAAATGTCTCAGTGTTATTAATTAGGTTATAAAATAGAAATCCTCATAAATTAAATTGGTTTGTAGATACATAACATTCTAATAGAATTTCAGGCAGTATAACTCTATACTCATATGCCTGTGGTATGGAGAAAACAGATACTGTTATTAGGGGATTTTAAGTTTCACAGACATAGGGAGAGATGTTTGTATATGCAATTTACAGAGTATTTTCTTCTGATTAAATCAAGGTTCCAGTTTATTTATTTTTAAGGTTACAGTTTAATACATCATTGTGCTCTTTATTAGTAGGTCTTTTAAATGTATAATTGAAGTGCTTATCATAATTTTGTCCAGTAGATGGCAGCAGGAACCCATTTAGGACTTGATGTTTTTAGAAGTTCTCTATTGTAGCTGACATAAGGCCCCCTCCACAGAGTTTAGAATGTGCATGGACGACCATGTTAAAATCCATGAGTGTATCCCTTGACTAATATGCTTGAGTAAAGCAGGTGGGAAGCAACAAGTCTCCACACTGTACTTTAGAACAGTGTAGTGGCTCCTGGGTTTTTCTTTGCTTCTTTTTGAGGCCGGCCTGTCTGTCCTGGAACTCTATGTACACCAGCCTGACTTTAGACTCAGAGGTTCGCTTGCCTCTGCTTCCCAGATGCTGAGATTAAAGGTGTACACCACCATGCACTTAGATATTACTCTTTCCTGACCCAAGGGGAAGACACAGTATGAGGAAGAGTGGGAGTATTGACAAAAGCATGTTAAGATGCTCTTTGGGAGTGGACTTACTGTTTTTGATTAAAGTTCATCATTTTGGTTTTGGGTATTTTCAGCTTTCTAAGTCTTCAGGACACTCACGTGACTGGTGGTCTTCTCTGAGCTGCTGTGTTTGTGCTGGTGCATTTTGTCTTCCCTCTTTGCCCATGTATCAGATACTTTGCTGGTTTTATTTGCATTTTCCCTTTCTTTTACAGTAAACACATTTGATTTGTATCACATGATTGAAGAATAATTTTGCTTTTTTCTTTTAACCAAGGAGTTCAGTCCATTTGCAGGTGCATTTTTTGATGTACTTCACTCTGACATCTTACTATTTTTATGTAAATTGACTTCTTTTCTCTGCTTTTCCATTTTCTTTTCATTTGCTAAAATAACTTCTGTTAATATATGTAACTTAACTCCAAATGAACTTTAGCATGCTCTCTCTTCTCTTGGGCTTTACAGCAGTATTAGTTCCAGCCTGACTTAATATAAGGTAATTTCTCTAGATTGTATACCAGTTGTCAGTACTGAGATAGGTAGGGTGATCCTAGCCACGCTTCCTGCTGTGGCTTTAGCCCAGGGTCTTGTGCGTACTGTGGAGCATTCCAGCCCTGGGCTACACGGGGCCTTTTAGCATTTCCTATCCCCTTAGTATCTATGCGGGACCACAGACAAACTCAGCTGATAAGTGCCTTTAGAGCAAGACTTTAATTTTGAAGGAAGAGAGTGTTAAAGGCACTTGGCCCAAGTTCTTCTCTTATCAAGGATCGACAGAATTCTCAGACTGACACTTTTAAACAGCTACTAGCTAGAACCTCAGCTGTTTGCTTACGTGCTTAGCCTATAAGCAGCACTGTTCCATGGCTGATGCTTTGGTTCCTGCCTCCAGGTATCTACCTTAAGTTCCTGTCCTGACCTCAGAGATGGGATACAACCTGACCTGAGAGGAGTGAGAAGAAACAAACTGCTTCCTCCCCAAGTTGCTTTTGGCCATGGTATTATATCAGGCACTAGAAACCCTAAGACACATGCGTTAAATATGTATCCTAGGTACCACATCAATGTATACGTTAAATATGTATCTCAGGTACCACA
>OU015746.1:111459598-111530148 GCA_907169655.1 Acomys percivali | reverse complement strand
TCTTCTTCTTCTTCTTCTTCTTCTTCTTCTTCTTCTTCTTCTTCTTCCTCTTCTTCCTCCTCCTCCTCCTCCTCCTCCTCCTCCACCTTCTCCTCCTCCTCCACCTTCTCTTCCTCCTCTTCCTCCTTTCTTCCTGACAGGATTTCTTTGTATAGCCTTGGCTGTCCTAGACTTGCTTTGTAGACCAGGCTGGCCTCAAACTCACAGTGATCCATCTGTCTCCCGAGTGCAGGGATTAAAGACGTGCACCACCATGCCTGGCAACAAAGGGATTTTCAATTTTCATTACTTTTTTTGGTGTGTGTGTGTGTGTGTGTGTGTGTGTGTGTGTGTGTGTGTGTGTATGCGTGTACATACACATGTGCACGCTCATGTGGTCAGAGAATAATTTTCAGAAGTCAGTTCTCTTCTACCATGTATGTCTCTGGTATCAAGCTTAGGTCGTTGGGCTTAGCAGTGAGCACTTTACCTGTCAAGCTGATAACACTAGCCTTTTTCCTGTTTTAAGTCCTTGGAAAACATGACATGTATTTGAATAAACATTTCCTGCCCTCAGAAGTTTCTTACTTTCTTAAATGCTCTTTATTTGACACAGTGATTAGTGGTTATTAAAGTTTGCTATATACATGAGGGGGACAGGAATCTGTATATAAGACACAGCTTCAGTTTTGGTTTTATTTTGGATTAATTTTAGATTTAAGTCTGAATTTATGCAGTGTTACTGTATACCTTTGGCACATCAGTACTCCTAAGGTTAATATACTGCGTTGCCATAGTGTCATAGTTGACATAGGTATGAACCAGGAATATAAGCTGAATTTAGCCCTCACTCAGATTCACACCTTTTAAAAAATTTACCAGTGTTGCGGCCAACATCTGATGTCCAGGCTCCGTTCCAGCCCCTCATCTGTTTGCTAGTTCTGCCGCCTTAGCTCATCTAATGCTTTTTTTCCCGTCTTCTTCTTTGTTCCTTTGTTTTTAGAATATTCTCCAGCATAAGTCCTTCTCATAATGAGATTGTGGTTATGCTTTTATGGCAAGAATGCCACAGAAATGATAATGTGCCCTTTGCATGCCCGTCAGGAAGTGCTTGGTTTTTGGCTTTGGTACTTTCTTCAGATGATGAAGTAATGCCCACCAGGCTTTTCAAATGCAGACTTACATTTCTTTTTATTTTGTGCAGATACGTTGAGAAGGTACAGACATTTATCTTTCCCAGAGTTAGGATTTACTGATTCTTCCTTTTCAAATGTATATTTTATTTGTTATAATTTGTTTACATTACATCCCCATTGTTACTCCCTTGCTCTTACCTTCTGTTCCCACTGTCCGTCCCTCTTCTGCCCTCTTCTCCCTCCACAGACCTCTGATAGGAGGCCCTCCCACCCCACTGACTGGTCACAGCCTATTAGGTCTCAGCAGGATAGCCTGCATCCCCTTCCTCTGTGTACCCACAAGGCTGTCTTGCCAAGGGCTAGTGACCAAGAGTGCATGTCAGATTTACTGATTCTTTATTAACTGGAGTTTTGCTGTAATAACGAGCTGTTCCCCATTCCTGTCCACCTCAGACGATTTGTGTCATTATGGACTGATAGGCACTCACCCTGCATTTCAGCAGCGTTGCTCATTATTCAGATTGCTTTTGCTAACAATAGGGTGCCTGCATGCCAGCGCCTGCATCTTTTGAATGCTTCAGTACCTTTGGGCACTCCTTGTTTTGGCACCAGAAGATATTCTAGGTATTCATCTTGTAGAACCTTCACTTCTCTAAGGAAAAAAAAATGTAGAAATGGATTAAGAAACCCACACTAGGGCCTAGGTGGGCTTGTTGCATGTCATTGATTTTAAGTATCACATTAAAGTAGTTAGGAATTGTAGGTTTTGTTACCCAGTTGTTCGTAGTGGTGCCTTCGACTCCACCCACTGGCACGGGGTTCATTCTAGTCTTTCCCATTTCCTACTTTTTAATTCTTCTCAGAAGCTGAGAAACCTGGCTCTATAGCACAATATATGTGCGTTAGGATTATAGTGTAGGCTATAATTGTATATATGTATCTGTGTGTGTGCATGCATGGATTATGCTCTTCTTTGCAGCTTTGTTCTTAATAGCATATAACTGAAGTACTACTTTCCAGGTTTCCTTGGCTTGTTTCTTTTAGTTCTCATTTCCCTTTGGTAGTTAAGTTGATTTGTCATAGTGTTAAGGTTCATTTGCTGCTGTTTTTCTTAAACTATTTGTGCCACTTCATGTGTATATTTCTATTATTTTAAACCACCATATACTACATTATTTTGTAGATATATACTATTTATTCAGTTACTAATGAACATAATAATAAACATCAGGATCATTTCTAAAATTTTACAACTATAGATTGCTATAGCAACCATCCTAGTGCACATCTCTTCTTGTAATTTAGATAAACACTTTTGACATGTCTATACCTATGCTTGTTAAGTTATTCTAAAATGTAGGCATATCAAAGTGCTAGTCATTATTGATGGTATGATGCCTTTGTCTACACTTTACTGCTGAATCTTAAGTCCCATAATTCTTATATTCTGAAGAATTGTTTTTTGTTTTTTGTTTTTGTTTTTGTTTTTGTTTGTTTTTTTAAGACAGGGCTTCTCTGTATAACAATACTGGCTGTCCTGGACTCACTTTGTAGACCAGGCCTCAAACTCACAGAGATCTGCTGCCTCTGCCTCATGAGTGCTGGGATTAAAGGTGTGTGCCACCACACCCGGCTCATTCTGAGGATTTTTATACAGTGTATTCTGATCACAATTACTCTCCACTACTCTTCCTCTTAACTTCTCTTAGATCCAAGTTCCTTATCACCCCCAAATTGTCTCCCCTTTTTCCCCCCTTAAATAACTCACCATGTCTGATTTATGCTACCCATAACTCTTGGATATCAGCTAATCCATTGGGTCATGTAACCAAGCATAGGCCACACCCTTAAAGAAAACAGTTCTTCCCTGTCCCAGAAGCTATTAACTGTTAAAAGCGCCTCAGTTAGGGGTGGGAGCTCATGAGTTCATTCTCAGCCCATGCTAGAATACTGACTGGCTTGATCTTATGCAGGCATTGTGCAGACACCACAGAGGCTGTGAGCTCATGAGTGCAGTGGGCCTGTCAGGTCAGGAGACAGTGTCATGGGAGTCCTCTCTGTCTCTGGCTTTAGTCATCTCTGCCCTTCTTCTGCAGGCCCTGAGCCCTGCAGGGTGTGGTGTGGTACAGGTGGCTCATTGTAACCGAGCACTGCAGACACACGTTCTCTGCACTTTAGCCAGCTGTGAGTTTCTGTTTTGAGAACTGTCTACGTTATAAAGAAACTAATCTCAGGAGGTCTGAGAGCGGCACTAATCTATGGGTCTAGAGATGTATTTAGAGGGCGGTTTGATCCTATGTTCATCTAGCAGAATAATGCTCATATCTAGGGCCTGTGAGCGCCTCTTTTTTTTTTTTTTTTTTGGTTTTTCGAAACAGGGTCTCTCTGTGTAGCCTTGGCTGTCCTGGACTCGCTTTGTAGACCAGGCTGGCCTCAGACTCACAGAGATCCTCCTGCTTCTGCCTCCTGAGTGCTGGGATTAAAGGCGTGTGCCACCACGCCCGGCAAGTTCTGTGAGCTCCTCTTGATCATTATTTTTCTCCACAAAGTACCTTCTAATAGTGTCTTAGATCGGGGTTTCTATTGCTCTGATACAACAACACCTTGACCAAAGCAACTTGGGGAGGAAAGGGTTTATTTTGTTAGAGTTCCACATCATGATACGGTTCATGATAGTAGGGCAGGCCCTCAAGCAGGGTAGGAATCTAGAGGCAAGAAATGAAGCAGAAGCCGTGGAGGGGTGATGCTCACTGACTTACTCAGTTTGTTTCCTTAGTCAGCCCAGGACCAAGGGTAGCAACAACAGCGTGTGTTGTTTTGGGAGTCTCTTAGACTCTTGACCAACCAAGGTTTCTTATGCCTGGTACTGGGGTTTCATTAGCTATGGCTCTTGCAGGGAGTATTAATCACTCCAAGGAGTGTGTGTACCTTCACCTAAACTACATAATGTATAGACACATATGTACTTATATGTCTTATACATAAATTTAGGTAAATATAAAATAATGATTTCCCATATCATTTTCTAACATGCCTAATGTTATTTGCCCCCCCCCCCTTCATTACTTTTGTATTATCCTCCCTTTCCTCTCCTGAGTTAAAGATCTTTCCTTTTTTTCCCCTCATTTCCCCCTTTGCATCACCTGCATCTTGCTATTTTCCTCTTCAGGAGAGGGCATCCAAAATTCAAAGTATAGTGCAGATGGATTTTTAAAAATTGTTTTGAATATTAGAACTGCTTTACTCTTACAGTACAACTGATGAATAAATCTAAGTTATTCTAGTATGATACTTAAAAATGAATGGCTATATGTGTATCCCCTGAGTGAGGTCATAGTGTTTTTGCTGCTTTTGTCCACAGGACATTCTGAATAATCTTGAATCATGTGACCTTGAGGATGATGACCTTATGCTGGATGTGGATTTGCCGGAGGACACACCTCTTGAAAATGGTAAGTTAAGTTCCAGATGCACATATGTGAGGGAGTGGGTTGGAGCCTGTGTGATAATTGTAAGATAATCTCAGGGGAGCCTTTAGACTGAGAATCAGTTTTTACTGGTGTAAGATAGGTTTACTTGTAAGTTACATGATTAAAACCTGATTATGTGGGTCTTAAATATAATTCTGTATGATTCAGCAACATTGATACCTTTACCTAAACAAGTAGTAGGTTGTGTGTGTTTAAATGCTCAACTTTTCCTCACTTTGCTTCATTTTAAATTAAAAAAATACATTTAGAGAGACACTTGTTTAGTAGAAGAATATAGATATTAATTTGATAACTATTTTAAGATCAGTTCTGGGAATGTAATCACCTTCTGAATCAACCATACCACCCTTTGACTCCTATGTTCATCCCAGCAACCAACCAAGTAGGGCCGTAGGTAATCCATGGGCAGAAGTGCCCTCGAGTCTTTGTCTCTGATGGCACAGCATAGCCATGGTTTCTGTTTTGGGAACTAGTAAGGGAGCCAGAGACACCTTGGGAGTGGGGATGAACTGGCAGCCTGTCTGCTCTGGGAAGAATGGCTCCAGAGATCTCAGGATTCCTTGTCAGGAAACATTTGTGTGGTGTCTTAGGTTTCCCTAAGTGCAAAGGATGAATCCCTTTTTATGGTGCTAGAACAGTGTGAGTATTTTTTGGAAGCTGAGTGTATTTGTTCTGAGTGCGCTTTCTTCTCACCACATCAGTCATACTGGCATTGGTTGGACTCCTTATTTTCTTTTTTGATTCCCTGAAAAGGTGCTCTGTTACAGTCTAAAGGATGAGTGTGTGTTTATTTCCCTGATTCATGGATCTTGAATTACCTGGGATAGCATTGCCTATGAGACTGTAGATTACTGAGGGGTTTGTTATTTTAGCATCTGTAGTAGCTGGGGCTGGTTATTCTTATGATAAATACCAAAAATAAATGGGGTAAGCAGAAACTCACATCTTACGGCTTAGAATCAGGACATTCATTTAACTATGTTCTGCTGATGAAAGCAAGCGTTATAACCTAGCCTGCCCTTCTGAAACACTCACAGCAAGAAGCTTTGTAGGCCATGACTGAGCTTGCATTTATAAATTCCTTAAAATGAAGTGCTGAGGGTATTGGCCGTTGCTACCACAGGAGTAGAGACTTAGACTTCCTGTGTGCTCTTGGCACTTGGGGTAGTACTTCTGCAATCATAATGGACTACCAGTCCCAAGAAAGAAAAATGATGGCCAACGCCAGGAGGAGCAGAAAGCTGAATCGCCAGCTTTAGGTAGTACAGGAAGATGATAACGAGGGCCCAAGGGAGATGTAGTTGCAGCCACTGCTGTCCAGAGCTGTATGGAATGGGATTCCCCACAACAGTAAAACAGATCAGTAGGTTACCAAAATCGTAGTTGTGAAATCTGAGTTAGTGACCTGGGAGATCATAGTGCCACACACTCTTCTGGAGCACAAAGAGAAATTGAACTGTAAACCATTGACAATGGCCACGCACACAGCAGCAAGATCTAGTGGTGCAGGACATGCGGCATGCTTGTTTTTCTTTTTCTTTCAAGGCTGGTAGTGAGAGGTGAGGGGTTTCCCTCCTTGGGAAAAGTCACAGCATAGGTAGTGCAAGACACCTTGACAGGTTACTACAACTTCTTGGAAATTTTATTCCCTTTCTGAGCTTGCATATGAAGCACACGTCAAACCAGTCTAAGAACTCAGCCTAGTTATCCTCATGTCAGAGAGATTGCAGCTATATAAGGTCTTCATTGTGTACTCAGGAAGGCAGGAACTCCACTCACATTCCACATAAGGCACACATGAGTCCCTCGAAGAAAATGAACAAATATTGGCTAGTTTGAACTGAAAGAACAAAAAAAGCAGTGTGAGCCTAAAATTAGTTCTTTCTGTAGGCACCCAAAATAAAATAGTATTTATGTTTACTACATCACAAAGGTGGAAGATACTTTTTAGATCTTTTTGGCCTGTGACTTATGGGTTAGGGATCTTTTACCATTTTGACTGTTGACTTTAGTGCTTATCAGCCTCTTTCTATTTGAGGATGTTGTCCAAGTTGGAGAAGTTGCATTGGTTCTCTGAGCCCTCAGGTGTTTCAACTTAAACTAGTTCTGCCAGTATTATTGGCATCTGTGCCCCAAAGAAGACAGGTGTATCAGGGAGTCCTTCCATTTGGATTTGGTCTGGTTAGGGTTACCATGACCTCATTAAGAACATGTGTTCCTTTACTTAAAAAACATTACTGTATATGAGTTGGGCGTTGTTTGTATACAGCGTGATGTGGAGGTGTCCTTTCCTGTGTGTGTGTATGAATACAGAGATTAACAATGCATGTGTTCATCTATTGTTCACCACCTTCGTGTTTGAGACAGAGTCTCTTCTCTGAATTTGATGTTCCTGTTTTGCCTAGACCAGCTAGTCACTGAACCCAGGATCTTCTAGTCTCCATCCACCTTGTCCTGGGGGCACAAGGCACCTATGACCAAGTCCTCTTTGTATGTGACTATGTGAGGGTTCTGAAGTCTGGGCCTCTTGTTTGCAGAGTAACAATTTTTCTTATTGAGCCATCACTCTAGTTTCTTGAAGGAGACAGTCATGAAGAAAGTGCTTATCTGATCATTGCATCTGTGTACAAGTCTTTTTCTCTGAGTGTGGCATATGTGCTAGCCGGGGGAGGAATGTTGGTTGTCTTAATTGTTGAACAGTTACACTCTAGGATTTGGGGACATCCATTTCTGAGTGTTCTGTTGATTCTTGGATGAGTAAGTAACAGTAATGAAGTTTAGGATGATGTTATAGTTTATATTAATAGAACATTTGATCACTTGCAGGTAAAACATTTGCATACTTTTAGCTGTTAGTGCTATAAGATTTGTAAAGAAGACTGAGAAAGGGTGATGTTAGGTCATGTGGAAGGCCAGAACACAGGTGAAAGAACATGAGTCAAAGGCTGGAGAGATGGCTCAATGATTAAGAACACTGCTTGCTCTTCCAAAGGTCCTGAGTTCAATTCCTAGCAACCACATGGTGGCTCACAACCATCTATAATGTGATCTGATGCCCTCTTTTGGCCTGCAGTGTACATGTAGTGAGAACACTGTATACATAATAATAAATAAATAAGAAAAACGAGGCAAGAAAGAAGATAAGTAAAGTGTTTCTAATTTTAACTCTGTCATTGTGTTTGTGTTTGTGTTTGGATAAGTGCACAAAAAAGTAATTCATAGTGAAAGGGAAAAATCTCCATGTTACGCTCCATGCCTTCTGAATGGCTGTTCTTACTGTATAGAAGTTCATTAAGGTACATAGAGTTTTGGCTGGACACAGGTGTATGTTTGAGTGACTGTGTGATATTTTCTGTTAGGGAGTTCATTACAATAAGGTAATAGTTTAGTAAAAATAAAACAAACATTTGCAGTGTGCCTTTGTTTTTCGAAAAGCTTTTGTAGAAATTTAAAGTAAAATAGGCAGTGAAGTGCTCTACTTCCCCCAAGAACACTTTTATTAATTATCCAGTTTTCTTTCTCTCCCTGTCTCTCTGGGGTAGTTGTTCTTCTGTCTTTGTAAAATAAAGGTGGTTTAGAGATCCCAACATCCATCCTCTATGTGACTGAGGTAGAACATCTGTCTTCTGTGGAGAATGTTATTTTATTCTGAGCCTCATTTGTGTGTGTGTGTGTGTGTGTTTGATTTTTCATTTTTATCCCAGGTCTTCAAGCTTTGGTTGCTCTCACTCTCATGCTTGCTCTTGTTACCCGCCCTCCCTCTTTTTCTCTGTCTCTCCATAGAGTATGAGGAAGTTCAGGTAGTATTTGTTTTAGAATCTTGTGAATGCTTTCTGATGGTGTTCATCTGTCCCCAGTGCCTGCAGCGAATTTATCTGTCACCCCACCCCCACCTTTTCATTGCATGCCTAAACCAGAGCTCAGTTTGTGTTTGTAGGAAAGACTTAATCAGAAAAATATTTCCCATACCATCTTTCTTCTGCACTTCATTCTAGGTTTTTGTTTATTTGATTTTGTTCTTTCAGATAGGGTCTAACTGTGTAGCCTTGGTTGGCTTATCACTATGTGTAGACCAGGCTGATCTTGAAGTCACGGAGATTTACCTGCCTCTTCCTCCTGAGTACTGGGATTAAAGGTATGTAGTACTGTGCCTGGCTCCTACCATAGGTTCCTAAACCATGTTACATTCTTTACATTATTTTGCATCTTTGTTTTTGCATGTAGTATCTTTTAATTATGAACTGGTTGATGCAGATCTGTTAGCACTAGACTGTGATTCCTAAGAGATATCCCAGATTTCCCTTGGGGTTTTTCTGATGCTATTTAGTCCTTTCAAAGTATTTAGCTATGCTTCTAAGCAGAGAAGAAGACCAGACTATACCATTTTCTCCGTCCTGCTTAGCTTTATCAGGTACTGTACTTAAGAGGCCTTTGTCTAGTTTAAAAGCAATGGCAGCAGGTCAGAGGGAGAGGTGTGTCAGAGGGAAATCAGAGAGGCCTGGAACTGTAGGCAGCAGATCAGGAAACACGTGGGTTTGAGTTGTGATTTGGAAGAAAGGATTGTGCTTAGTGAGAGATTGTCTTAATTTTGCATGCTGTTCTTTTTTTAACCTTGACCTGAATTAATAGACCAAAGAATTTCATAAGGAAACAGTTTTGCAATCTGAATTTCTTTTGGAAGGCTAAGGGATGTTTGTGATTGGTTCTTTCTGTTGTAGGATGCCTTCTTCTGTTGTAGGGTGTTTCTTAATATTTCTGGTATGTTAAAAGTGCAGCTGTGTTGCCTTTTCCTCTTGTTTAGGAAATTCTAAAGGCCAGCCTCCATTACCCACAAACACACCTGGCACTTGACACATCAGAGGATAATCTGCAGGTTAGGGGGTTGTCTTAGTGAATACCATCTCTACACTGTTAATCATTTTAGCCATTCTGTTCAGACTTTGGACTTTGTTGAAAAGCTGTTTTTCTAACCACTTCCTGACTCCCACACAAAGTTCTATTGCTGACTAAATTATACTTGTCTTATGTTCAAACCCATAAGGTCACATTTTTGCTACACTTTGTATTCAGATATGTGAGGCTTATCTTATTCCTGCTTGCTTCTAGTTCCTTGTATTTTTTCTAGAAAATTATCTTTTTGTACCAGTACTGTGTTAGGTAGTTCAGTTCATGATTTTTTCACTTACATAATTTTTTCTTTTTTAAAAATTAAATTGCAGTTGAAAACTTTCTTGATAGTGTAAAACCTCCTCCTGTAAAGTACATTCTTCTCACGCTTTATGGGTCATAGTGTCATCCTGTCTCTGAGCCAATTACTTATACAATTACTACCCGTGTCATCTTATCTCTGTTAGGACTTGAAAGTTGTAAGAGAAAAGCCTAGGATACATTGGGTATCATGTTTTGTTCCTTTATCAAACCAGGAAAAATGACACCCAGCATGACATAGCCACACTCATATCACATATCTTGTTAGCTACGTTAGATCCTTTTCCTTCTCCATGGCCTAAAGCCCTGATTACCTGTCTCTTACAGCACTGGAACTAAAACAAGCTGCCTTCTGCCCTTTGAACTGGAGACCGTCTTCAGAAGGCAGGAAGCTGCTCTCCAGAACAGCATTCCGGTGGTGGTTAGAGTCACCACATGGTCTGGCTTTGTGTCAGCATCTTAGCTTTAGTATCTTTGAGTTGAGGTAGCTTTTGTTGTGCCTTTACCTTTACTTGGAGGTTTACCACAGGCACCGTCAACCTTACAGCATCACACAGTCAGTGGGGTTTACTTTCCCCATAAAGTCTTACTGTGCTGTTGTCTGTTAGACCCTAGAATCAGGTTTTTATTGATCTCTGTCTTGTGATTTTATTCTTTTCACTTTCTTTTCTATTTTTTATCTTTTAGTCTGTCAAGGACTACCTTAATCTTCCCTAGGAAACCACCACTAATGTTTTACTATCACCATCTTAGCTAGTTTCCAGAGTTTTTAAAGATGTGCTTGATGCACGGATGCCTGAGGGGGTATAGGAACAGCACTCCCAGGAGAGTCAAGATTGTCCTGAGAAGTTATGTCTAAAGTTGAACTTGAATCTTTTGCAGCCACAGCAGATGTTTGTCTGTCCTGCTAACCCTCCATTGGGATTGAGTTCAGGTTTCAGTAGAGATCCCTCAGTTGCAGTCTGTTCACCAAAGTGACTTGTGTGATGTAATTGCTCTCGTATTCAGCTGGCTTGCCTGCTTTGTGTGCTTCTTGTTACTCGTTGTGCTGTGCTGATCTTTACTTTAAGGCTATAGCAGGTCATTCTGATAACAACATTGATCCCTTTGGTCCTGGAAATTTGTGAAATACTCTGGGACTCAGTGCACCCGGCTGCAAGCAGCTGAGAGCTTGCTGGGGACGGCACCCAAGGGACTCAACTGAAATAAGCTTTAAAAGTTAAGGTTTATTTTTGAGTTTTCCCTTTGCCACCTCATTTCTACTGCTATTTTCAACAAAGTCTTCATTATGCTTTTATTATCCTTAGGTTTTCTATAACTGAACTTAAATTCTGTTTGATTTTAACAATAAAATAATAAAAAATTATTGGAAGTCATTTCATGTGTTAAGACTTTCGTTTAAAAGCTGGATCTACAATGAATTGATTTCTCATAAATGCACACAGAGCTTCCGTGTTCTTACTACGGTGCTTAAGCTGTTTGCTTTTGTTTTTCTGCATCGTCCTTTTATAAATGGGAAGCCTTTTAATATTCTGTAAAGAGGAGACAATCTGAGAATTTCAAAGCCAAGCTTCTGGTTAATGATAACAGGCACTTAAAATAAGTCAATTAAAAAAAAAAAAACACGATTACACTGACATGGAAGTTTTTAATCACAAGAAATTGTGAACTTTTTCGTTTAGTTCTTGGGCTGGAGAAGCCCTTCCTGTTCCATGGCTTGGGTTAGTGTTTAGAAGTATTTTTAGTAACAGTCCTAACTCAGTAGCTATGTAAGCACTGAGCGAAGATGGAGTCACAGGGCAGGCTGGGCTTGCTTCCCACAGGGAGGGCTGGGAGTGGAGCAGGAAGGAAGGCCTGTCTCAGCGGCGCCTTGTGTGCAACTATGTCTGAGTAGGCAGCCGGCAGCACAATGTCTCCCTTGTACCAAGTAGCTTTCTCAGAAGGTGCTCAGAGATGTGAGAGCAGTGCATTTGGGTGAGTGAAGAAGCCTGTGTGCTTCAGGGATTCTTGTCGAGTTTTCGTGGTGTTTGGCTTCCAGGAGTGGACTGTTTGTTGTTACAAAGCACTGGCTTTGTTTTCGATAGCATTTCAGACTTTCTAAACCAGCTCTGTCGCAGCAGATGAGAGTAGCTTACTGTTTAAAAGTGTGAGCTTTATTTAAAAACATGATGGTCTATGATGTTTTGAGGCTGAGAAACTTAATTGAGGCACTCATTTTTAAGCGTGGGTCTTGTGCTGTTCTTAAGATCTACACTTGCCTATTCTGATTGTTTGTATTTGAAATATGTAATGTTGATTTCAGGGAAGTTTTTCCTTGTTTTAAAACAGTCCAACAGCTAAAGTGGCTGGAACAGAAGTGTTAGAGTTTACTTCAGCTTCGATATATAAAGCCCAGTTTTCACTGTAAGAACTGGTTTCTTTTGGAAAACTTATTGTTGGTTAACATGCATGGCTGATACTTTTAGAATTAAAAAAAAAAAAAAACTCTCAGCAGCATTTAATTATCAGGCCATTAAGCAGTTAACTTTTTATAGAGTGTGCACATATTTATAGTCTGTTGCTTTTTAATCTGCCCAGTGGAGTGTGACAATATGAACCGCTTTGACCGATCAGACAGAAATGCACGACAGTCGCAGGATGGATTTTGGAAAAGACCACCCCAGAGGTGGAGTGGACAGGACCATTACCACCTTAGCCATCCTGACCACTATCACCACCACGGGAAAAGTGACTTGAGCAGGTGAGTCTCTTCTAACTGCGCCTTCACCTCTGTCCTCTGCCTAACCTCACTAACAGCTCTGTCTCCAAGCCAGTGTTGCCTGGTTTTCAAGGTGCCAAAACCAGTTCAGGTTACATGTGATGTACAGTTGTTATAATAACTAATTTTTTCTTACCTGAAATCTTTTTCAGGAGCTTTAGCACAGATTTACAAATTGCATCTACCATAAGGACTTTTAAGTTGTGATATGACTTTTCGGGGTACTCATTTGGAAATGTTGACTTTGTTACTTTATAATTTTTAAAAATAATACTGTACAAAGTAACTGTTATTGGTTTTATTTGGCTTATAAGCTGAAAGTGTAAAATTCCACAAACACTGCTAAAAGATGTATATGACACTAGAAGTACTTTCTGTTCTGAGTACAGGGTCATGTGAAGTTGGTCAGAACTTGCAATAGAATGGGCTCACTGCCATTCACCTGGGGCTGGAGCTGCTCCCACGCTAGACTAGCTTTGCAGTTAAGTTTGTGTAACCCTTTGCACACTTTAACCTTCGGCCTGCCATTTGTGAGCAGGGTTAAAAACATAGTTCTGTAAGTGTATACGGGCTAGGATACAGGTGTGTGTGCTGTACCTGGTTTGTGGCTAACATTAGCATGTTTTGTTTTGTTTTTCTAACTTAATTAAAAAAATCTTATTCACAAGGGGTTTATGTTTATCCTTTAGCATATTATTGTGTGAATAATAAACTGAGATGAAGAATGGAAGAAATACATTTGGTCCTCTGTGCCCCTTAAAGCAAGAAGCAGAATTGTTGCTAAGGGTGCTTGTAGCCAAAGCAAAGATCACAGCTTGACATGTTACCAGATACACAGTGCACAAGACGGAGCATTTGTTTCTCCTGGATTATTCACTGTACAGGGCAAATACAGGGGCAGCGCTCATGTGTGAATGTTAAGAAGAGTCCCAGGCATTCTCTTAACTCCTCTTCGTATGTTCTTCTGACTAAACTGAACAGATTCTAGTCTAATAAAATACTCTTCAGTGGAGTACTGAAATGGGGTCCAATTAAGACTTTCTGTTTGAGTAAAGAAATGGAAGGATGTAAGTGAGGTGGGATGGAAGAATGCATGCGGCACTTGCTGTCAGGAAGAGCCTGGCATAAAGGTTGTGGTCATGACTATTGACGGTGGCTGTGCTTCTCTTGTTTCAGATATGTGTTTATAATAAGTGAAATTCAGACCTAGGGGATGGGAATAGGGTGAAAGAGGGAGGGAGGGAGGAACGGGAGGAGACAAGCAGGGGGATAAAATTGAGATGTAATTTGAATAAATTAATAAAAAAGATAAAAATAATAAAAATCAATTAAATTAAGGCAGGTTTAACAGCATTTCAATATCAGTCACTTTGGCTTCGCTGTTAACCACAACACCTAACAGAAGCAGCTAACAGAGAGGACAGGTTTGTTCTGACTCAGTTTCAGAGCTTGAGTCCGTCGTGGCAGGGGAGGCATGATGAAACAGCTCGTGGTGTTAGGAATGTGTGGCAGGGGTTCCTCATATCACTGCAGGTCAGGGAGCAGAGAGCGAGGCGGAACTGACTGCCAGGTGTAACCTTCAAAAGCTCAGCCTCAGTGCCTCATTTCTACCAACCCCTCCCATACATTCTTCAGCCTCCCAGAACATCATCACCATACGGAGTCAAATACTCAAAAATGAATCTTCGGGACACATGTCATATTCAAACCATAACAAATGCTTTCTTTAAAAATGTGTCCATTCACTTAAAAAATACTCATTGGTAGCCTATATATTGTACAGTGCTCTAAGGTCTTAAGCTGGTATGAATTTGGAGATAGTATAAGAGGTAAAAGTTGTGGATTGGTAATGATGACAGAAGAATTCTGCATTGGTAGAGCTTAAAAGAAGATATCTTTACACTCAGCTGGGGAAAGACTGTTGTGTCTGTGCCATTTATACACATATGAATAGTATTTGGAGTCTGTGGAGAAAGAAGCGTGTGGTGCTTACAATGTAGTGTCCCTGCTGTGCTAATGGGTGTCTAATAAAGGGGCAGAAAAGGGGTATCCATGAATGTGCAGCAGCTGTTTTTGTTTGTGTGTTTTACCTAGGCTACTACAGAATAAATGATGTTGCTTTTGAGTCAATCCTACATATCTGACTGGAGATTGCAGAGAATTAGTGTAGTATCTGAAGGAGGGTAGTGAACATTCAGCCTGGTGCAAGGGCAGGTGTAGAAGGTTGGGTGGTAGTTTGGGATTTCCAGAGAACCACTCTTCAGGTTTACCATAGCTGGATTTCTTGTTGATTTGTGTGTGTGTGTGTGTGTGTGTGTGTGTGTGTGTGTGTGTGTGTGTGTGTGTATATATTCTTTGTATATACATATACACATTATACATATATTACTCAGATTATTAGAAATGGGATGAGTAACATGGAGATAATTCTTTCTGTCCTTAGAAGTGGTCCTGCTGAGGCTGAGTGTAATCATCTAGCAGAAAAGTTAGAAAAAACACCCCCCAAAAGTCCAGCACCATAAACTGTAACTCCCTATATATCAACAGGTGTGGAAGAGAGTTCTTTGGTTAGATAAATGTAAGAGTGAACAGATTAAGTTATTTGTTTAAATGGTGGCTGCATTATACCTGTTTGTTTCTATAAATTGTAATTTTGCAGAAGTTAAAGATAACATGGAACAATTCTCCAAAACATGATCACAAATCTTTCCTTAGAGTTTATATACTTGAAAGCACTTGTAATTGTGAATTGTCAATTTCTAGAGGTTTTGGCGAGGGGGAGAGATGTACAGACAAGATTTGCTAATTTGACTCACTTAGCATTGAGTTTTCTAAGGAGTGTCTGAGCTCACTGCTAATGCTGAGGCTTATAGGTTGACTGGTTCATTTTACCTTTGAGCTTTAAGTGTACAAAAATTCTTCTTTCTATTTGCTGACTTGGTGAGTACTGGTTCCCTTTCTCTTGGTGCTTAACCACCATTGACATCATAGTTTATTATAACATTGTGCCTAACCAATCAATTAGGCCTGCTGGGACGCTGCTGGTTCAGAACTACTGCTCTGGATGTTCTCATTGCAATACTGCTGTTTTCTTTTACCCCAGCTTAATGGTCCACTCCTGTTACCTCCCATTAGTTCCCTTTCCCCAAAGCCTTTGTGCCATATAGAGTTCTCTCTACTCTAACGGAGTTACAGCCTTATCCTCCTTGTGGTTGTTCTAATAATTATAGCTGAAATCTAGCTCTCAACTAGATGCATTTCTTTTCTAGTAGCATTTTTATAGGGAAAAGTCTTATTTTCTAGGACTCCTAGTATTTTACTGTTTGGAAGTGGCATGTATCTTTGTTCTCACGCTTCGTTGTCACTTCTGAATGAAGTCTTTTTAAGTCACTGTTTTAAGTCTTGGGTCATTTAGCTGCATCCGCTTCTCTTTATTGATCCCGCTGTGTAGACTTTATAAAAATTGTGGCCCCTTGGCTCACTGTCCTCCTTTATTGTAAGTTTTGAATCAGCCATGAATAACTTCATTGTTATGCAAATTATTCTTATAAACTTTCTCCTCAGCTCTTTGTTTTTATATATACTTTATGTCATCTGAGAACAAATAGTTTTAATTTTTCTTTTTCAATCTGTATCATTTTCTTTCTTTCAAAATTGCTATGGCTACATCTTTTGGCAGGATGTTGAATAGAAGTAGCAAGAGCCAACAGTTAGGTCTTGTTTCTGATATTTGAGGTAAAACATCCATCTATTACTGTCAAGAGTGGGATTATGTATTTTGTTGCTGTTTTTTTTTTCCTTTTCTCCTCTCAAACTTCCTTTATTAATTAGAAGACATTCCTTTTATTCAGGCTTTGCTGAGTATTTTTCTCATGGTGCTATGCTATGTTTTATCGAATGTTTTTCCAGTATCCATTGAGATGCCTTTCCCTTCCTGTTACCCTGTTACTACAGTACGTCACGTTGACTTTTAGATACTTAACCAGCCATTTATTTCTTGAACAATTCAGTTGCTTACATTATATAATTTTTACATTTCTATTTGCTATGGATTTTTATGTACCTACTTTTAAATACTAATTTAGTTTTGTTGAAGTGGATTTAGTTTTGGTTATGGGACCATTTACAGTGAATTGGGAAGTTTCCATTCACTAATAGTTATGGGAAGAGTTTGTGAAAGAATGTTACTGATTTTTAATCAGACCTGGACTTTTTGTGGCAAAATTTTTATTACTAATTTAATATCTATAGATATTCTATAAATGCCTACTAGGTCTTAGTGTACATTGTGCCCAAGTCCTTTGGTTCCTTGTTGATCTACTGGTTTGATATGTTTGTCACTGAAGACAAACTTATAGAGGTACTGTAGCTGACCTTTGCTACTTTGTGGGTTCTTCTTTTCCCTACTCTTTATACCCCTTCCTCCCAATACCCCCCTTTACCCCCTACATGAGATAGGAGAGAAACAAGGATAGAGAGGAGAGAGGAAATAGGAAAATCCCTGAATCTAATTTTTATTTCCTTCTGTTTCTTCTTTGTGGCTACTAACAAACCACAATTAACCCCCCTAAATGACCAACAACCAGTGACCTCCTATCTGGGGCTCTAGCATTTATATACCCTCTGAAAAGTTCCCAGAATTCCAAACATCACACAATCACAGAAACTATCTGCAGCTGGCAAAAACAAAAAAACAAAAACAAAAACAAAACAAAACAAAACAAAACCTCATTCTTCTCCTAGAGCATGATGCAAATCATAGCCAGCTGCTGTGGGCATTCTGAAGCAGCCCCCTATCCCTACACCTGGGATTATAATGAAAGCACATTTTTATAATATTTCTGTGTTTTTCAAGATAACAACAACAAAAACAACACAAAATTCCAGAATTCTCACTCCAAGGTGCTGTATTATCCTGTGTCACTGTAGCTTTTGGGAAGGAAGGGCAGCTAGCAACAGCTTGTCCTGGTTTTATTCTCTTGAAGTGCCTTCTATTTTAAATTCCTCTTTATTTTAAAGGATGGCTTTGCTAGATGCTTTGTTGATAGCCTTTCTTTCTAGATTTGTCCCCTGCCTTTCTGATGAGAGCTCAACTCTTATTTAACATTTCTTCCACATCATGAGTCATCTTTTTTGCCATTTAGAAAATATTTACTTTGATTGTAGCTTCTCACAGATAGATTATGGTATGTCTAGGTTGGTCTTCCCTTTAGCTGAGTATACCTGGAATTTGTTGAGCTTCTTGGATATGAGGGTTAGTATTTCATTAAGTTTTAGAAATTTCTGATCATCACTTCAGTTTATTTCTGCCCCTCACTTTCTCCATCCTCTTCCTGTTGTCTGTCTGTCATATTAAGAATTAAGTGCACATCATTCTTTGCTTGTCACAAAGAGTTTGAAAGAGAAATACTCAGATCAGATCTCCCCTCTCCAGGGTTTGTTGTTGCTGTGGCTTGTTGCCACTTTGCCTTCCTGCCCTCAGTGAATGGGAGTGCCTGGTGGTCCGTGCTTTGGACATTAACCTTTCGGTATGTAGTGGTGTCTTGTTTTAATCCACAATTTTCTAATGACGTGATACTGAACATTTTTCAGATGCTGATTCCATCTGTGTCTCTTCTTTGTTGAAGTGTCCAGAACTTTGCCAATCTTTAAATTGAGTTATTCTCATTTTGCTGAATTTTAATTGCTCTTTGTATATTTGAGATACTAGTCCTGAATTGGATACATGTATAGGAAATATTTTCTCCTACACTGGCTTTTCTGATTTCCTAAATGTTATTTTTTATTTTTAAAATTTGAAGATGACTTTAGAAACAAAGTTTCAGTATACAATTTATCTTTCTTGGGATACGTGTGTGTATCTAAAAACACATTTGCAAACCTAAGATCCTCTAGGTGTTCTTTCCTGCTTCTTAGGAATTTTATAGTTGTGTATTTTACTTTGAGGTCTATTATTAATTTTGGATTAAAGTTTGTGAAATTTGAGGTCATTTCTTTTGCATGTAGATGTTTTGTTGCTTGGTTCCATTTGTTCAAAAGGCCATCCAACATCGAATTGCCTTTGCTGCTTTTTAAAAGAGGAGGTGACTGCATTTATGAATCCATTTCTAGACTCTTGCTTTCCTTTCATATTTTTGTGTGTGGTTCAGCAATTCCATAGTATCTTGATTGTTATAGCTTCAGATAGGAAGTCCCAAAGTGGGTGAGTGTCAGTTTTGGTTATTTTCCTTACTCATTGAATCATTTCAGTGGTATCCATAAGATAACATCATAGAGTATTGATTAGGATTGTGTGAAATCTAGCATTAAAAAAAATCACTACCATAAAACATGCATAAAGCTTTTAATTGTTAGAAAAATACTAAAGATTAATTTTAAAGTCAAAATTATGACTTAGAAAATAAAGAAAAATAACCCATGCATGTGCTCTCAGAGACACACCTGTACCTACCAGTATAAAGTACAAAGGTGTTCATCCTCATAATCAAGTTATTACAGAAGTGGAGAAGAATAAGAAACTAAGTTATAAATAGGATGGATAACTTGGGAAGCTCCTTTTAAAATTATAATAAACAATCTTTAGTAATGTGATTGTTTTATGAGGCTGGTGGGTTAGATGGCAAGTGCTGCTTCTAATCCAGTTTGAACTTCTAGAAAAATATAGTACTAAATGAATTTCTTTCCTCTAACTTCTCTAAATCCTGTTTTTTTTTCTTTTGGTTTTATTGGATGTACTTATAGAACAATATTAAATTGTTATATATATAGGAACATATAAGATACTATATAAGAAACATTAAGTTGTTCTATATAGAACATATAAGAAACTATGTCACTTGCCCTGTGTTGTATAGCTAATAAATAATAGCTGAGACTTCAAATTCAAGATCTGTAGCAGTAATTTTAAAAAGCAGAGTATTTAGTAGTACTGGTGGTGGTGGGCATTTATTTCTCCTCCTGTGCTTCTGTAACTCATCATTGCCCACATCACTGCTAGTTGAATTCTTATCTGCCACCCTGTGACTGCCCATGGGCTCCGTGACTGACACAGTTATCATGTGTTGTGGTCACGCCCCGAGCCTCCCATCTTCTGTCTTGCTGTTATTGTCTGGTTCTACTCTTAGAAGTCTATGGCTGCTGGCTTGTGCGCAGCTGTAGCATTACACCTGTTGAGTGACAGTGGGTGTTATGTGTAGAGCTTCCTTCTTCCTTGGGCCTGTTCTTATTCTTTATTCTTTTGCCCCTGGATGTGAGCTTCACTCTTGGAAAGTGATATCGCTCCTCTTGGTTTCCAGGATTCCCTGTCATGTGTAAACATATCATCTCACAATCCAGAAACCCATGACTATCACTGTCTTCCTCTTCTGCAGTCTTCCTTTAACTTCTCCACCACATATTTCCTTTCTCTTCCTTCCATGTTGGCTGCTTCCCAGCCTTCCCATTATATCTATGTTTCCCTACCAGTCTCCAGATGTTTCCCTGGTGAGGTTTTATGTTATTTTGAAGCTATAGTCAGATGGTTTAGCAACAAAACACAGTTACCAAGCCAACCTGTTGACGGCCATATCTTTACAGCATCTTTGACATTTCTGTTCAAAAGGAAGTTGGAAATGATTCATAGTGTGGTAGTAATTTAGTTTTATTGAATATTTACTATATATCATTTAATATTCTAAACTCCTTAACATATTACTTGATTTATGTACTTTGCCAGCCTAGGGAAGTAATTACTGTTAATATTCTCATTAATTTGTAGGCAAGAAAAATGAGGTGTATGGAAACTGTGTCACTTGTCCTGTGTTATATAGCAAATAATAGCTGAGACTCCCAATTCAAGATCTTTATAAGTAATTTAAAAATGAAGAAAATATAACTGTTTTAAAAGGGCTATATATTTTAATTAATAGTTTTATTAGCCATTGTCAAATAGAATTTGAATCCAAATCAGAGGCCAGGGCAGGCTCTTTAATCTACTGTGCCTTTTCTACATGACAGATCTTAGTTAATATATTTCAGTTAGTGATGAATACTCTTTTCTTGAAAGTCTTGAGTTCCGTGCATTTGTCTCGCATTTCTGTGAACTCAGTTGAAGCTCGTGTTTATAGTTGATTGTCAGGCTGTAGAAAGCTGAGTATTTTCCCTGCCAAGTCCCTTTTTTATTCATTTATGCAGCAAATAAGTAACGTTCAGTATGTTTTTTAACTAGGATATTTTTTAGAATATCTTTAATCTATCCTTTGACAATTTCATATGTGTATACAGTATATCTTGGTCATACGTACCCTGGTCCTCCCCCTCCTATCTGCTTCTCGATCCCCTAACATTCCCCCCTCCCAACTTCCTTTCCTTTCCTTTCTTTCTCTTTCCTTCCTTTTCCTTTCCTCTCTTCTCTTTCCCTCTTTACCCCTTCCCTCCCTCTTTCAGTTTTTCCATCTTCATTTTTTCTTTTTTATCCTCCTTCTCCTCCTCTTTTTAAAATAACCACTGAGTCCAGCAAGTGCTGCTTGCATGAGTGGGAAGCCATCCACTAGAATGTGGGCAATTTACCATCGGCCAAACCACTAAAGAAAAAGGGCTTTATCTCCACCACAGCCATCAGTTGCAAATAGCTTCTGGAGCCCACGAGCCCCTCCCCAGTCCACACTAGAGGACTGACTTGTTTGATGCTGTGCAGGTAGCCATAGCGCCTGTGAATTTGTGAGTGCGAATGCCATCCCATGTCCACAAGACAGCATTTCACACTTCTCCCTCTTCCAGCTATTGCGTTCCTCTGTCCTCCTCTTCTGCAGTGTTATGAGCCTTTTCAGGGTTGACGTATATGTCCCATGGAGGGCTGAGCACGTGGCAATCACTTATTCTCAGCATGTAGACCAGTTGTGCGTCTCTGCATTGCCTGCTACTCACTGCAGTAAGAAGCCTCTCTGACCAAGGCTGAGAGCAACATTAATTTATTGTTATTAGCAGAGATTTAGAAGGTAGTTTGACAGTATGTCCGTTTAGCAAAACATCCTAATAGGTTCCATTCGATGACCGCTACAGCCATGGTCCCTTGACCAGATTTCTTGTGCCAGGCATGAATTCTTTCCTGTGGAACAGGCTTTGATTCCAATTAGAAGGCAGTTAGCTACCCCATAACTGTCATGGTACTATTAGTGGGCACCTCATTCCGACAGGTCAGTACGTTAGCCTGCATGATCCGCTGTGTGATAAGTCCATTGATTAGTTACCCGTCTAGCCAGCTGGGGCAAAGTGTCCAGGTCGCTTCCAGCTTGTTGTTCTTGTCCTACAACCAAGGTGCTGTGTTCAGCAATAGGATCCTTACATCTAGCTGTAGTGAGGAAGTGAGAACAATGCCTGTATTGTTTTAGGAGCTTCTGGGCCTCCCGAACTCACCAGGAAGCATCCTATACCTGTCACTGAGACTTTTATGTAATAACTATTATTTAAGGAAGCATTATATACACAGACAAGGCACCTCCATTTAAACACACACACACACACACACACACACACACTTACAAAGCAGTGGGTTCATTAAGGATTTTTCATATTCTTTGTTTTGGTTAGTCTTTCCTACCCATTTCCTTCTGTTCTCTCAACCCTCCTCATACCCCCGTTGCCTGTGTGTGTGTGTGTGTGTGTGTGTGTGTATGCATGTATGTATGTGAACTATGTGTGCATCTGGTACCTGCTGAGAGTGGAAGGTGCCCTTGGATCCCTTGGAACTGGGGTTATAGATTGTGAGAACGTGTGGGTGCTGGGAATCGAACCTCTGCAAGAACAAAAAGTGCTCTTATCCACGGAGCCAGCTCTCCAGCTCCATAAAGAGTACTTTGTTTTTCATGTCACAGATATAAAGTTTTAGAATCTTAGAGATGAAAGTTTTAAAACAACAACCTGAGGAGAGTTACAATCCATTCTCCTTATTTACTCAGTACCAAAGCAACAATAACAGTAAACCCCTGTGCACATCAAAGGAATGAAAATACAGTCTTTCTTCATGAAGCATACAATTTGCCAGGCATGAAAAAACATACCCAGTGTATTGTGTACTGTAAGAGAATACAGTACTGGGCTCTGTAAAAATGCCTGTAGCAGCACATGGTTGTACCTTCGGGGATTAAGGACGGTTCCCCAGAAGGTAGTGTCACCTAACTACAGATGAAGAGGAGTTGTTGAGATACATGAGCAGAGGGACTGCAGGATGATTGCAGGACCAGCAGGAACCACTGAAAGAAGAAGGTACCGTTGGAAATGAGGGACACTTTGTAGTGTGCTTTGGGAACTGTGGATAATTAGCTGTTGATTAAGAAGTTTCTATGAAGGCGACAGTTTGGGGAAGCAGCTTAAAGAGCTAGATTCTATCTCTGGCATCATAAACCACTTTGAATATTCTCCTTTTACTTTCAGCCATTACTCTTTTTTCTTTTTTCCCTTTTATTTTACACGTTAACTCTATGTTACAGTCTTTCCTAAGTCCTCTGCTACCATAAAAAAAAAAAAAAAAAAATTCCCAAGTGTATATCAGCCTATTTCCTCAGAAGACACAGCTATTTTCATATCTACTACTTACTTGTTGAGTTATTCTGTATTTTGTCTTAACTCTTGTTATTTTTTCACTAGTAGATATTTTTCATCAGAATATAGCCATATGCGGGTAAATTCATACTAATTTACTGATGTTTGAAATCTTAAAATTTAAATTTTAGAATTCAAAATTGATAAGAAAACTAAAGCAGAATTATGGGAATATATAAGATCTTATTAATAAATAAATGGTATGAAATTCATGAAGATTTTTTGCTTTGGTTAGGAGGGCATTAGTCCTGAAATTTGAATGAGTAGTTTCAGAGAAAAACAATCTGGTGAAAATATCTAACAATAAATATTGGGATTATTTGTTGAAAAATAGAAGCTTAAGTAGATACTGCATTTCTCTCTTCATGGTGATTGAACTCCAGCACACTGATTTGTACATATTTAATACACAGAATTTAGCTTTATTTCTAATATATGACAATGGCTATCAGATTGGAGAAATGTTTTCTAAGTATACTGTGTTAGATAGTCAGATTTCATATATTTGTTATACATTAATAACTGGAATTATATATAATGTGGATACAATAATTTTTAAGCTATCAATTCTGGATAATACATTATATTTTATATTCCCATGAAATATATTATTCTTACTTTTTCTCTTATTCTGTATGGCTATTATAGGATGAAACTGAAGGGAAGTACTACCTTTTTTTTGTTGTTGGTGTTGAGATGAACTTTTTCCAGGCTTTGTTCTCCTGTTTCTTGTGCCCCCGAATATGATTATAAGCATAAATGTCCTTGCCACACTTGAATTAAAGTTTTAAAGATAGCTTTTTTTTTTTAAAATATAAAGACAGAGTCTCATGTAGTTTAGGCTGCCCTCAATTCAAACTTGCTCTGTAGCTAAGGAGGATAACCACGTACAACTAACCAATCCTCTGGCCTCTGCCTCCTTAGTGATGGGATTATAGGACTGTACCAGCAGTTTATGAGAATCAAGCCAGAGGCTTATGCGTGCTGGGCAAGCACTCTATCCCATGGCTGGAACAGTAGGTTTTATGTTTTTTAAACTGTAGTTTGAAATTAGGGAATACATGGTGTACATCAGATGCCTATAAAACTTTGCTAAAACCTTTCTTAGTAAAAAATGTTTTTTTGGTCATTGTAAGAAAAGAACAAAGAAGCTGGGCATACACCTATAATCTCAGCACTCTTTGTGAGTTCAAGGCCAGCCTGGTCTACAAAGCGAATCCAGGACAGCCCAGGCTCTGCAGAGAAACCCTCTCTTGAAAAACCAAAAGAAAGAAAGGAAGGAAGAAGAAAGAAAAAGAGCACCGTCGGCTTTAAAGATGAGCATTGAAGAGATGATAGTCTAAAGGCATGTCCACATTGGGAACTAATGTGGCTTTGTTACCTAGCTATGCATCTAGAATGCTGTGCCGTTTAAGATGCCACCCCAAGTCAGAAGGCAAAGGAGCCGGTGCAGAAAGGGGTGAGCACAGTTCTGACAGCTACAGCCTTGTCAAGAGTATTTTCTTTTTCTTTTGGCTCTTAAGGAAGGTTTATTCAGCCAGTGTGTGAAATACCACAAATGGATGAGGTTAGAGAATCATAGAAGATAACAATTTTACTAACAGCTAAACAGATTGTACTCCCCAGTGGGGACATTCAGGATTTGGGGTGAGTATGGAGGCGCTATGGAAAGGAGTTGTAAAGATTGCTGCAATAATGCTGGACCTTTCTTTCTTTCTTCTTAAATTGTGTATCTTTTCCTTCCCTTCTTCCCTACCCTTCCAGAGGCTCTCCTTATAGAGAATCCCCTTTGGGTCATTTTGAAAGCTATGGAGGGACGCCCTTTTTCCAGGCTCAGAAGATGTTTGTAGATGTGCCAGATAACACAGTGATACTGGATGAGATGACCCTCCGGCACATGGTCCAGGACTGCACAGCTGTAAAAACACAGTTACTGAAACTCAAACGTCTGTTGCATCAGGTGCGTATGTAATCAATATTCCACCTCTACCTTCGTAACTTGAAAACAGATTGGATTTTCTAAAAAGTTACTTGGGTTTCTAATATGTCTAGTTTTTTTGTTGTTTGTTTGTTTTCTTCAAACAAAACCTACAAATAGTACATGCTTTGAATTCATCCCCAACACCATAAGACAAAAGGAGAAAGAACATGGATTCTTGTTTGAGAAAAGGAAAGCTTAACATAGTAAGGTTCCTGAAAATTTAGAAATTGTAGTTGTTAATTGAACAGTCTGATATCAGAAACATACTGGGCATTAGTAACTTCTATAATTTCTGCTTAATGGTAAATAGAATTAATTTGATTTTTGTTTGAGACTTTGAAGACCTGTTGTCTTTAAGACAGTCTAGCCTGTAGTAGCACCAGATGTTGAAGAAAGTCACAGGATATGCTGATAGGAAAACTCAGCTTGTGATTCAAGGGTACCTTCTTTATGAAAATACTCAGCATTAGCAAATAAACAAGGAATGAAATACCAATTTTAATTTGTGGGTAGCTTTTATGTGGCTTTAAGTCTAATTTTGCAGTTGATATTCTAGCCAAATTTAAAAATTATAATTGAGAAAGAACTGCCTGACTTTTCTTAGTTTGCTGTCTGGGTCACCTTTCTCAGGATTGTGTGCCCTCAGGTCATATGAGCAGAGGCCAAGTTTTAGAGTTCCCACTGGCCACCAAACCAGCGTCTTCTATCTGCTGTGTAAAGGCTAGCTGAAAGTATAATCGAGCTCCGTCTTCTATCTGCTCTGTAAAGGCTAGCGGAAAGTATAATCGAGCTCCGTCTTCTATCTGCTCTGTAAAGGCTAGCTGAAAGGATAATCGAGCTCCGTCTTCTGTCTGCTCTGTAAAGGCTAGCGGAAAGTATAATCGAGATCCTGGTAGTTGGCTCTGGGTGTTACCGCTCTTAGCAATAGGCTTTGCCCCATGTTTCTTGTTTCAGGCTTTTCTGGGCTACTTGTGGCTATCGAATACTTGTTGAGGAGAAGCTTCTGTGTGCTGAGGCTGGGAAAAGAGGGTGGGATCTGTGATGCTTGGACTCCTCGTAAGCCATACAAGGGTTCTGTAGTGGAAATGTCCACACATAAAGGATCTAGATTAGATAAACTGTAACTAATAGACAGGCTTCACTCCAGTATTGTCTCTCTATTGGCTGATCTGGGAGGAAGATTTTCTGTTCATGAGCTATATTTTAAAGGTGCAACTTGGTAGAAAAGGGTAGGAAATAGCTAAAATATACTAAATATACAAAATATACCTTTTTTGATCTAGTCATTGTTTTAGGATATATTCTTCTAAATGATAAAGCTTATTAAATATGTGTAAATAGAATTAATTACTCTACTAAAATTAATTAATGCTGTTTATTAATACAGCAGCAGTTATTCCTTAACCTGCTATTTTATAAATAAAAGATGCATAAACTCGTTAGATTTAAAATAAGCCTTAAAACACTAGGGCTGAGCATATATCAACTCTCTAAGCTATCTTGTCTACTTTGCACCCAAAATCCCCATAGATATTTGCACTTGTTCCACTTAGGCTGTTTTTGCTCCATCAGGCCAGTCCTCAGAGAACAAGCTGCTTTTGGCCACGTGCTTCTGGTTATGCTGACCCATGACAGCCTCCTCCACTCTTCCTCCCTCTCTGTCCTCATTTTCCTTCTGTGACCCTACAAGTCTGCAAACTTTCACTCCGCCTACCTCTCCTTTGCCTAGACCCTGGTATAGACAACTTTATTAGCCAATCAAAGATAACTTGGGAGGCAAGGTTCACACAGCATCATTTCGGAGAATATGTAAGAATTTGCTAGTAGGACAGTAAGGATCTTGGGGGCAAGCAGTTACATTTGAACACATAGTAGCTCCAGATCAACCCCAACAAATACCAGCTGGTAAGACAGGCCATGTTCAATTTGAAGTAAGAATGCTAACTGACAAAAGACAGTGAGTTGATACCTGATGGCGTGTAGGGATTGTCTTTGAAACACTTTCTGTGTGTGAAGCTGTGACCCGGAAAGACTGTCTCTAAATGTTTGGTAGTTCACATTGACCAAACTGACTTCATATTTATGTAGTGAAAACAAAATTGTGAAGTGAAAATTGCAGAATATTTTTAGGATACCTTTAGAGTTTCTAGTTGCAAAATAAATTTAAAAACTGGCATCTAAGAGTTGGTATAACTGTCTCTTACATTTTTAAATTAAATATACTGTTTTATAGTGTTTGTATAAGTACTGTGTGTACCTGTGTGATTATGTGTGTGTGGTAGTCAGAGGGTCACTATTTTCTGGATAGTACATCTTCTTTTGTCTGGTAACTGCCCTCATTTCACTGGAATATATCCTTAATTTATTTCCTAACAAGATAAATACATGACAAAAAAAAAAAAATCTGTCCAAGAGATTAAAGATCTTCTAATCTTTACATGCTGCAGTATCAAGGTGATTTTCAGTGTGAATTTGTTGTGAGTGGTTTACATTTACTTTCTCAGCACTTGTTAGGCTGTTGGAACTCAAAGTGTGACATGTTCTTATGTTCCGACCTTAGTTATTATCTGCTGTGTTTCTGCAATTGTTACTAATCAGAACCAGGACTTCCAAATTCCTTCTCTTAATCTTTTATTTCTTTTACATTGTCACACTGGGAGAACTCATCATGCTTTCTGTGTATTTCTCTAATTTTATATTCCAGTTATATTTTTATTCAACCATTTGCAACGTTTTCAGTTTCCCAGACTCTGTTGTATTCAGTTCCTTGTTTATGTAGACCAGTTACTGCTCTCTCAAGATGCACGTTAAGTAGAGAGCTTCTGGTCTGCTTTGTTAATACTGCTGAGGGGTGGGGTGTTTTTTGCTTTTTGTTTTTGTATTTTATCTCTTTCAAAGGATAAGATTTTTCTTTTATTTTGTTACGTCTTTTCTAATATCCCATATAATAATTACTTATTTATTAGTATTTGAAATTGAGTAATTAAAAGCTGACTTTGGACTCTGTAGATGGGCTAGGTCTGCCAGATGGCTGGTCTTCAGTTTTTGGTTGGATGAATGCCAGTGGGCCCTCAGCACCAGATAAAGGTGCTCCTCCGTCCTGCACACCACTGCAGTGCCTATAGCATCTCCATAGATGAAAATTCTGCTTTTGTTTAGGTTTAAAAAAGAAAAGAAATCTGCATTAATTACTTTTGTCACTTTGATCAAAATACCCCACAGAAACAACCTGGCTCGCAGATTATATCCATCCTGGTGGGGACGGCTTGGTGGGGCAGTTCAATCCTGACAGCAGATTGTGTGCCAGAGGCTTCTTCTCTCATGACAGCTAATGCTAGAACCAGAGACAAACTAACCTTCCAAGGCCCACCTCTGTTGACTGGCGTCTACCCGTTACACCTCGTAAAACTTCCACATGTTGTTAAAATAGTGTCACACGTGGAGAATAAGATTTATTGCAAAATATGAACTCATGGGAAACATTTTGGATTCATTCTGTAACACTGGGCATTTTTAATGCATTAAATTTTCACAATAATAATTCTTTTTTGGTGAGGGGAAGTAGGCAGGGTATCTTTGTGTAGCTCCAGCTTTCCTGGAATTTTGGTATATAGGCCAAGCTGGCCTTGAACTCACAGAGATTTGCCTCTATTTCCCAAGTATGACACACATGAGAGAACAGTAAGAAAGGGAAAGCCAGAGAAATTAAAACATCGGACATTCGTTAAGAACAAAACAAAACAAAAAATGATGAACTCTTACTAGTGCTATATAAGCAGAGGTTCAGAAAGCAATTAGTGAGAACAAACAAGGGATTTCCCCACCCCACTGTCTTTGTCTTCAAAGCCTCAGGCAATATTCTAGGAAACCCCTAAGGGACAGTGTGGAGCTAAGCATATGAAGGAGCTTCCAAACCCTCTTAGCATCCATCATCCCCTACTCCTCTCTTCTTGGCCAAACCAAGAAGTGGGGTCTGTTCTACTTTCTTAAGGTGCTGAAGTTCACACCCATCAACTTGCGCCATGTTAGGCAAGTGCTCTACTACTAGGCCACACTCTCAGCGATTGGAATCTGTTTTATTAAAGTCATCTTTATGAGTTCGCTTGGAGAAAGTTTTCCTTTCCATATAAGTGTTTAAAATTGTTACCTGTTGTATTTTGCTTTCATGTATTTTCATTTGTTATGTATAGCTCAGTGTTTCTCATGGCCACCTTTGTGTGTGTGTGTGTGTGTGTGTGTGTTGGCATAGAACATGTTTTTCCAACCTAGGCTTTTGCATTATTTTAGGTTAATATTCTGTATGTTTTATTGCATAATTTATGGCATCTTGATGATAGTTTTAAAACCTGCCCTTGAGACTGTGGGAATATAATGAAAACCATAGCGGTGGTGCTACCCAGCCTTTAGTTCTCTGTAGTCTGCTTCAGACGTTTTTGCTTGAAGCATATACACATGTGTGAGTACATATCTACCTGCAGTAAAGTGTTACTAATATGAAGTTCCGTTTCTCTGAATTTAACTTCTTTGGCATAACTAAATATGTGAGCATAGTGTAGATAGTAAAACTTGTTACCACACAGTTCTCATCACTCCAAGAAAAAAAAAAAAGGCTTACAAAAGCATACATGAGCATCACATAAAGACTGTACACTGCAGAAAATATGGAAAGATGCAAATCTGCTTGACACTCAATATCCAACTTGAGAAATGAAACATTAATAATCAAGTCCCAGTGTGTTCCCTTCTGACTGCAGACTCCCGTTACCCTGGAATCTAGCTTTTCCTACCCATGTTTTACTTGCCGGCCCTTTCACCTCCTCTTCTCTGGGAGACAGGGTCTCCCTGTGTGTCCAGGCTGACCCAGAGCACGCACTCCTCCTGCTGTGATGACAGTGTGCTTTTCTACCCTGGCTTCCGACTTAGTCTTAATGATAACTTTTTGGTTTGTTTGTTTTTCTGTGACAATGCTCACTTCTAACCTTTTTTTTTCTCCAGTGCCTATTTCCTCATTTCTTTCTTTCATATTGAATCCAGAGCCTTGTTTTGCTGCAAGTCCTCAGTGCTGAGTTTTCTCTCCTCCCTACTAAGAACTCAGAGTACCTTGTTTTTCTATAAAGTCTTCGAATCATTTGTTAGATTATATAAAAATCTCTTGGGATTTTGATGGAAATAACAGTGAATCAGTAAGTACATTTCAGGAAGAATTGATGGCCTAGAATATCTATATGTCCAGGAATGTGGTGTGTTGGTAAGTTGATTTAGTCTTAATTTTTCAGCAATATTTTATAGATTACTTTAGTTTTATTCAGTACTTCTGGTACTGAAAGTTATTCTGCTGTTAGTAAATGCAACCATTTTTTGTTTATTTTTTCATTGAGACAGGATCTTATTATATAGCTCAGGATGCTCTTGAACTTTACTATGAGGACCAGACTGGCTATGAAATTAGTATCAATTTGCCTCAGTATCCTGAGTGCTAGAATTTCAAGTACATTTCTTAAGATCAGTAACTTTCTTGACACTCAGGAGATAGATTTGCTGCATCAAGCCATGTATTAAAGTGTATTTTGTACTAAAAAGGGTATGCTCAAAGTTAGTTGGGCTATCTGGATACCTTTGTGGTTTCAGATACATTTGGGGATGATTTTACTAATTTGGTGAAGTAAGTCTGGGACATTTTGATAGGAATTTTATTGAATCTGCTAATTGCTTTGGGCAGTATTGTTGGGAGGTATATATCAGAGAAGACTACTTGGACACAGTTTCAAGCCAATAGAAAGTCTTTATTAGTTGGCCAGCAGCAACCCTGGGTATTGGGGAACCAAGTGTAGTCCTGAGCCTTTCTCAGGGTGAGCTTTTAAGCACCAAAACTATATCCTCGGTTGAGACACTTAAGATAGCCAGAACTAGAGCTACAGAAGCCAAAGCACAAGGTTAGTACATTACGGACTGGACCAGAACAATGGCCGTTGATGGATTAGGCGTTTGTTCTTACCCTGGCAGCGGTTGCTGCCTTTGTGCTGGAACTTGAGGTCTGAATGCTACTTCCATCATGGTGTCAGTTGTGCTAAATCTTAGGGCCTTTTACACTATGAAAACTTGAGAATTGTTGTTTGTTTGCATTACTTACACTGTTTCATAGATGTCCACAATGTGAACTTTACTTACTTTACAGTTTATTTAGTTGTTGTTACATTATCATTCTGCATACTCTATTAAGTACTGATTGAATGTCAAATAGTATGACAATATTGATGTTAAAAAGAAAGAGAACCTTATTTTTGATTGTACATCAGTACATTATTCTTCAAAGTATAGGTTAAGCTTAGTGCGTAAGTCTTGACACGAAGTTTGTTCGTAGTGATTATGCTTTTTACTTAGGCAAAGCCATAGAAATTGTTAGGATCATTGAATGTAATAAAGACTATGTAATAGAATTTTTTATAATACTGTGTGCACCGATGCAGGCATACATACATGCCTGCATACATGCTCACTACGTATGTAGTGTACCTCAATGTGATAGGAAGTTTACTTCATTTTGTGTGTCATGTCCCACTCCCCTCACAAAAACAGTTTGGCAAATAGTAGTATACTTAAACTTCCTATCTAATGAACTCTAAATACAGGGTTTAAATGATAAAGAACAGAGTTATCAAGTGTAGATAAAACCTTAAAAAGCCAGTAAGCCTACAGAGTGATATTTCTGATGCTTTATAAAGAAAGCAATTCAGAAAATGTTTGTTTTAAAGAAAGGCTGAATATTTAACCATTATTTAATTCATAGATGTTAAATGTTTAAGCAGAATGACTAGCTTATAGTTTGGGCTGACATACAAGTGTTAAATAAAAACAAGAATGGTGTGTTACAAAGGGTAGGGAATTACATGCTCTGTGGACAGTGGAGGAGTCAATCTGCGATGTGTGGTGTGAATCTCAACTCCTTGCAGCACTGTTTATATTTCTAGTATAATCTCAACCAGTATCTTAGCAGGTTTACATTTGGAATTTATGAGAATGAGTACAAAATTGGAAACACTAAAGGGTAAGCTTTGTGAACATTGGAAAATAGTAAGAGAGGAGGAAAATCAAAACAAAAAACTGTCAGGAAAAACCATTAGCTCAGGATACTGTACTAACACACAGGAGTGGATAAGAATGGAAACAGAAGTGAAAAGCACTGAAGTATTTACTAAGAAAAACGTAAGGTGTTTAAAAAAAAAAAGTGTTGGATTCACTCAGTAGTACAGAGCAACAGTATAGAACAGATTACCTGCAGCTAATTTTTTCTAAAATATGAAAATGGAGAAAATTAGAAGAAAATTAAGTATGTGTTTATATGTGTGTTTCCGCTTTTCCTTTCTCTTCTTTCCTTTCTTCTGTTTTTTTGCACAGAGGTGATGAACAGTGTCTCATTAGGTGCTCCAGGCTGGCGAACCTCCTTTCTTAGCTTAGCTCTGGATGTTAGGATTACAGAAGTGAACCACCATGCCCAGCTGAAAATGTGTGGGAGGAAGGGCATTATCGAAAGACTTGTCCATATTCAGAGATGAGTTACCTAGGCTAAATGATACCTTTAAACATAGGGTTATACGTAGTATTTTCTCAAAATATTATGATGAATTTTTCCATATATTTCAATATTCATTTTTTAAAATATATCAGGTATTTTTCTTTTGTCTAAGATGCTTTCCCTAAGCATCTGTTAGGATCAACTCACTTCTGAAAAACTGAAAAATTTTAATTCTAGTTTTTACATCCTCAAATGTTGCTTGAATTATTAGATTTTGAACACTTCATCAGTTGACAGTAGCACTCAAATTGTTAGTTGACACTGTAGACTGTATTCAGTGTGATTTGCTTGTCTACATGTCTTTGAATTTACAAACAGACAAACAACCTAACTACTCTTGAAAATGCGAAGAAGCCCTTTCCCCTTCCTCTGCTTCCTTTCTTGAGATGCCTCCATGACTATGACCGGGCGCTAGCCTGTCTGAACACAAAGCAGCTTTGTTGACATCACTGATGATGCTTGTCAGCACAGATGGGTCAGTGTTGCCAGACATTTTTGCTAACCATTTCAAGTTTCATGTCCTCTGTAGCTGCTCTGGAACTTATAGGAAGACTCCAGTTTTTGCAAACTCATGGGAGACCCTCCTGGGTAAGATGGTATTACCAGGTTTTCCAATGGTTAATTTGTGGCAGCTAAGTACCACTCCAGAAATGTACTTTCCTGCTGTCCCAAAACAGAACAGCTGAAGAAGGTTGCCTGGCAGTAATCCTTTGATGTTTTTAGATGAGAAGGTGTAGTCATTTTTAATAAAATACAGCGTGGACTGGGGATGTAGCTCAGAGGTAGAGTTCTTGCCTAGTGAGAACAAGACCCTCTATTCAACTCTCAGCCTGAACACATGCTCTTATTTTGTGATTTGCTGATGAATACATTAGCATTATAATGGCATTTAGAATTCAGAATTGAAGAAACTCAGTAAAAGCCCAGAATATTTGGGTAACCAGTTAACTGAACTGCTTATGTTTTGTTCATTTGCTATGCTTTAGATCTTATTTTGTGCTTGTATTTGTATTTGAGTACAGAAGACTCAAAACAGTATCCAGCATCAATAAGTATTATTTCCTTATTGTGTATATTGTGAAGTTTAAAAAACCAGAGGTGAAGTAATTTCTTAGTATTATTTATTAAGTTAATTAAATTATTAATTTATAGTATTATGTGTGTTGAGGCCAGGGGACAAAGGACATCTTGGAAGAGTTTATTTTCTTCTTCCACCACGTGGTTTCTGGGACTTGAACTCAGACCTTCAGGCTTCATGACAAGTGACTTTACCTGCATAGCCAACTTTAAAAATAAAATGTTTTCAGTTCATTTATAACCTTCTTCCTCAAGTTTATACGTGTCTCAAGGTATTTTCTAATTTTGGCCCAGATATTTTGATCTTAGGCAAGGTTAAGTAGCTAATACTGCCGTTGTGAGTGTCTTATTTAAGGGAGGAGTAGTCTTAGTTAATTCAAGGGGAGAGTATGTTGATGATGACTAAGCTCTTGTGCTTTGATCTAAGTGAAGCCCCTTTCCTCTTTGATCTTCTAAGTCTAAATTGCTAGGCTTTAAAAAATAGAATGCAAGATTTTTTTTCCTTCCCCCCCCCCCAGTCAGGGTTTCCTTGTGTAGCCTTAGCTGTCCTGGACTTGCTTTGTAAAGCAGGCTGGCTTCAAACTCACAGAGATCTGCCTGCCTCTGCCTCCCTGAGTCCTGGGATTACAGGTGTGCACCACTGTGCCAGGATAGAATGGAAACATTTTAAAAATTTAAGATGTAGAAACAACTTAATTATTAATAATTTCAAATTCTCTTAGGATGGTCTATACAGTCATGTGTCTCCCTGACACCCTTAGTATTAATTTGGGAGCTGAGGAGATAGCCCAGTTGGTAGAGTACTTGCCTGCCATGCAGGAAGCCCTGGGTTTGGTTCTCACTCCCTCATTAAATTAAATTAAGCAAGAGGTCACTTTGCCTGTAATCCCAGCACTTGGGTTGAGTCAGGAATGTCTGGAATTCCTGTCATCCTTAGCTATGCAGCAAGTTTGAGGCCAGCTTGAGCTTCACGACATCCTGTCTGGGGAAAAGAAAATTAAATTGACTGATGGTAAAGAAAAGTATTGATATGAAATAAATTCTTAAGGATATTTCAGTGCCTTTGTAGACTAGTGCAAGAGTTTTACAGTTTTGCTTATCAGCTACAGAAGTTAAATTTTTTTGAGGCTATAGTATATGTTCAAAAATATTACAAATGAAGTCATTAAACAATAACAGCAGCGTAGGCTTCTTCTACCTTCTTTGTAAGCTCTTTGCTTCACTTGGTTACCTGCCCTTCTGCCCTCCACTGCTCAGTTCCCTCCCTCCTTACCCCAGCTTTCCTTTCCATGGTTGTGTTGTGTAAGGACACATGTGCTGAGATCTTTCATTTTTGTATGTACATTCCTCTTAGATAACTGAACTAGCCTTGTATTCATAGACTTCATCCCATTTCCTTATGACATATTCTACAGTTTAGATACTTTGAATCTTATTTTCAGTATTATGTTAAGGATTTGTCATCTTTACTTACACTATTTCTTGTCTTGTTATCAGGGATGTGAACTGACCACTTTAAACTGTCAACAATTTTAAAATTTCAATTCACGATTGTTGGTAGTTGTAGACTTACACAGGACATTTGCTTAATCTTAGATGAGTTTAAAACTTACTAGTTTTAGAGGAATTTCTTCATTTTATAACACTTTGCAGATTTGTATCTGTAGAGCTGTGCATGTGATGCCTCTTGGTGTTCAGCATTTAAGAGATACAGCAACCCTGAGTTTCCTCTCCTGGCCCTAGCACTGTTCGTGATCTGCATCCCCTTCTACCTTTGGGGTTGTGCTACATGCTTTTATAGTTTCTACAGAGTGGTTTTTTTGTGTTGTGTTGTGTTTTTGTTTGTTTTGCTGCTGTTGTTTTTTAAACACAAGGTCTATATAGCTATGGCTGGCTTGGAACTTACAGAAATTGGTCTGCCTCTCTGCCTCCCAGTGCTGGGATTAAAGAGAGCCACTGCCATACCTGGCCAAAGAAACTGTTAATGTTTTATTGATTGCTGTTTGTCTTATTACTTCCTGCTCTTTACCGCGTAGTTCTGTTCTCTGCTTATTCTTGGTTTACTATGTTCTGGTAACTGGTGTGACACGTTTTTATTTAGGTCAGCCTTTCCAACCACCATTTTCCCTAAATACCACTTTAGCTCCACTCCACGAACTTTGGTCTCTACATTTTCATTTTCTTATTTATCTGTAACTTTCTCTAATCTTCATCAAGGATTAGAAGTTTCTGTTTCTTTCTACCTATTGAGAGTCTCCCTTGTATTGAAGTAAGCCTGTCGTCACAGCACCTAGTTTGTGTGTTCAGTTCTTTGAATAGTCTCTTAAGCTCTTAGTTCCTGCATTTCATGCTTGCCCGTTTCTTCTGTGACACCAGTGACTGAAATAACCTTGTTGTTATTGCCCCCACACAGTCTAAGCAGACTGTTTATTTATTTTTCCTGGTCACTGTTTCTTCTCTTCATTGATTATAGTGAACCATTTCTGTCAGCCTGTTTTCTTACTCACTCTGTCCTCTCAAGTACTGATAGTGAACCTTTAAATTAAAGACGAATTATTTTTACTTTATATATTTTATTTGTGGAGGGAGACCTTTTCTATTTACATCAAGTTCACCTTTACTGTTTTTGGGGAGGAGGGATGAGCTGTTCTGCATGCACTTTGTAGACCAGGCTGGTCTTGAACTCACAGAAATCTTCCTGCCTCTGTGTACCAAAGTGCAGGCATTACAGGCATGTACTATGGTGCCTGGCTGAATTTTTTTATAACTCTTATTAATATATCTTTTCTAGTTAATTCTAAAGTTTATGCTATTATGGCTGTGGTGTTTGTGTGAGTTGACATTTTTCTGTTTGTGTATATAGCAATTTTGGACTGTCTTGGGTATTTTAGTGTTGTGTATGAAGTTTTTCATCTTGAGTCCTATAGTGAACACACACACACACACACACAGACACACACACACACACACAGTGGGGGGAGGGACGGAGGCAAGAGAGGCATGCACATGTTTCTTAGAGTAGGGAAAGGTCTAATAAGCATTAGGCTGCAAGCTCCAGATTGAAACCACAGTTCCTTTCTCAATGCCTTTGTCCTATGGTCTAGATCTGTTTGGTGTTCAGCATAAGCTAGTTGGAGCCTGGGCGTGGTTTTAGTTTATTTCTTGGCTGTCTTTCAGCCTTTGATTAGCTGTTCAAGCGAAGTTGTACTTGCGGTATACCTAGGAATTTAGATGCAACTTGTTTTCCTGTTATTTTTCATCCCTGTTATTTTCAGTTTGGCTGAGCTCTCTCCTTTCTTTCCCCCAGAAATACGGGGTTTTCTCTTTCTTGCCTTGCTGCATAACTTCCCACAACTACACCCACAGCCATTGCAAAACAGCATGTACTGTGTTTTCTCTCATTCTTTTGTGCTTTGTACTGTAGGCAGGAAGATACTTAGATGTGTGGAAGTAGGATAAGTTTTCAGAGCTTCTTTCTCTCAAATGCACTTTTTTGTAAGATTTACCCTGCTTTGACATGCCATGTCATCAGAATAGGGATGAACTTCTTATTGAGACGTGTGTAGTAAAATAAACACTCCCTCCATGCTTCATTTCCTTGTTCTGGGGCTAGGGGGATGGCTCAGTCAAGTCAAACACGGCATGAAAACCAAGGATCTGGGGCTGGAGAGATGACTCAGTAGTTAAGAGCACTAGCTGCTCTTCCAAAGGACTGCAGTTCAGTTCCCAGCACCTACATGACAGCTTGCAACTGTCTGTAACCTCTGTTCCAGGGGATATGCCACACAGCCCTACATGCTGTTAAAATACCAATGTAGATGAAATAAAAATAAATAATAAAAAGCCAGCCTCACTTTCTTGCTGACTGGGCAATATTCTCCCCCCACCTCTTGTTTTCACTTGCTCTCTTGCTCTCCTTCTCGCTCTCTTGCTCCCCAGTACTCACTCGAACTGTCGGGTGTGTGGTAGAACTGGGAAGGCCAGGAGGATCTCTCTAGCCTAATTGGAAAATCAGGCCAGTGGAAGACAAGCTCAAAAGAAACAGATGTCATTGCTGAGGATGACACATGGGGTAGTTTTCTGCTCTTCACATGCTTGTGTGCATGCAACACTCTCACTCTCTCACTTTCTGTCTCTCCCTTTCCCTCCCTCCCCTTTCCCTCCCTCCCCTTTCCCTCCCTCCCCTTTCCTTCCCTCCCCTTTCCTTCCCTCCCTCCCCTTTCCTTCCCTCCCTCCCCTTTCCCTCTCTCCCCTTTCCTTCCCTCCCTCCTTCTTCCTTCCCTCCCTCCCTTCTCAGGTCTTAGTGTTCATATTACCACTAGTAGAAGTGTAATTTATCTAATGGTAAGAATCTGACAAATGCTTACTAGTCATAACTGCAATCTGTATTGATTGTTAAGCTTTGCTAAATATGTATTCTTTGGCCTATCTATTTAAGATTCTGACTGAATAGATTTATTGTACAACAAATAGCTTAGCTGCCCTCCCCTCCTCCCGCCACAACCCTGTTCAGACACTCCTACCTCAGTTCAGGTAAATCCACAGTTGTGTAGACTCTGAACACGCATCTCTGTGGAGGGCAACGTTCTCGGAGCCGTTGTAGTGGTGCAGCACTGCTCAGACTCAGTTCCTAGCCTCACCTCCAGCACATCCTGCTCTGGCTGATCTTTCTTGAGATTGGCTCTTTGAATCTTGAACGTGGGAGTTTTTTACACTAGTAAATCATCAGTTCAGCAAAGTCCAGAATGTAATAGTATCATCTCATTTTCACTATGGTGTTTAAGGACAAAATATTTTCTCAGCTTTTCTTCCTGAGGTACATTCTGTAGCTATTAGAGTACTTAAGAGATCTCCACAATCAGCTTGACTTTTGTGTATGTACGTTTATATAACACCACCTCATTATCTTATTAGGACATTTCCAGCTTCCTCTCATGTGGCCCTGATGCTCCTCCCTACTCAGTACCTCTGCCTGTGTCTGTCCTGATCCAGCACAGAACACCATTAGGCCTTTTTTCAGACCTCTTATGTCTAGTCATGTGACACATGTTTTTGATTATCTAATACTTAATCAAATGATTTTTATGGCCAACCTTTGTTGAGGTTTTAAATTTACCTCTCAATTGTTTATGCTGAAACTTGTATCTAAACATGCTTTCATTATACATTTTCCATCTTTTCTTAACTGAGTTAATTTTAAATGTCTTCTGGAGATTCCCTATAGATCTTTTCTAACCCTAAACATTCAGTGTTCCTGTTATCTGAAGCTATCTCTGCCCGCCCCCTCCACACTTTTTTCCTGCTAGTGCAGCAGTGAGAGGAGCTTTCTGAAGCCTTATCTCTTTCTTGTTCTTTTCCAGTACTTGACTACAGGGAGTTGGAGTTCAAGTGAATGTTGGTGATTACTGTATTCATGTTTTATTTCGTAATTTTTTTTCCTGGTAGCATGATGGAAGTGGATCACTGCATGATGTTCAGCTGTCATTGCCATCCAGTCCGGAGCCGGAAGACAGCGATCAGATAAATAAGGTATGGCCCGTAGTTACACTGAAGACTCAAAGCCTTTACTATAAAAATAACATAGCAGTGACATTTTAAGCTTTGAATAGTAGTGGTATCAAAAAACTAGAGCCTACAGCTCCCACCACTCAGTCTGCTTTTGCGACACAGTGGGTTCAAGGCCAGCCCAGGCAACTTATTTAGTGAGATACTGTCATAAAAATGGTCTGGAATTGTAACTCAGTGGCTGAATATTTGTTTAATATCCACCAGGCTGTGAGTGAGAAACAGGCTAACCTAGAGCTTTGTTGTTTGGGAAACCAATCAGACTTCCTCTGAACCTAAGCTAAAATGATAGTCCTGGGATGCTTTAACTTAAATTGCCCCTTGTCAGTTGGAAAGTAATTTGCCCTGGCGGTGCTACTGTTGCTTATACCTATGAATAATAATTATCAAAATTAGGTTTTTAATAAAAGTACAATGGTAGTAGGTACTTCATAGAGTTGAAGAAACATTCAAATAATGAGGTTACTTTTTCCATGTTTGAAAATGCAATGATAGAATTGATGCATATTTTAATAAGCAATTTAAAATGTTATAGTTCTTATGATCTTGAGATTTTAGTAGATAGCTCTTCTAGAACTATTTCTCTAGCATACACAAATATTGATTCACTTAATATTTTCAAGTACCGGCTGGAGAGATGGCTCAGTGGTTAAGAGCCCTGGCTGCATTTCCAGAGGACCTGGATTCAATTCCCAGCACTCACATGGCAGCTCACAGAACTGTCTGTAATTCCAGTTCCAAGGGATCTGACACCCTCAGACCTAGCACATGAAATAAAATTAAATATACTATTTAAAAAATATTTTCAAGTAAAGGCATCCACATCTCTTTTCCAAGGTATAATTGCTCATATTTGTTAGTCACTGCAAATGACAGATAATCTCAGAACATTAGTGACTTAAAATAATATAAAATGCTAAGTCTTACTTACTTACATATGGTCTGTATTCTGAAATTCTGCTTCACGTGGCCTCTTCATTCTGAGAGCCAAACTGAAGGATCAGCCTTATGGTGAGACGCAGCATTGTCGTATAAAGAAAAAAGAACTTTGGGAAATTCATATGCATTCTGCCTGGATGTGGCAAATGCTACTTCTAATTGGTTCACATGGCCGAAGCTGAAAATACCTAGACAGAGGAGTATAGGCTTCTGAGTGATTTGCCAAGAATCACTGATATACAAAGCAATCCTAATCCCAAGGTGATAGCACAGTAGTTACATTGGGTTACTCCCGTCGTCCACCTGTCATTGCTCAATCACTCACACCCATGGATTTCCACACTGCTGGTAGTGAGGTAGTGTTCTGCACCAGCAGATCTTCAGAAGACTGTTTTAAAAAACAGTTTCATGTCTGCACCCAGTTTAAAACCCATGGTTTAGATGACCTTGGAAAATGTCTAAATTTTCCTTAGCTTTGTAGCTCACATTTTTCACCTCAAATTATTTTTCCCTCAAATTTTATGAGGTTTTATACATGCAAAAATTAATTTTGAGGCAAGGTCTCATGTAGTCCAGGCTTCTCTCAGTCTTGCTGTGTTGCTGAGGCTCTCCTTGAACTCCAGATCTTCCCGCTCTCACCTGTGAACTGTGCTGACAAGCATGCACTGCCACACCAGGCCAGGAATGCGTATGAAGAGAGAAAAGTAATTTCAACTTTGTACTTTGCCACGTTGTCAGTGCTTTTCCTTTCTAGTTTGTCCATGTGTTTACCATGCCCTGATGAAGACTGACATCCGCACCCTGCTCCCTTTGTGCCTGGGCAGTTCCTTTACGATGTTCTTGTTACTCAAGCTGAGAAGCAGTAGTTTATTTTTTTATTTTTTATTTTTTAAAGATTTATTTATTTATTATTATGTATACAGCGCTCTGCCTGCATGTACATCTGCAGGCAGAGGAGGACATCAGATCACATTATGGATGGTTGTGAGCCACCATGTGGTTGCTGGGAATTGAACTCATGACCTCTGGAAGAGCAGACAGTGCTCTTAACCGCTGAGCCATCTCTCCAGCCCCAGAGAAGCAGTAGTTTATTGTGTTCCGTATTCTCTGTTTCTTTTGATTTATAGCCATTCACAATATCCCTCAAGGTAGAAACAGGAATTTGACTTCTCCCACTAGGTGTACATTGCCAAGTTTCCTAGAGGCTGTGACCCCTCTCTTGGTTCAGGTTTCTTTCTTATCACATCTCATCACAGTGCCTTGGATGCAGGTTACTAGCCCAGTTTTGTCCTGGTTAAAAATTTCCTCCAAACTGCAAAAGCCATCTGAAGTGCAAATCTGTCATTTCCTGGCTAAGGCCATGCTTGCTAGCCTTGGTCCTCTCTGATGTGGCCTTTGCCTGGTTTCTTAGCCAAATGACTTCTTACTTTTTGGCTATAGGATGTGTATGGCAGAGCTACTGTATGGCTCACTGGGTGTGCTGTGCTTGGGCTCACTTCTGTGCTGTGTGGTGCTAAGAGAGTCTTATGGAACAGCCAAGTTTGTGGTGGCTCTGTCTTCAGACCTTCTGCTCATTTTCAAGACTTTGCTGGCGCCTATTCCTGATAGGCACAGACACCTGTGGTATAAGGTGTCAATCCACAGAGCAGTGCCTGATGCGCTGCTATGTACTGTATCTGAATATCACATGGGGTCACATTTTCTCTAACAGTGTCGAAACTGGCCATGTTTACATAAATAATGGCTACAGTGTTGCATCACATTGCTTGTCATATTTCAGTTGAAAAGCAAGTTGTAAACTTGTTATGAGATATGAATTATACTGGGTATGTTCATGTTAATTAGTGTCTGTAAAAATGTACTTTTAGTATTTTCTGTTTCTCCATCAGTTACCATTACATAGTTGTGAGAGTTGTCAGGCAGAATTGTGAGGCATTTTTATCGGGGCCTTGAATATGCGCTTACACTGTCCTTGAGGTAGAAGTCCTTCATCATGTTTTAACTTCAATGTTAATGATACAAATGTTTTAGGGTTCTGTGTAATGAGTTATAGTCATCAGATCCTAATCAATGATTTTATATTCTGTATAGTGTAGAAATGTGTCCTTAGTGTATTCATGTAAATATTTCCTTCGTATTCTCTAATCCATCTTTTCCCTCTTGATTTCTGTATTTCTACTTCTTAAACTCTTTAAGTCCAGCTCTTTCAGTCTTTCCTAATTACAATACTTATGATAGCATTTTATAAACTCTGATTTCCCCTGCCATTTTGGGCCACTTATATCACATCCTAAAATCTGTTCTTTAATGTTTATTTGTGATCTTGTTAAAATAATTTCATTTTTGAATTAAAAGACAATTTCTTGCATGTATGTTACATATTTTGATTATATTCACTCTGAATCTCTGTTTCACTGTAGCTGATGGAGAGGACACATTTTATTCAGTAACAACACATAATCAATATTTTACATGTTTTTTTGTTTGGATAAAACCTTCATGACAATGCACACTCTAATTTCTTATTCTGCTTCCTCAGTATATGTTTATATGTGGATAATTGAATAGTGGTACGCAAACTGGCTGAGGGTAGCTTAACAGTACTTGCCATTTTGGAAATGTAGCAGAATATTGCTTAACTTGGCAAAGGCTTCCTTTTTACAGTATTGGGTATGTCTGCTGCTGATGTTGGCTGGTGGCTTTCCCTTTAATTCAGGCAGTGCTTGTCAGCGAGGTGGCTCATTGAAGACCACTCCCTCCTGGCACTTACCTGGCATATTTCTCCTGCTGAATTCTGAGCCACTCTTGAAGCTTCTCCTGTACATTAATTAGACTGTTCCCTCTGTTTTGCCTTGTTGCTTTCCAACAGAAAACTTAGTGTGTCTTGAAATTTCAGTTGAAGTCTGAGTTATATGGCAATTTCTTTTATTATATGATCTTTGGTCCAATTTCTTTATTATGTTAATGAAAAGGAAAGCATCACACAACCATGTATCTTCAAGATCACCCCAAGTGCTAATCCAAGTGGGAAGTTGGTGAATGTTAGCAGTTACTTCCATTTTTACTCATTATTTACATGTCACTTGCCTTTAGACCATGAAACCATTTTAAAGAATTTAGTAGATTTCCTTTTAGATGAACAAATAATTCATTTATTGTTGGATTTCACTGGCTTTATGCTTCTTATAAGAAAATCACGGTATTTTTTCATATTTCAGAATGAAGATTTATTAAATGAAATAAAACAGCTTAAAGACGAAATAAAGAAAAAAGATGAGAAAATTCAACTATTAGAGCATCAGCTTGTAAGTATTAAAACATAGCCTAAAACAGACTCTTCCTAGTGGGGCTGGGTTTGCTTTTATAGGACTGGGCAGGAGTGGAGTTTGACCTTTTTTTTTTTTTTTGCCTTTCAGAGTTTCATGTAGCACTGCTTTTAGAGGGTATATGTTCCAGTAAAGCATATGACTGAACCCTGACATAAGATGTGAAGTACTCATGGGAATGATTCTTTGTTGGTTCATTGTTGATTTTGTGTGGGTGTAAAGTTCTCCATTTTACTTTTGCTTATTGATGCAGAGTAAATGACTTTCTTTCATACAAGTTTTGAGAAATGAGTACTTGTCATTTTCTCTCTGTGAGCAGAGTGGCACTAAGTACTTGGCCTTAAGGATTGTGTTATACTGAAAGGGATTCTAGGGAAATATTTCCTCTCTGTGGCAATGATAAATGATCTGTCAGATCCCTTAGTTAAAAGGCCAGGCTGAAAAAGAACATACTGCATAAAATTACAAAAATCAGAAAGGATATTTACTGAAAGCCAAAAAACAATGTAACAGCAAAATCAGCTTTATAAAATACTAACTTCATCCATTGTGTCAAGGGCTTAACTTGTGCCACTGAGGTCATATTGCAGGCATCCAGCTCCTGAGTGAACAGGGACAAACAGGGACCTTATTGTTGATTGATAATATTCCAGTATGGTAAGTTCGTGGATCATTAGAGAGGCTCCGCAGCACTGCACAGAGGAACAGACACAACATGTGGACTGTTTGTATTCAATATCCAGGAGAATTCCATCAGAGACTCATTTAAGAAGCTACCTTTCATGCTTATTACCGGACCAGTTTCCCCAGATAGTTATAAAGGAACATCTCCTCTTCCTTATAGGGCATCATCACCAACCTGAGCTACCGGTCCATCAGAGTCCAACTTGGGGGACCAATGGGACTGATTTCTCTTTCAGATGGGTGAGGAGTTGCTAAAGGACCATGGGTGGGCCCAAAGCAGCTACACCACTGGAAATCCTTACCCTATATGTGCATAGATGGAGTTCCCCCTTAGTTAATGCCCCACAGAATATAAACTCCAGCACTCCTCAAGATGACAGGGCCACCATAGTCATTAGGCCGGAAGTAGATGTGGCTGGCTGGAGGATGCAGAAAAGAGTGGCTACTAAAGGTGAATCATTGGAACCTCCCCACCCTGTCTTACGAAGGAATGTCATCAGGCCCAGTCTTGAAGTTCTCTTGCAAGTAAGGACAGTTGGTCTGGTGGACGGTCATGTTAGGGCCTGAGGGCAGTGCTCTACAATGGATCAAAATAGACCAGAGAAAGAATATCATTCTTTCTATGCCCTTGATTGCTACATACATTTTACATCTATATAAGTGATATTGTATATATACACACAAGCTCTTTTATATATACACATGAAATTATATAGAGTGAGGTTTTTTTAGACAGTTTGAGATTGTCAAGAGAAAATTTTGACTATTTGAAATCGTAGCTCAGGGACAGATGTCTGAATAGACCCTATTGTTTGATGTAGGCACTTCTGCCCTGAAAGAAACCTGAGCGGCATTGTGTGACTTGATGATTTGACTTGTTCTTCCAAACACAGCCTCCAACTACCTGTATCTATGTGCAAAATTAAACCATTTTAAACATTTGTGGTTTTGTCTAGGCAACTCGGTGTAACTGCCACCAGAAATCTAAAGAGGACAAGTGTACATACGCTGATAAATACACGCAGACACCGTGGAGAAGAATTCCTGTAAGTCACTTATTCTTGACTCCTGTCCTTTGCTATTTAGGTGTGTTGCTTTGATTTTCAATCTAATCACTAATCATTTTGAATCTGCCATAGCTGTTTTTTTCCTTTAGGTGAGTTGCTTTTTCGTTGTCTCCTAGGTGTTATGTGCTTTCCAAAGCTTCTCTTGTGTGTTCCCTAGATGTGAATGCGCTTTTAATAGCTTTTCCATTCTGCTCACTGTAGCCCATTTTATTTGAGTTTCTACTCTTTTCTCATTGCATGTTTTTGTGGGAGTAGTAATACCGTGGTTTGACTTGTACAATATATCCTACTTTGAAGATGTATGATGTAGCACATTTCCTTTTGTGTTGAAACTTTCCAAAGAGGTTTTCTTGTAATTACAAACTACTGAAGGAATTAGGAAATATTAATACGTGGAAACATAGGGTATGATTTACTAAAAAAAAAAAAATAGGGAATTATAACTAAATATTGTTTGTTGTTTTTGAAAGTGTTATGTATCAAAATATACTTAGTGCTAAAAAGTAGCGTATTATTCACCACCAGTACCTGGGACTTACTTCAGGATGTCAGTCATTATCCTATTGTGTGGGGTAGGTAACAGACTTCTATTAATTAGAGCTTGGTATACTTTGAGATTGCTATTTGTGTTCTGTAATGCAGCAGAGTCCCAGTATTACAAATTAATAGGAAAATATAAAGGCTAATATGATCAATCCAACTTAGAAAATGTAACTATAAGCCTTTAAAGTTTACAAAATTGTTACTTTATTTCTTTTCATGTAATGTCTAGTTACTTTCTCTGTTGGATGCTATGACATAATAGAAATAACAGAAATGAATCTATTTGGAGATGGCCTTGGTTGTTGAAGGGGAAGTGAGGAATTAGAGAAGGAAATACACAGATAAATGGAGACTAGTCAGTTCCTAAACAGCCAAAGGGACTATGAGCTCACTGAGAGAAACCAGTGCAGGTTCTGTGTAGACTGAGGATTGGGATGGTCTAGACAGACCAAGAGCTTGGTAAAGGAAGGTAGCGTGGGACTGTCATGGAAGGCAAATGGCATCCTTAGACAAAGAGAGCTTAATTCTACGTTGATGTTAGAGGGTGTAGAAACTTAAATGTTTGGAGACAAGCCCGAGATGAAAGACTGTGCCTTGTGCCTCTCCATGGGCATTTGATTTTTCTAGGATCTCCAGTTTTCCCACAGGGTGTTTGTGGTTTTAAACATCATTAGTTGCCTTTTCTGTTAAGTATGAGAAACTTCACTTTGCATCATTATGGAAGTCATTAAACTTCATAATCTCCCTGGCTCCTCAGCCTCGCTGTTCTGGAAATCTGCCTCCTTACTTGAGGTAAAAGTAACTGGTCCAGAACAACCCTAGTGTATTCCTGAGTTAATTTTCCCAGCAGTCTTGGCAGAAGTAGAGGCCAGGTTTTTAGCCAAGTACTATAAAAAACTCAGACTTCAGCTTTCCCCATTGTACTTTTTATAGGCATCACCTGACTACATTCCTTTTTTGTTTTTGATAGGAATAAAAATAAAGGGATATTAAATAGCCTGTTACATTTATGTAGAAAAGAAGTGGCTGGGACAGTTCTGTAACTTCTGACTTCTGACTACTGGTCCATAGTTCTTATCCCCAGAGCACACGGAAGAGCCTTGTAAGATGAGAGGAATGGAATGCCTGTAACTAACTACAGAACAGCTAGTAAAGGCAGAGGTGGGGGCATGGTTTGGCAATAGTAAGTACACAGTTAGGCTGGAACACAGATGTGCCCTAAGGAAAACAGTGAAAGTTAGTGTGGAAGCTCTTACAAGTACAGAGTCAGCAAGTCTAATATAGGAATTACTGTGGTTTCACTGAGGTGCATTCAATGAATAAACACATTCTTGTTTACTTACCTCAATAATATGTAGGTATCAATAATGAATTTACTCTGTGATCTTTTCCCCCTGCTCATTGGACTTACTTGAAATACATTGTTTGGAAACAGTTAATATAGTTATAGTGATTTTCTTTTCACTCAAAAATTATGCCTTGCTCCAGATGTTCCTGTTTTTGTTTTGTAAGTCACTTGTATATATTTGAAAACATCCTCATCATGTAGTTATTTAACAAATAGTTAAACTCTTTCACTCTATTATACCAGATGTTCTTAAAGTCAGAGACCAGCATATTTATACAGGGTTTAGGTATTAGAGAGGTGGGGGTGCAGCTTGGCTCTTGTTTGAAATCTTCAGGTTTTTTAGGCAGAATTTTTAGAAATGAAAAGGCTATTTAAAAATATTTTTAATATAGGGGCTGGAGATACGGCTCAGAGGTTAAGAACACCATTTGCTCTTCCAGAGGTCCTGAGTTCAATTCCCAGTAACCACATCATGACCATCTGAATGAGATGGGATGGGCAGGCGCACATACAGGCAGAATACTGTATAAATGATAAATATTATTTTAAAAAAAGAAAAATTCTTTTTAATATAAGTAAGTTTCAAACAATCTGTCTAGGCCTTTATGAAGGCTGCAGATTGTACTCTGGGTTGCCTTTTTCACATTTTCTCATAGTATATTGAAACATTTCATTGTTTTTGACGTTGTTACAGTCATTTGATTATTAGCATCTCCTTGGGCTTTCTGTGAGGAGTCTATTTGAACATTGGCTAAACATGAAGGAAGAAATCTGACTGCAGTGTAAGATGACAAAAATGGCTGAGAGTTCACTGACTAGGGTCTGTCGGAAGCCATTTAGGAGGGGGAAAGCAATGTGAAAGGTCATTGTAGGTGGATACCGAGGTGATGGCTTCCGCTGGCAGCAGAATGGTGGAAAGCGAACATTCTGAGGCTAACTGGCATTTCCTCTAGTGATCTGTCTGAGTGGAGTCAGGGGTCCACTAATGGCCACAAGTAAGATGTCTGGAGTAGAGAAGCCGTGAGAAATAAGAAACAAAGTAGAGTGAAAAGCTGCAGCTAGACAACTAACTGTGTGCTCTTGCTCTGTGCCGAGCGCTGTTTAACTGAGTGGAAAAAGACACGGCCCCAATCCTCCAGAGGCTTGCTTACTGTGACTTAACAGCAGTGGAGATGCCAGGAACCTCATTTCCTTGCACACAAGGAAGCTAAAACTGAGCAGCAACTTGTTCAAGTACTTGCAGGACTCAGGAATGCTGTGGGAGGCTGGTGCTCTGAGAAACCAAAGCTCACTTCACTTTGTTTTTCTTTGAGACATGGTTTCACTGCTGCCCTGGCTGCCTGGAACTCTCTGTGTATACCACGCTGGCCTTGAGCTCAGCAGAGTTTCATGTGCCTGTATTACCTGAGTTTGGAGAGTAAAGGCTTTCCCCTCAGGCCCAGCTGGAGGCTCATGGTAAATAGTTACAGAGCCCGCTGTGGTTGGTGTAGTCCCATTGATCCCAGCATTTGGGAAAGGGTGGCCGTAAGCACAATGCCAGTCTGCGCCTATAAAGGACCTGTCACTTTTCTCAAATATAGCATTATTTAATACTGGCTTCTAATAACTTAAAAGAAAAAGATGCCATGAATGTGAGGAGTGAGGGTGTATGGGAAAGGGTAGGAAGAGAAAAATGATGTGACTATATTAATTTAAAAATTGCAAAAATAAATAATTTGGAAGAGGAAAAAAATCATAGGTCAATGGCTGAATTCTGTTACTGTGTTTTTCCAATATTGTTTTAAAACCATTTAATCTCAATTTGCACATTAAAATCCAAAATATCAAGACATATTCTTGTTACCAGCCAGCCATTTGTTTGAACATCTTAACTTAAATAATTAAGAATTAACCCTTAGTCCCCATCAGCCAACAAAGTCTAAAGGACCTGTGTGTCCTGTCATGTAATCAGCTGTCCTGAGTTACTAGCAAAACAAGTGTGGGTCTATGCAGACTGTTCTGTCACATGTAAAGACTTGTACAAGTTAAAACTCTGTTCACAGTTAGACCTAATTCTGCTTCTCTCCGTTGTTTAATAACTGACTGTTACATATGAGAGTCATACATTTCAAAATGTTCTGTTGGAGTTTTTTCTAACATTGACTGAGTCTTAGCTCATATCACTGTGTATAGTAGAGACACATGCAACATTTCAATTTAACAAGTGGAGTAACGTGGGTCATAAGCAGTCATTTCCTCAAGAATTGAATGCTTACGCTGTTGACTCAATGGAGTCAAGTTTTCCCATTTTGTTTTTATAAAATCAGAAAGCTACTACAGATACATCATGGAAAGCATTGATTTCTAACATTAATGTTTATATTCTTATTAGCAAGAAACCATTTGCTCTTTTATTTTGTTGCCTGGGAGATAGGATGTGGAGAAACTGAAACAACAGTAGATCTCACAGGTTTCTCTTTTGAATAATCTGTCCTATGTGCTTTTCTTTTGAGACCGATGCTTTCCTGACCTGGAAACTATCTGTGAGACTATCCTGACTTGAAACTCATATTTGCCATTTTCCTCTTCTCTGGAAGTTGCCATATTACAACTCAGAGATACTTATGTGTACATTTGCATATATTTGGAGATACGTACTCAAAGGGAATTAAATTTTTTATTTCTTTGCCAAGGGTTCTTATTTATTTATTGTTGTATTTATATTTGTGACTGAAAAGGGTTTGTGTATGCGAAAATACACACACACACACACACGCACGCACACACACCAGTATTTGAACAAGTAACATTTGTGAGGTGGTCACACAGTTGCTTTTACATTGTGTAATGTTAGTCATTTTCAGGCATCAGATTTTGCATGTAGCCTGTGCCAGCTGTGCTTCTGAGACACCACGCTCTACAGCAGAGGTCTGCACACAGGAACTCATTGTTCATGTCTTACACTGTTTGTACATTTTGTAGTTATATATAAAATCAACACCTGAGTGGAATTGTTTTTCAAGGCTAATAACAAGTAACACATTGTTGTTATAGCGTTCTACTGATCTGTTTAAAGTGTCAATTTGGATTTATTCCAGACCTATGGAAGACATTTTTGAAAGTGTTTTGAGTATGTGTTGAAAGAAGTAGGTTTGCTATGATAAATTAGAAAACAGAATATAGCAGCAGAGTTTTGCTAGTACTGGAGCCATTTCATTTGTGTTTTGTAGTTTTATCTGTAAGTATCTTTTAATTTGGCTACATTGTTGAGTTGAGGCAAAATGTGTTTCTGGTTCTGTGACACTTGACATCTGGCATACATATATCTTCTAATTTTGATAAGACATGATTAAGTTAAATTAAGGAGCTTTTATTTACTCATACTAAAAAGCATGCATCACTTATGGCTTGCATACCACACTTTGTAAGAACTTACTTTCACAATATCTTAATCATTTCTAACCCTATATTTTTGTGTTCTAATCTTTTGAAAAATCTATGACTTGAAAAGAAATAAAAGCATTTGGGTGCTAATGTTTGATTTCCTGATTTATCTATATGTTACTACATGTAATTTTTCTTCCCTCTGTAGTCCCTTTTCTGCAAAATAATTGATAATCTGATAATTTGAAAGATGTATGATGATGTATTTAATGGTACCAGAAAAGTTTGTGTGTTAACTACAGACTAGAGGGATATTCTCTGTAGAAGTATTCGGCAGCTAGATTCTGAATTCTGATGTGCTAATTATTTGAGCTGCCTGTATGGTAAAGATGGAGTTTACTTCTCATTTACACTGTTGCTGTGTTACTTTAAGAAGCGAAAACAAATATGACTTTGGTTTCTCTGGTTCCCTTCTTCATTATGCCTCCCTGCCCCGTCTCTTTCTGCACAGGGTGGGTACTCTGCTCCCTCCTTCTCTCCTTGGCAGGGCTCCTTCCAGGGGATGCCACGGACTGTTCCACCGCACCGCAGACAGAGTGAGTCTGTGCCTCTCACTCCCATCCTGCCCTGGCTTCCCTGTCATGGTATTTCCCTTCTGCATGGCCTGCCCCTCCCCAGTACCTGCTTTTCCCTCCAGAGTAATCTGCAGGCACTTGCTACAATGAGCACTCCCTGTGGTTTGCTCTCCTAACACTTCCCTGACTGCATGCCAACAAACCTCCACTTATGGCTTCCTGAAAGCTGCCAGAAGTTAATTTCACCATAATGCTGTTGAAACCTTTTCCTGGTGACCCTAGACTGGCTGACATGCATCTGTCTCTAAATAGATCTTATCAAGATTATGAAATATGTAAATAAAAATAGTTTTTTTTTATTGAGTTGTTTTTAAAGTCTGCACAGATATGATGGACAGATGCATACTGTTTAGGGATCAGGCTTACTACACCATTGTATACTCCTTTAAATATTTCCTAATCAAAGGCTTTGATTGTGTTTAATTGCCATATAAATAAATCTTAGAATTTTTCAAGGCCTTTTTAAAACCACTAATATGTCTTTATAATTTTTTAGCTGCTTCCCAGCATAGAAGCAATTGCTTTGAAATGCATGGTTTACTAACACTTGTAATGATTCAGTTATCATCTGACCTTCCACATGTATTGACTGCTTTATATTATGTATTTAACTATTCCTGGTAAGTTGGCTGTATTTTATCTTTTTTGAAAAGTCACCCACCCACCCCAAAATAGCTAATAGTAATGAAAAATAGGTCAGAGTTAGTTTTACACCTTCCCCATGCTTTATTCTGATTGTGAGTCCTACCATTTCCCCACTGATTTTCCTTACGTGAAATATCAAGAGTCCAAAGGAGAATTTCAATCAACTAAAAATGTTTTATTTTTTGAAAAATTATGTCTTTATTTATCAAAATTAGAAATAAGTAACATGAATTCCAGATAAGACATGGTTTAGTTGGTGCCTCTCTTTTTCTTCTGTGCTTTTACTTTTGATGGAAAATAGAGTTTGTAGAGCTTGTGGGCTGTAACAGGTTATTCTGAAGCCAACTATTGTATGAGAGTCAGTGAGAAGGGGAATAATATTGCACCACCTTTATAAGCTTCCCTCTTACTTCCAGAGTAGTTGCATCCATTCCTTCTGTTTAAACAATTATTGCACACAGGGAACCATAGAGAACTGCTGATAACAAAAGAGGAAATCCATTATCAAATGATGGATTTTGAGGCTTATAGTCAGTAGCTAGAACTGCTTGACAGACTCGTCCTAGATCAGCCTGCGTGCCTCTGTGCTCATTATGGCCCCGTCATCTCTCCGCTAGCTGCAATATGGAACTGAAGTAAGGTTAATTATCCTGTATGCAAATGGAACTGGAGGGGTGTTTGTTTTGTTTTTGTTTTTATGTCTCTGGAACTATCCTTCTTGTTAACTTCTTAACTGGTATAGCTTAGAGTTTCCTTATCCTTTCCTGTAGCTGTTGGTCTTCTGTTGGCACCTGCTTCTTCCTTTTCCTTCTGGGTTCAGTGCTGTTGGCTTCTGATTATGTGCTACAGTAGTGTAATCAAGACTGATCTCTGATTTTCCTAGACCAAGCCCCTTTCTGCATCCCTAGATTAGGAAAAAGTAAGGATTATTTGTATGATTTGGCTCTGCTAGCTACTCAGGAGTGGGTGGGTATGTTTTGCTTTAGGAATTCTCATGAGATCCTTGTTGAGCCATAGCTACAGGATCATTTCCCACCCCTCTAGCATCTCTCACTGACTTTGAAAGGTTCTTATGGAAGAGAAATATGTTTTAACTACTGTGTTATCTGAGAGTCACCCCTTTGGATAACCAGTACCGTATGCTAACAAAGCTATTGCTCTACTGTGTGTATGGGGGAGGTGAGCGAGGAGAGAGAGAGAGAGAGAGAGAGAGAGAGAGAGAGAGAGAGAGAGAGAGAGAGAGAGAGAGAGAGAGAGAGACACAGAGAGACACAGAGAGAGAGACAGAGACAGACAGAGAGAGACAGACACGGGAGAGAAGAAGTATAGGAGTGGATCTAATGGTTTCCCAGAGAGTGTAAGAATAGATCTTACTATTCTTACTATACTAAACTAATATTCAACGGGGATAATGTCTATTTTTGCCTTTAAGTAGTTTGTGGTTCCTAGCACTCAGTGTTTAGAGTGGTTGACTGTAACTAATAGAAGGGAGTTTCTCTTTCATTGTAACGTTTAACTTACAAAGTTCTTTCTGATGCCTGCTTGCGTGTACTATGTTTATCATCAAATGCAGAGGCCAGGAGTTGTGCCTGTACCTTCAGTACCGGCAGTCTGGTTTTCATTTTAAGTTGTAAGAGTGAGTAGTAGATACTAGTAGCAGTAGATACAGTATGAGAAAATAGCCTGTTCTAGACACACAGAATGTGAAGTCATCAATTATTAGGAGTATGTAGCCTAGGGCATTCTACAATCTGCACTGGCTGAAAGTCTTGGTAAATTTAAGAATAACTCTAGGAAATGGAGATAAGTATAGAAGTTCCTGGCTTTTACATGGCTTTCTCTGGAAATGTTGACTTGTGCTTTTATATTTTTTAATTAAAAGTGAATAGTAATATTTTCTTTCTGCTGTTTTTCTTTTGATTTCAAATAAAATTTTTATAGGCCAGCAAAAAATAATTTATTTAAGTATATAGAGCCCTTTATGCTGTGTCAATGGAGACTTCAGTTACTGGCACTGGTTGCTCCTTCTAACGTCCACCTGCACGGGGTTGAGAATGATGAGTAACTTGCTGCAGAGTAGGAAAAATTAATAAATAGTTTCTCTTGCCACACTTAGTGCTCCAAAAATTTAAGAACAATGTACTTTTCAGAATTTTCTCTTGCTCATGCTATTTGAAAGAACTTAAGAATTCTCTGTATCTCTGTCTTCTGTGTGAAGCAAGCTAGATGGGAAGGAAAGAAAACAAACCATATGAGCACATCTTCCATCTGTCCTAACAGCCCAGAAATTTCTGAATGTGTTGCTTGATGTCTAAGTTTATATTTAATAATCATATTTACCAGAATCACATTGATATAATAGAGTTTATAGTTTTGCATGTTTCCTTTCTTATATATACTTCAGATAATTCTTAACAAATAATTTTGACAAGTGATAAAAAATTTATTTTGCATCCTAGCCAGTATGTATTTATTGGATACAAATATGTATTTGTAATTCAATATATGTATACCTACATTTAAAATTCAGATAGAAGATTCTTGAATGTCCCTTTCTCTTAGGGCAGAAGAGATTCATTTTCTTGTCTAGTGGACTTAACTTTTTTCCTATGAATGTTGTTAGCAGGACTCTGAAGCTTAGCTAGGACCTGAGGAGGTGGCTTGGCAGTTAAAGTACTGAACCATGAGGACCTGAGTTCTGAACCCTAGAAACCCATGCACAGATCGGTTGGCAGGGCGGCCCACCTGTAGCTATAGCCTCAAAAAGAGGGGCTGGGGCCCCCAGAGCAAACTAATTAGCTGCAGACTAGCAATATGAAAGGGCTTGGGAGTTGATTGAGAGACTGCCACAGTGAATCAGGTGAAAAATGACCAAGAATGGTTCCTGGCACATGCAAAAACATTCACATACAAACGTGCACATACCACATCCACACGTGAAAAATATCAAGAAATAAAGGAGCTTGGGAACATTTTTTGCTGAAATACTTTTATCATTTTCTAAGTGCTCTTTCCTGAGGATTAAAGCCATTTTCCAGTAACACTTTTTTGATGTTGAAGATAAGAGGTTTTGAGCAAGAACCACTCTTCCATTCAGCCAGACAGTGCTCACTTGACTTAACCTGCTGTGCTTGCTGCTAGCCTGCTCATTTTCTTTTCTTTTTTTAGTGTTTTTGAGACAGTGTTTTTCTGTGTTATCTAGGCTGTCCTGTACTCACTTTATAGACCAGGCTGGCTTCGAACTCACAGTGATCCTCCTCCCTCTGCCTCCCAAGTGCTGGGATTAAAGGCGTACACCACTGCGCCTGGCTTTTGCCTGCTTCTTTTCTTTTTTCTTTAATAAAAGATTTATTTATTGTATTTATTGTACATGAGTGCTTTATCTGCAGAAGAGGGCATCGGATAACATTATAGATGGTTGTGAGCCACCATGTGGTTGCTGGGAATTGAACTCAGGACCTCCAGAAGAACAGGTGATACCCTTAACCACCGAGCCATTTCTCCATCCCCTTGCCTGCTTATTTTCAACAGCTTACTCAGTGCTTGCTTTTTCATTATTTTTTGGCTCAAGAATTACCACCTCAGGGTTCATAGGCTTAGTCTAATACTTAAATACTGCACTTTGGAAATTATTTTCAAAAAATATTTAGAAAAATGTATGTATAGGTCATAAAATATAGCCATATATTTAAGAAAATGATAAAGACTACATTGAATATATAGGCATTTTATTATTCACTTGATCTGTACAGTAACTCATGGTAAGAGCTATTAATTATTCCAGTTTTATAGTCAGAAATGTCTATAAATCAGAGTGATGTAGTAGTTTGCTCAGGGTATGTAAACACATCAGAACTGCATTTCATTCTAATTCCAGAGCATCTTACAGTAGTTTATTGTAGATGACTTGTTCTGTAAAACTTAAAATTTCTTCTGACATACAATATAGTGGCTCATTGTAAAGAAGCTAAAAGAACTAAAATGATTTTATATATTTCCTTCTAGTCTTTTATAAAGTCAGAACATTTTGTAGTTGTATTTTCAAATCATACAAACATTTTTCATATAGTGTAACTTGAAACCACTCTTTTTGGTGGATGACAATGTATTATCATTTGGGGGTAATTCTTCTAGCCCACATAAATTCCTGCGGTGGATTTTATCTTTGTACACAATCCAGTGCCAGCACTTGTGTAGGCAGAGTGCTGGAAAGACATCATTTACTAAATGCTCTCTGCTTAAGCAGGGTCAATTACTCTGCATCATCCCGCTCCAGACAAGCTGATAGATAGGTTTGGTTTACATGGTCTGATTGACTCTGAGTTGTGACTTCAGTCAGTCAACTCTGTATACATGGTTGCCTCAGCTGCTGTGCTTTTATGAGCAATTAGCTTTGGGAGTGACTTTTCATAAAGATAAAATATTTTGATTGAAATGGAAACTAGGATAACTTCGTAGAAACTGAACATTAAGCAGTTTTTCCTGTAATATCATATATATTTTGCAGTCAATTTCAGATGCTATCTAGCATAGTTACTGGTTGGTTAATTAGAAATGTGCACCTAACTAATGGTCTAGTAGGACTTCCCATAAACTTAGACTTGTGTTAGTTTCTGTCAGTACCTGCAGTTGTGGCAGGTGCAACAGTGACTGTTTTCTGTCTGAAGCTTTTTGTAACACCTGCTCTGCAGATGGTGGGCGTGTTTCCTGTTGCTGAGGCATTGTGCTTGCAAATCCCACCCTTTTGGTTACATCAGTGGAATTGTATTATTATTAAACAATTTAGAAGTTTTCTCCAACAGTACTGTCCCTCTGCTAGGTAGATAGGATAGCCTGTCTTTAAGCGGTAGCTGGTCGGAATCAGTCAATCTCAGCGACTGTGCCTCTGCAGCAAATACAGGCACTCTTAACCCCTTTTATAATTTTAAAAGCAGTTAACCAGCTGTAAACTCAAAGGGATCTGTGAGTTCTGTAGTTTTCAAGTAATATATTTATTAATCATATGTCCTCTTAAGTTTTCTGAGACCTGGAATTGCCATTCTGAAATCCAGAGGACAAAAGAGTATTCCTGGCTTCCAAAAATCACTAGGAGCCGTGATTGGCCTCCTTTGAATCTTGTCACAGAGGGGCTTAGTTAAGAATCTTGTCTTCAAAAAATAAATAAATAAATAAATAAATGGATCTTGTTTTCACGGTGATGTGTAGAACTTCATGTGAATATCACTTCTAAGTCAAAGTTCAGCTAGTTATGCTTTAAGAGGTCTTTAGTGCCATTGCAGCAATAAAAACAAACTAGCAAATACTAAGTTTATTTACTTTTATAATGTGCTATAAGTTTTTTAAATTACTAAAAATAGTTTCTACTTTTTTTCTTTCTTCATAAGGGGTTATATGAGGCCTAACCTCCTTAAGTGTTTGGAATATTAGCATTAAATTGTGTCAAAATTCTCTTCAGTATTATGTTTGGTAAAATTCAAGTGATTCCTCTGTGTAAGAAGTGTTACACATATTTTTCTATTGACATGAACATTTCTATTAACTTGTAAACCACTTTAGCAAAAGATATAATCTATCAAATATGATTTACCATATGCAAATTACTATGTACAATAATGAGTAATGCCTAGAAAAACTCAGGCAGAGAAGATGCCCTTGGCTGCTGCCCAGTCATGGCAATCCTCAGTGTTCTGTCTGATGCTGTTGTCCTGTCTTTCTCTTGTCTCTGCTCTCCCATTGTGCCATTGGCAAGGAGTTGAGAAGTTAGTCCACTACTTCTCTGACAAAGCGTGGTACAGTACAATTTCAGATTTTTTCCTTCCACCTTCCCCATGGTCACTTTTTGTTTTTCTGTTTTCTCCCAGTTTGCATGGTGCATGTGAGAGCGTGCATGCATGAGATTACAGGCATGTCACAGGTGGCTCCATCTCCATCTTCCTTTTAAGTATTAAAGTGTATTCAATAATGATAAACTCATATGTAGCCCAGAAAATGACTTTAGGTATTCCATGTGTGTTATACAGTAACAGTTTTATACTTGAATATTTCCTGTTTCCTACTTTACAGACTGTGGAACACTTTTACTCAGGGTTTGACACTTTAGCTGCCATCTTTTCCCTAGGACCTGGAGGAGGGGAAGGATGCTTATGAAACTCAACATGATAATTTTAGAAACCTTTGGTGTGTGATGAGACAGTGATGATGCAGAGCTTTCCTCGGGGTTTCTGCCTGTGATTCACTGTAGAGCCACCTCTGTGCAGACAAGTGCTCCACAAAGGGGCTTGGGCTTGGTGTCTAATTGTTATCCTTTGTAGGTGAGAATCAACTGAGAAGCAAGTGGGAGACTTTGCCTGTATGATGATATTGAAGATGCAGATTGCTTACTTACACTAAAACTTTAAGATAATCGTCTGATTATGCTGTATATTATGAAAGCCTATGAATTTATAACTAATACTCAAATAACATAGCAGTAATAAGTTGTAGTGTTACATGTTAAAATCTCTGATGGTTTAAAGTTGACCTTTGCCACTTGCCGAAGTATTTGAAATTTGACCATTACTTCCTTAAACGTCAGTGTCCTCATTTAGAAAAAGAAGAGGCTAATGCCATCCTCCCAGAGCCTCAGGAAAAGCAGCCGTCGTGCAGACTTGGTAATGGGGCTTCTATGCTTGTGCAGAAGGAGACCCCTGCCTTCCAGTCTGGAGTATCACATTTTTCCAGAATTTGTAAATGCTAAACATTGTGTTAAGGAACTGATAGTCATGCTATTATTTGCAGAAACTTAATTATGAAATTCCATTTCAGGTCACTGTAATGATTGCTTAACATCTCACCAATTGCAAGGAATAGATCCAAAAATCAAGCTAACAACAGTCTTATAGAGGCTAAGTGAGTCAATACAACATTTGACTGGCTACATCACAAAACCATCTGATAACTCTTTGAAAATTTTAATATATTTCTTATGTTCTAACTCCAGTTCTTCTGTCTGTAATGGAAGTAAAGAAATCTTAGCCTTGGTATCAGAGACACACAAGGCTGTTCTTGATTGAAAACTCATAACTGTGACTAACTTTATTGAACTGCATTTGAACGTAGAAACTTCATGTCCTGTAGCAACTAATATGTTTTCATGTGATGAAGATATGGGCAGCTCCACCAGACCCAGTTACAGAAGAGCCATACCTTGAACTGACTATGTTTATCTTCTCTAGTTACCATAGGTGATATGTGTCAGGAAGCCCTGTGCTAAGTGGTTTGCATGCATAATCATACTGTTACAGGGAAATAGCCGCATGCCTGCTGAAACAGTTTTCCCAGCCTCGTGAGCCAGAAATGCCTATACAGGTTAAAACAAAACAAACAGAAACAAAAACACTTGATCACTAAGTGTAGGTCATTATAAAAGATACAGGTCATTATAAAAGATACTTTTGTTCAAGTTAATATGTAATTAACATTAAACATTTTAAGAGAAGCAGGTTTAGTTTTCGATTATCCAGATTTATTTGTCCATTAGTTTTTAGAGTTTGATTTTTATTTAATCAATAATGATCTATTATTGACCCAACCAGTCATCTTTGCTATTTTATGGCCAATTGAGCTATTCTTAAATATGTAGCTAATAATTCACTTGCTCTTTTTTATAGCAAGCATTTTTTTGGTACTTTGAAAATAAATGGTTCATTTTCAGAAATAAACATTTAGTCCATCAGAATTGAGAACCTTCATAAACATTACAAACAATGAAATGATACAAGTCAAATATACAAAATATGTTATTGAGCAAGCATGTTTTTAACCACCACTATGCAACAAATACTAGGAATACTGACTAGTATGGAAAATGAATTGTGATAGCGCTTGCTTGAGGAGCCTCGTGGCCTCTCACTATTCTTGCAAACAGTCCAAATAGGCACCTGAAGTTATCGCTAAACATGACCATCAAGCCTTTGCACAATTCCCCAGTAGTGCCTATTGCTGACATTGTCCTTGACACATATAACCATTTAATCTGAGAATTTGTAGAATCTGTAGAATGTGCAGAATTTGCAGAACGCTAATGTTTAGTTATTTAAAACTGTGCAAGTGAATCTTGCACTTGCAGAGTCCAGTTAGAGGCACTGGACATAAGTCTACATTTCAGAGCTTTCTTAACAAACTCTCTACAAGTCCCAAGAACAGAGTAGTACACCTCACTCATCTATGACTACAGATGCCTGAGCCCTCCAATAGTGCTTGGGTTTCTGTTGCCTTATGTTAGGAGTCTGGTGAGCTGCTAAGGCCATGAAGTGCATGGGCTAGTTGGCATTTCTCCAGAGACCTTGCCCAGATAACAGATACAGTGGCTTCCCTTTCACATGTTTGTCCCGTCCCCCTGCCTCACAGTATGCTGATGTTGCAGTTAAAACTTAAGCTGTTGGGACAGCTCACTTGGGCTGCAGGTAGCTCACTGCTGACTGTTTGACTTAGAGTTTCTTCACCTCATTGAGCTTCTCACTGTTTCTACCAAAGTGAAATCCTTAAGCGCTTTCAGTCCTCTGATCTTTGCCTGACATTCTTCAGTCGCTCTTAGCATGTAGGTTACCGAGTTAGCTTGGCAAGTGCCTGCGGGTGCCAGCCTTGCCTCTTCTCCCAGCAGTGCTGTCTCTACACTGTTGTGGCATCTAAGTGACAGAACATGGTGGGTTTTGTTAGTCATGGCCACAAACCAGTCCACATCTCAGAATTCTCTCCCTTCTGGCAATTCCTGCTTACCCTTTAAAACCTCAGTCCAGATTGTTTGTACATTTTCTGTGTTTTGTCTCCAGTCAGGCTTTTGTTTTCATTTTGGTCACGTGTGGTTAGAAGCAGTCCCCCCCCCCCATTTATTTGCCTGATCTTCTTAAGCTGCTCCGTCAAGCACAGGGACTGCAAGGGCCCATCTCCAGTTTTTCTCACTCCTCATGGTGTACATTTAATAGACGTACGTGGTTGGTAGCAGTTAGCTGGTGGCTTATAGTTTGTTAGTAGGATCTCTCTCCCACGCTTGTCTCCTTAGACCTCACAGTAGAGCAGTTTCCCCTCTTCCTTGAAGTAGACCTTTTCTCTTCATAATAGTGGAATTCCCAAATTCTAGTTTACAAACATAGGGCATTAATTTTAGGACTAGGGAAATTATATTGCTAAAACTATTTTTTTTCATGAAGTATAAAATTCACATTATTTACCTACTAGAAATCACTGATTTGTTTCTAACTAGGTAATAATTTAGACTTCATTTATATAACTATTTAGTCTTATTTCCTTAGAGAGAGAGACTCAACATGGTATATTCTTAGAAACTTTGTGAGTTTCTACTTGTCAGGCTTGTAACTGGAGCTCTGTTAGGTCAATACTCTGCTCTGTCTCCATGTGGCTCTATATATAAGGGGACAGGGAGTGTGAGCGATCAGTCATGCGGATGGATATCTCAGGTCCAGTGACCTTCTCTGGAAGACTGGCTCTTTGATTACCTTGACTTGATAGGAAATTTTTACAGACCAGTAGCACCTTTTTGTTCCTTGGGTAATAAATATTACAAAAAAATAAATTTTACAAAAAAAAGATATTTAAAAATTGTGACTGATATTTTCAGTTCTTAAATTGCTTTAAAGCCTTTTAAATTGGTATGAGAAAACTTTATTCTGTTTAGAGGTGAAAAGAGAAACAAGTGCCCTGTGCTTGGCTGTTAGTGCCGCCCTTTTCCACACCCCCACCTTTGGTAGATTTTGACTTCCTTAGTGTAACTCTGCTCAGTCTTTATATTAAGTCTTTTTGACATTTGTGATTACTTTTTAAAAAAAAAAATTATTAATTTATTCTTGTTACATCTCAATGGTTATCCCATCCCTTGTATCCTCCCATTCTTCCCTCCCTCCCATTTTCCCCTTATTTCCCTCCCCTATGACTGTTCCTCAGAGGGATTACCTCCCCCTGTATATGCTCACAGGGTATCAAGTCTCTTCTCGGTGACCTGCTATCATTTCTCTGAGTGCCACCAGGTCTCCCCCGCCAGGGGACATAGTCAAATGTGAGGCACCAGAGTATGTGAGAAAATCATATCCCACTCTCCACTCAAGTGTGGAGACTGTTCTGACCATTGGCTAGATCTGGGTAGGGGTTTAAAGTTTACCACCTGTATTGTCCTTGGCTGGTGCCTTAGCTTGAGCGGGACCCCTTGGCCCAAATCTGCCTATCATAATGTTCTACTTGTAGGTTCTAGGACCCACTGGATCCTTCTACTTTGCTATTCTTACATGGTTCTCTCTTCTAGAGTCCCAATAGGATGTCCTCCCCTCTGTCCCAGTTTCCTGGTAAGGGAACTTTTAAGTGCTCACTAGGAAACCTTTAGACGGATCTACTGAATTACTTACTAATGATATTTTAGTACCTCTCATATTGGAGGGCATTTTATTCATCTCTGTGGTTATAGATTGTGGAAATATGCCACTGTCTTCTGAAGTAGTTAGCTTTAGGCAGGAGTTGAACTAGCTTTATTTTAAATTACTGTGAGAGTTATTGTTAAAATGTATTTCTTTGTACAGATTAATTTTGGTTATTGTTTTGCCTTTTAAATATGTTTTTCCCCTTTGGGAATTTAATGTATACGTACAATATGGTTTGATCATTTTAGTTTTTCAAGACAGGGTTTCTCTGTGTAGCCTTGGCTGTCTTGGACTCATTTTGTTGACCAGACTGGCCTCAAACTCACAGCGATCCGCCTGCCTCTGCCTCCCGAGTGTTGGGATTAAAGGCGTGCCCCCACTCCCGCCAGACTGGTTTGATCATTCTTATCTTCTCAGTTCCCCTAACTGCTCCCAGATCTACCTCCACCTCTCCATCCCCTCCCAACTTTACATTCTTTTTAAAGAGTAAAAATAACCTATCAAATCCAGTGTGTCTAGCCCACATTCTCCCTGATTAACCTGCCGGGGGGCAACACTCTTAAAGAAAACTGCAACTCTCTCTTAGAAAGCCCTCAGCTCCTCACGAGTTGGAGCTTGTAGGCACCTCCTTCCTCCATACTGGAATGTTGACTGGCGCAATGTTCCCACCCCACCCCCACCCCCAGCCCCCATCCCCGACTTCTAAAGTGCTGGCAACCTTCAGCCATCCCTCCTGAGTGGAGATCCTTTTCTCAGTTGTCCTTCCTGTCTGTCACTGCGACCCTGGCAGCCACCACCATTGATGACCAAGGAGGAAGAGAACACAATGCATGTGGTCAGATGGGTCCATCTCTACAGCAGGAGATGTGAAAGGTGCTGTTTAGGTTTCTTTGTAGATTAGCAGAATTAAAAGATATTAGTTAAAGGCAATAGTAAAAGTCACATTGGGGGTTTAGCTCAGTGGTAGAGCGCTTGCTAGGGCGAGCACAAGGCTCTGGGTTTGGTTCTCGGCTCTGGGGGAAAAAAAGATAAAATTCACATTTCAAGCCCAAACTTTTTGACATTTTAGCCCAAGTTATTAAATAGAAAGTATATATGTAGGAGAGGAAATAAATAATGGTCACTGATTGTTTTAACTGATCCATGTGTTAGTTTGTAACTTTAAAAAAAGACAAAACAAAAAGCTAGATAGCTAAAAATAAAGGAAATCACATGTTCTGTTTAGTTTGTAAAGGTACTATCACAAGGCTGCTCGGCCTTGACAACTTGGCTGCTGTGCTTTGGTTCCAGTTCCAGGTGGTTGCATCTCTCTGCATTCTCAGCTGTCATTGAAAAGACTGTTGGGTTGCTGGGGCTCTAAGAATTCAACTTAGTGCTCTTGGTAATTCTTGAAAGAGATGCAACACTTGGCAACATGCATAAAAATGAACTTTAAAATGCATAATAGCTGGAGAAATGACTCAGTGGTTAGAGCTCTGAATGCTCTTGCATAAGATCAGGGTTCAGTTTCTAGGAACCACTTGTTCACCTTACAACCATCTGTAATTTTGGTTCCAGGGGGTCTGATGCCATATTTTAGCCTCCAAGGATACCAGGGACACACATGGTGCATGTATACATAAGCATGCAACAGAGTGATATGCATAAAATAAAATGGGTAATATTTTGAAGGTTGCCATTAGATGTGAGTCCCACTTAAGGAAATTAAGTCAAAGTGCTAATGAAAATTTCCTCTGGATCTGTTGTAGGTAAGGTTGAAAATAAAACATCTAATGATGCAGGGATTTTTTTTTTCTTTTTTCTTTTTTTTTTTTAGTAAATAGTTAAAGGCTTTCTTTTGTCCCACTTAATTTTGGAACTTGTTCAGTGTTTGCTGCCTGTATCATTTTTGTTTGCATTATCATTCTGTGTCATGAGTTTGCTTGGATATTGCAATTCATCCCTTACTTTTAAAAAATCACATGTCTTCCATATTAAACTATGATAAGTGGAAGTTTTGCTTAATTGGAAATAAGGTTGCATTAATTCTGGGTAAATTTCTAATACAAATTGTTGGTAATTTTTTGTGAAAATTTTAACAGCCTCAAGTACTACAGCCTTCCAGCAGCCTTCCCAGACGTACAGACCACGCCCAGGGAAAACTAATAAAGCCACAACATATCGAGGCCCACAGTGAATATGCAGTCCAAGGTGTGTGTCAGGGCGGTGCCCATCCCGACGAAGGCTTTGCACAGGGCCTGCAGCAAGAGAAGAGCTACGACTTGGAAGAGCGTCCTTCGCCGCTGAGCCCACAGTTGACAGCGGATGTGGAGAAGGACATAGCTTCTGAAGTGAACCCGAGCATGACTGTGAATGCTCAAGAGCCTTATCATTTGGCAAAGAATCAAACTAGTGACATGCAGCTTGTAAAGACTCCTCCTCAGACAGCTTCCCAGTCAAGTACCGTGGACCAGACTAAGAGGGTTGAAAGAAACCAGTCTCCTCAGCCCAAGTCCTCACAACTTTTAAAGCCATCCGTCTTGAGTTCTTCAGCACCTCCTCCAGATTCCTCATTAAGCAGGACTTCCACATGTAAGAAGGCATCAGTAATCACGCCATGCAATTCAAAACTTCAGCTGACATCTAATCAAAACAATCTTGCAAACCATTTGAATCTGAAAACATCTAAACTTCGTCCCCCTTCTGGCTCTTTCAAACAAAAACAAATAAGCAATCCCCAACTAGAGCCTCAAAACTTCCAGGCCAAGAGAAGCATCCCAAGGCCGTTAGCACGACCAAAAGAACTGCATAACTCACAGGGAAGTTTGCATTCCGGGGATTGTGTGGCCTCTAATCGATATTCTCGTCTTCCTAAACCAAAGATACATTAAGGGCATAGCCATCACCTGCCAGTTCGTTCTTTGAAAGCAGTCTGCTCTGTAATAGCTTTATGTGCAGTTGATTACTGTGTTGGAGGTTCCATGACAGCAAATCTTAAAATTAAAATGCAGAAGCTTCTACTAGTTTGGCTCTTCCATTCTATGTCCTGGTTGAATTATATACCCTTTGCACACACTTGTCTCAGGTAAACACAAGTTTACTTATCCATTTCCAGAGGCCCAAGTCCCTACTCATACTATCCAGCCCTCTCTCTGCATACCAGAAAAGTCAGACTATTCCATTTTTCAGGCAAGACATGTACATTGCTGATTTAGTCCTGCCGTGGTCTGTAACAACTGTGGTTGTCAGAACCCCACCCCTTTGCTTATTCATCCTGTGACTGTGGCTGCTGTTTGAACTAAAGATCCAGAGTGAGGATGGAAGGTGGCTGTCCTTGAGCAGGGTTCTGGCCACTGGTTTGTATATTTATGAGGTCTATGCAAAAGCTGTCCAGTGAATAAAGAAAAGACCAGGCTTCTAATAAGGGAGTCCTTACTGATTTTCTCTCTCCTTCCTAGGATCAATGATCCAGTTCTACTGTTTCTCCACTTATCAGACAAATTTCCAGGCTGACAGTTTTCATTATCTTAAGTAAACCATTTCGGTGTCTGTATAGCACCTGTTTCTCTCTCTCTCTCTCTCTCTCTGTTACTGGGGAAATTTGGAGAGCTTGAGACGCCTGTGGTGTATCAGTTGTAACCTGTGTTGGTGCTAGAGTTTTGCAGGTAATTGGATTTTGAACCTTATTAACTTACAGATTCATCATATTACTTATGTTTCCACAACACACATTGAAAATTTTAAATTAAGTCTTTATTGTAATATTTGTATTTATTGATTTTTTTTGCTAATATCTGAAGACTGGAATAATAGACTTGAAATATTTGCACAAAAATCTGATGGGATATAAGAGTGATTTAAAGATTATTTTGTATTAAAAAAATGAGTTAAAACACTTTGAGAAAAAAATATATAAATTTAAGACTATCATAAGAAGTCACTTTTCTGGGTTTTCTAAGTTTCCCTTTTCTGTTTTTGTAAGTTTCAATGGCAGTTTCTTGAAAAGAAGATTTTGGGAAAATATTAGGATGTAGGCAGGAAACTGTACTTCATTAAGAGATCTTGCTCCAGATGTGCTACAGAAGGTAGCTGTGGGACCTCCAGGTAACTGTGTACAGGGACCCAACCACACCTGACCATTTCTACACTGTTGAGTCTGCCCAAATCATGTCACCTTTAGGCTAGCGAGCCATACTTTATTTAAAAGATTTTTCAGACAGATAACTTCACAGAGTCAGCATCTGATAGCTGACTAAAATTTATCCAAAGGAATTATAGCCAAGATAAATAAACATCTATGGATTCCTTTTTAAATGTACCTAGGTTACAAAGAGAAACATGGTATCAGATGGATTAGTGTAAAGGTTCAAAGTCACATTTGCTCCATTTGGGGGCAGTTATAACCCCTCAAGTGAATTTGCCATTTGGAGATGCAGACCTGTCTCGGGTCTGGGAACAGGTGAGCACTTTAGTCAGGAAGAACAGAAGCTCAGGACACCCTGCATGTAGGCTAGATGCTATTGAGTCATCACTGCTGTGGGAAAAAGCATTTCCTGAAAGTGACCCAGGTCGGCTGCAGCTATATGTAGGCACATCTGCTTTCCCCTTAAGGAGAATGAAAATTAATCTTATGCATCACACATAATGCTACAATCATGCTCTATTCTCTGCAATAGAAAAACACACTAATGTAGTAGTTTTTGTTTTGTTTTTAAATCAAAGACTTGTATAGACCTTTATGAAATACTTTTGCAACTTGGCCTTATCCTTAGGGGAAAGTCTAAAATTTTAAATGTATTTATAACCTTCTCTCTTGTCTGAGGGAAATGTCTTTGTTGTCTGTTACATAAAAATGTTGACTAGTAATTTGTTAATTCTAATCTTTGACCCACTTAAATTTTTTTCTCCCCGATGATTTTGCAGAAATGTTTATCCACCAGCTCACCCTCTCTAAATCTTTGTTGGTTCTCAGTCTTGATAGGTGATAGGCAGGCAGATATATATATATATATATATATATATAAATAATTTTTTTTTTAATTAAAAGACAAGAGCCTCGCGTATGCCAGGCTGACCTCTAACTCACTTGTAGCCAAAGATAACCTTGGATTTTTTTTTTAATCTCCTGCCTCCATCTCCAGAGTGCTGGGACTCTAGGCATGTCCCAGCACACCTGCGTTTCTGTGGCGCTGGAGACTGAATCCAGGGCTTAATGTGTGCTAGGCAAGCACTCTACCAAGTGAGCTACATTCCTAGCCCTCATCAGGATACCTTTGAAGCATAATGTATGCTTCAAATATGTTACCTAGGGATAATATCTAGGATGCATTCACAAACAACATAGACTGCTGGCCTGCAGTTTTCTACAAAAGCTGCAAGAATATCATCTTGTCTGCTCCTAGTAAGACCAAGTGGAGATGAGGGCCCAGCACTGCTGAGTAACCAGAGGTCATTTTCTCGCTGTGGCTTGATCACTTGATTGCATCTGTAAATCAACTTGCTGTCAAGTGTCCTTTACAGGAAGGTAGTTCAGTCACTCTGTATAGTCAGTACAGTACACTGTACACTCTGTACAGTGGCAGCGGCTGGATTCTAAGTCTTAAGGGTGAGGTTGGTTAATTTCCACATGCATGAAAGAGAGAAAATACAAAATTATTTGGCTTTTAGGATATATCTCAAAAAGTTTTTTTTTTTTTTAGCTAGAGTTTTGCTATGTATCCTTGAATTTGTTCAAAGAAGGCTTGGTCTAAAATATTTATTGGCATAGGTACAGCTAAGATTTCAAGGCATCCAACAAAGGATTATAGAGTTGTATCGTTTAGAAGATTTCTGCTCACTGAGACTATCTACCTGTTATTTTTCTTTTGAAGTCTCATTTTCCATCTGTGCAGTATTTTCAGGCATATTGACTGCTGTCTGTTGTATCTGTGTAGATGTTAGGGAACTTACTAAGCATTGTAGTAAGCAAAAATCTGAGTATGAAAGAAAATATCAGATATGCACTTTAAATGAGCTTATTAGCTTGGAGTTGTGCCTGAAATATCAAAATGCCTCCTCTGGGTGTGGCTTTGTTTAGCTAATGCATTTCTCTGTAATCCTTGCTGTTTGAAGGTAGCTGTACAGCCTCTCACAGAACTGTATCCCAGCATGCCACTTTGCCCATGATAGCACTAAGTTTTCTTTGAGTGTCCATTGTCCATTTAAGTATTTTACTCAATGTATCATAGACAACTTGATTGTCATAACTGTCACTCCTGAAAGGTCCTGTGCCATCAATGGTGTTCCAGCTGCAGGTGCGCTCCTGGTTTGCCACCAGAGTGGCCCTGCCAGTTTCCTGAGGATGCACTTGTGGGTCAGAGGAGCTTGTACTGAAGGCCAGTGAGACTGCAGCACCGTTACCACGCCCTCTCCACAAGTAGCTTCTGTGCTGCTGAGTTAGCTTGGGTGCTTGTGTTTGCATGCTTCTGCACACATCTGAAAACGAAGTATAGCCGTAGTGGAAATACGTGGGGTCTTCCTTGTAGATCGCCTAACCCTGTGCTTGAGTTCCACTTTCTGTTGGTCCCTTTAAGTTTCTGCTGCAGCCATTGGAGAGGATACATGTGGACAGATGATTATGAGGGTTTTATAATTATGTAATGGATTGGTGACTGTGTCTTCACCTTGTTAAATAAACGTTGCCCCCTTTCTTTTTGGTAGAGCATTGCCACGATGAGTAATGCTGGCCTTGAGGACTTGGTCACGACTAACTCAAACCAGAAACAGTATCTGCAGTGTTGTTTCCCCCATTGGTTTTACAATCCAGTTCAGAGTACATAATGGATATTAGAATTTGCCTGTAAAATGAATTATGGAAACCAGATGTAAAGTCCTTCCTGAAAGTGTTGGCTTAGTAAATAAAAAAAAAATAAAGTTCATAATTATGAAGATGTACTTGTCTCTCTACAGCTTTTTTCTCTTATATCATTTCCCCACTAACATATAAGGTATTGTGATTTTTTAAGTTCTGAGTTTTTACTTACAAGCTCACCTCCACACAGTTATACTCCAAGCCATGATACCTGGGAATTCCAGGACTGAGCACTAGTTTCACATCTTCACTGATTGCAACAGGCTAGAGCTTTGGTTTCTATTTAAATAAATGATATGCTTTAGGAGAATATTAGGGTGGATTGTGAATATCTAAAGAAACTACCTCAATTACAAAGCTGTGCAAGGGAGAAAATGTCATTTCAATTTTCAATCATTTTTAAACAGTCCATACACAAAATACCTTCCATCAGAAACTTGTTTAATAAAATTTTGCATACAAATTCGGAATATATACTTTTAATTTTCTAATAAGATATGGGATGAAAAATTGATACAAGGATCATACCATTGTATTGATCCAAAGGGGAGATTTATATGTGTATGGGTGTATGTGCATAAGTTTATGTATATCCTAGAAAGAGTTCGGGGAAACTTAATTAGTAATTAAGTTTGACAATGGCATTTGCCACACCAGACAGTGGTGCCTCTCTCAGCTTCCAGGCTGTCTGACTTACTAGTGAGTACAGACTTTCAGTGACTCAAATCTCTCATTCAGCTGAGTGTGATCACTTCACTATCTTCTCTTACACCGTTGGTTCTTCTATATTTTCCATTATAAAAATAGTCTTTCCCCACAGAGAAGACAGTCAAGCAGAAGTTAGGAATCCTGTCTTCTGTTGCCTGGGTTTGAGGTGAGGCAGTGGAGTGGCTCCGCAGGCTGCTGTGTATTCAGGAGACTGAGTGGGTCTCCTGCCTAGAGCTGAAGGCCTGTTCAATTTCAGCTTTCACACCATTCACTTCAGGAACACAGCCCACCCTTACCTAATGTGACTCCTATGCAGTGTCATTTCATTCTGTGCTTTAACTTCCATGCACTGTTTATTTTTGGTATCTTGCTTTCATTGTCCTTTGAAAAGAGGGATACGTATATGCATATATATGTGTGTGTATATACATTCACATATTTATAAGGGAGAATATATGTTTTTAACTCACTTTGAAAAGGGATATATTATCTATGAAAGGGATATATATTTACATATGTATATATGTATATATACTTTTTTCAAGAACTCTCTAGCCACATAAGAATAATACCCTGCTGGTAGTGGTGGCACACGCTGGTAAGATTTGCTGAAGGGGGCTGAGGCAGGAGGATCATGAATTCGAGGCCAGCCCGGGCTACACACACACACACACACACACACACACACACACACACACACACACACACACA